>JACGTP010000014.1:1566860-1668661 GCA_023678845.1 Mischocyttarus mexicanus | reverse complement strand
CAGGGTGTTCATCGTGTTCCTGGAGCAGGATGCTCTTCGTGCAATCATCAACGAAAATTTAAAGTGAGAACGATTCATTTTTTTATCGATCTTCAATTTTTGTTATTTTAACATAAATAATAACTAAAAACTAATTATATAAATGAAACTAATTACTTTGTTCTTTTATCTTTTTCAGGCAATCATTGCTATCGTGCGCGAGGCAATGGACGGGATTTTTGCATCGTTTAAATAAAATGAAAGTCGTGAATTAGATTCACCGTTCGTTCGTTCATTCTTTCGTTCATTGCAATACGTTCGCGTATTGCATTTCGCGTTTCGCAATTTAAATTCGGGCGGGTTTCGCGACAACAATTTTAGAAAGATACATATGTAAATTGACTGTAAGCAATGCAGTCTTGGTATTAGGGTTTGTTCGTAAGTTTGATTTTTATAATGGTCATACAGACTGTTCGTGTATTCGAGTCAGTGCATCACTGAAGATCAACGAAGGATCAGATTAAATAACAGAAGGAATATGGGTAAGGAAATTTATTCATTTAATAGTTAATAAAAGTCTTTTCATTGTCTATTTATATTACTATAAATTTAATTAACATTTGTTTTCAATTCTCTTTAAGGTCATCAATGGAATTTGGAGTTATCATCGTCTACCTGGGATCAACCAACATCATTTTCAACCTTCCTTAATTTCTACTTACATCGCGGACGAGTGTTTTGGAGCCACCGCAGAACTTCATAAGTAGTGAGCAAAAAACTTTAAAGTCCCTCCAGTTCTCAATCATGTCGAGGATGAAAGGTCCAAATCGGCACGAGTTACTGGTTGTATTTATTCAATTTTAGACGAGCACATGAGTAATTCATCTTGGAATTACTCATGAATAGTAAATTATTTCTGTTTTCTTTTATGTACATCTATATTAGATCAGGATAGTGTCTTCTTGTTTTATCGGTTGAATTTATCAAATCAACAGTGCAACGAATTTATGCACTTTTTCTTTTCTTTTCATATTTTACTAAATATAATAATCACTAATTGTAAAATCATACATTTATTTACTTGATATAGTACCGAAGATGTATGGATTGCATTTTAATTAGTTTATTAATCGTGATTTTGAGATATCGATACTGGGATATCATTAATAAATAAACAAGAAGACAAACTAATTTCGGGAACGGATAGATTCTGGTAATTAAGTAGTGTGGCTTAAGGCTTAGTTTTTTAATTAGAACAACTACTTAATAAAAGGAACCGTTCGAGGTTTTGAAAAAATATTATCATAATCAATAATAATAATAATCTTTTGAGAGATAGTCATCTTTTTAATCTTTTTCCTTGAAAGTCATTACTAATAATTCATAGAGTCTTAGACCGCTTAGATGAATTTTTATTTAAATGTTTTTTACGTATTTATGTATTTATATATGTTAATCATATTTTTTAGATCAGGATTTTCAGCTTCTAATATACTAATCTCCCGTTTCTCCCCCCATGTTTTCTGCGTTTTCATGTATGCGTGTGCCCAGGTGCTACACGTATGGATGAGAAACAGTTAGTATGGGTTTAGTTGTAATTTTTCCCCATATTGGCAACTGTCATTGTGCTAGTGGTTGCACGGTGTACTTTGCACCAGTATGTGCGTTTTAGGTAGTGTGCATTGTACATCGTTTCGTGATAATTTTTAATAAATGCATCATTCAATACTCAGAGTACTACTTGTAGAGATTACTTGTAGAGTTACATATATGATATTATAAATATTTTAAATTTGTTTTATTTTATATTTAATCTTGCATAGTAAATTAACCACAATTAGTGGAAATTTTCATATACTTGTATATTACTAGTATGCATATATATATATACTAGTGTATACTTGTATTTTTGCTTTAGTCATTTATGCAATAATCATTAGCCTTGGAAGTTGATTACAGCATTTGGTACGTAACCCCATTATCATATAAGTTCAAAAAATACGCGGTTGAACTGGGATGTCGGGGATGCCCCGGGGCATGCCCTCTAGTTTAGGTTTTTGCATCCTGGTGGTATGTGAGAGAACCGTGGAGTGAATTTGTTTCTGTGTGCTTGATTTTTTCAAATATTGGTAATAAACGGGCAGGTAGCATACTTAGGTGTGAATGTTTATTTAATTTATAAGTAGGTAAGGACCGGAGAAGTAGCGGCATTGTAATTTCCTCTCGGAAGTGGAAAATTTCTTCTCCGGATATTATATAAAGTTTCAGCAAACTCTAGAATCATTTACTTATTATCATACTATTTTTTATTATTTTCCATATCTTGCTGATACTTTTGTACTGCGTGATATAAATCAGTATCTAAGTGTTTAAAAATCTTTGCTTTTACTTAAAAATTCATATTTTTTTCGTATTAACAAAGATTGCTAAATATGTTGGATACTTAGTATTAAGTATATTAACACTTTACTCTTTAATAATTCCTATCAAATATTTTATTTGTTATATAATATAAAAATTAGAAATAGTCGAGTCAAAAAGTAAGATCATAAGATTTATGACAAAGTTCTTGTTTCTCTTTGATATTATTTAATTTTTTAAATGCAAAGTGTTAATAATAGGTTCATCATTTAGGTCATGAAGAAAGAAGAAGCTATATGCCGAAGAAGGCCCCACTTAATTGTGGATGAAGAGGTCTATTTATTATGAGTTATTTTTTCAAAAGATACAACATATGCTGTAAACTTTTACAAAAAATGACTTATAATAAAATCATATTTTTATTTCTATATTTTTTATTATGCTCGTCTCAAATGTTCTCCAATTTTTTCTCTTTGTGCTTGGTCTTCTTTATTTTTCAGGATTTTTATTTCTCACGATGGCGAGTTAGGTGGAAAGGGTATTTTTCTACAAATTAATTACTATTTTAATATCATATAACTAATATATATTTTTCTCTTTTGTTTCAGGCAATCTTTGTTGGATTTGCTATAATTTCTAGTCAACTTTTAGCTATCGGATTCCTATTTACAATTTTCATATACGAATTCATGCATTTCTATGAGAAATTAAAAAAAATATTAAACTTATAGAATCTAATTAATAAAAGTTACTTTTTAGAATTTAAATTTTACATATTTTTCAAATATACTGAACACAGTTTTCAAACTTGTAGTTAATTAAATTCATTACTTAACAATAATTACTATTGTAGAAATGCATGTAAAATTTAATATTAAAAGAACTTGTACCATAGAATGAAATTTTCATTATTAAACATTATGTTCCAGAAGCATCTTTATCTATGTTTTCAATAGTTGAACATTGTCTGCAGTTTACAGATTAAAAATCATGGAGATATGTTGCGGTTAGTATTAGAATATATTTTATATTATATATTATATATAAATCGATACTTAATTTAAGGTAATAATCATTAGAAAGTTAATGAGATAATAATGATAGTTATAATAGGTTTCCATTTTTGAACCCATAAATTGACAATCCATGCAAGAGTATCACCGATGCATAAAGAGTATGTGTGTGTGTGTGTGTGTTAAGAGATAAATAAATTAGATAAAATTGTATAATTGTTTTGAGGAACATGATAAACGCACTGAATAAGGGTAAAATTTAATGAAAAATCAAATGAGCCTGATTTTTAAATTATAAAAGTTCTATTTCTATATTATCCTGTGGATATATAGTTGATCAACAACGTTATGTATTCCTTATCGCACTAACTTCAAGCATACACAGGTCGATAATAATTTAATTTAAACTTAGAAGGATCGTAGAACTCGTTAAATTAATATTTCATTACATTTTAATATGCACGTTAAGACATCATTCATGCATTTTGCAGTATCAAATGATATAAAGATTTTCTTGCGATTTAAAGAAGCTTGCTAATTAACAAGCAATGAATTATTCATAAAGGATTCGTTTAAATATTAAATATAATGTAAAAAATAAATTGGTTATATATGAAAAATTCATTTATGATTTGATAAATAAAAACTAATAAAAATCTGTAAGAGATACAAAAATTCAATTTGATGACTAAAGATAATAATAAATAATTAATAATTATAAATAATTAATAATTATAAATAATTAATCTAAATTTATCGAAATATTAAAATTAATAATATTCTTTTCAAGAAGATTCAAAACTTACGTGTTAACAATAGGATGACTTGTTGGTAACTGCCTCGCGTGTTTACATTTTGAAGTAAGAGAAAGAGATAAAGAAATAAAGAAAAACATATGTATAGAAGTATAGGGATATAATATGTTGTTTTGATCTTGAAAGTGTCTCGGTGACAGTTATATACAAATGTTCTTTCCGTTAACAGTCTTATAGAAATAACGCTAGAAGTATCACGTGTTCCAATAAATTAATACTTTTATTAAATAAAATCTTTGCTTTTTAATATTTTAATTATAAAAAGTGATCAATAGATAACTGTAACGAATTTTTACTTAAATATTATATTTAACTTTGTATCTTTGCAGGTAGTTGAATTTTCTTTAATATTTTCTAACCAATTTTGATTCTATTATAAAATCAAATTTATAATGTATTTAGTATACATATTCTTTATTGATTGTTAGTTAAAAAATCTTCTTTAGCGAGTTCATTTAACGAGTTTCTTCGTAAAGAAATAAGAAAGGAGGAGAGAAAGATTTTTGGTAAAGGATTTTTTAGAATAACATTTACTAATACTATTGCAAATCTTGATTTTTGGGAAAAGAACACCTTTACGATTGGTAGGATCGAGCATATAGATATTGATTTATTAAAGCTTGTTACAATGTAAGTAGATTTATGTTAAGACTCTCTCGACATTCCTCTTGCAAAGCTAAAGAGTATACGTTCGTATATTTTTCAGATTTTATTTAGTAATTCTCAAGGAACCATATAATTGTAGATATTTCATTAGTTACATTTAAAATGATACTCGTGGTTTAAACTTTATTAAAAAAAAAAAATTAATCTATAAGTGTATATAAATAAATATATTATTGGTAGTCTCTCGGGATAATAATAATAAAAAAAAAAAAGTTTGTAAGATGTAGCAGCAAAAAGAATCTAACGAACTAGTCTTTCATAATAAATTCCATGAGATTTTTCTCGAGCAACAACTGCAAACGATTATTACTGCAAGGAGGCCGATCAAACCACCTGGAATTTCATTCGAGATTTATCGTCCTCTGAGGAATCAAAGAACTAGTCATTTCTAACGCTTTTTTTTTAACAACCTACCGGTTTAAGATACTCTTTAGATTCCATCAAACGTCCGAGATATTCGCGATTACGAACTTTCAGTTAAAACTATTTACATTGTTTCTATTTTTTCAAATTATCAAAACAATATTTTTAGTATTTCTTGAATAATCGAAATTGTCTGTTAAATTAGAGAAAAGTTTATGTCTTATTTCGATATTCTGTTTGTTATTTCATCGAATTCGAGTAATGTCTTTTGCAAGTGAAGGATATTGTCTCGAGTAACGTTAGGATAGATTGTTTCTCAAAGATATTGTTGAGAGGTCTTACCCTATTTGAATATCAAAGGATAATTCCTCTCGTACAAATACCTCTCCGTTTAAACCATTAATCTTTTAAATCAAATTCAATTATATTGGGACTATCGTATTGAGAATAATGTATAAACAATGAATTTGTTTATGTCGATTTAATTTCTTTATCTCTTTTCTTTAAATCAAAAGATCTTATTGATTATAGTCTAATATTATCGCACGATAGATCAAAATTCAAAGCAACAGTATCTAATAAAGGACTAACATAAGAGAAAGTAAATAATTTTTTCTCCAAATATTTGTAATAAATTAATTTCGAATAAATTCTTTTTTAGCATAGAACTTTTGATGATATCGTTACGTGCAACAAGTGAGTTAGTTTCAACGGGAAACTTTTTCAAAACTAGTTATAAAATATAATCAATATTATTAGAAAAATTTACCTCATAGAAATAGAAAGAGTCAATTTCCTCGGTTGTGTTAACTTCCAGAGAAGTTACATTGAAATATTCCTGTATTAGAAATATTTCATCGGTTGTATTTTTTCCAATAGAAACAACAACGTCGTCACTTTGATTTCGATTGCTTCTTTGTTCTCTGTTTTGATAGATGACCGACATTTTGTAAAATCTTCTTTTCTTCTTTCCTTTTTTATTCTTCTACTTATCTTTCCCTATTTCTTTCGAATAGAATAATGAATTCATCAACGTTTTATCTTCTTGAGAATTTTCATTAACATCTTCATGAAGTTGTCTCTTCGATCTTTCATCTTCTATTTTTATATTCGTTCGATTGATATATTAAAGTTCGCGGTAACTTTATTTCTTCTTTTATCGATAAATTTGTTCCCTTTCGAAGCATCTTTTAATAAAAAAAGAAAAAAAATAACGAACAAATTGTATCAACACTACACATACCACAAATGTTAACACAGCTCTATTGAAATATATTGTCTACATTGTTTGTTGAACCGAAAATCTGCATCATGCGCGTGCACGTGGGATTCCACGAGCCATTTGTTTGGATGATATTCCCTTGTCTCTCACACTTTCTTTTTTGATATTTTTCTACGCTATGTTTCGAACTCGATAGAACAAAAATCGAATACATATGAGAAACTTAAATTCCCTCTTCTGCTCTTTCAGTTTATTTACGTAGATAGAAAATATTATAACTTTAGATAAAAACACTAAGAATCAAATGATATTCCGAGAAAAGAGATCATTACTTGTAGACAATGTAGAAGATAACTCCTCAACTAGAATTTTTGAGAAAATAAATATAAAAAGAGATCAACAGGTTGTGATATAAAGAAAGGATTAATTACACCAGTAGAATCGTTTGAGCACCCTTTCGTGAATGAATTTAATACGAAAAACGAGATCTAAAAGGATGCATTTTCTTTGTCGTTATAGTCATTTGTCATCCCAGATGAGAAAAATGCTTCATAGTTATCTTAAATAATTCTCAACTAAAAATATTCGTCCAGGTAGCATAAAAATTGCAAGTAAAGAAAGGAGAACATTAAAAAAAAAAAAATGAGGGTAAAAATGTTGAAGAAGGGTAGTTCGGTTTCCTCGTTAATCTTAAGCTCTCGAACCGTAAATCCCTTAGCTCATCTATCGGATAATATCCTCGCCACCTGTTTTTCTCAAACTTCTTCGAGAATCGATTGTACCGCGTCACTAAGGCAAAAAAAGGGAAGAACGATAGGAAAAAGTAGAGTGGCGTGAAGCAAAAAAATAAAAAAAAAACCGAAGAATAAATTTATAGTCGGTCTGTAGAAAAACGAATCAGAGAGTGATGCCGGATGTGATTTCATCCACGTGAAATCGAATCCGTTTGATGATCCCTTCTACCAACCTTTTTCTAGATGAATATTCCAGCCAAACGATCGATTTCTTTTTCTTCCTTTTTTATATTATTGTACTTCGAAAAATATCTCACTCTCGGGGATAAAAATTTGTACGTTTTTATTCCTTTGTTCGTTTCGCGATTAAAATCATAGAAGAAAGTTGAAAGAATTTTTATACGATAGGATGTACACCTTTGACATTATAATGTCTTTTTAAATAACGCTATGGAAAAAAAACGCAAGGGAAAACTCGATTATGGGAGTGAAAATTTTCACGTAGAATTTAAAACACTTTAAAGGGATCGATCGGGTTATCTGCGTTACGCGTTAGACTCGATTACTAGGCATTCCAAACGCAAATCTAATACGACCCGATTTTATTGACGTATAATCAAGCTAAGCCCACGCATTTATCTTTTACGATCAATTCTTTTTTCTAGTTTCAATCGATCATATCATATTAGATCATTAATAATGAATAATTATACAAACCAATATCGTATAAAGTAAGATAAATCTAAATAATTAATGGGAACGCGAAAACTGGATAATTATCATCCTAGGAATCGGTTCTACGAGTCATCATTTTAACGGATAATCTAATGCAATTCATGTAGAATCTCATATATTATAATAAATGATAGAGTAGAAAACAAGATAGAGTTGTCCTTCAATGAAAAATTATACAATCATTTATTCTTTTCTAAATTATTTATATGATCTTCTTTGAAATGTTCGATCTCAATATCGAGGGAAGATTCCAATTTAAAGTTGCAATTATAGGGAAATGGTTTAATTAAAAGATACGTATTGGCAATGCTCTCTCTCTCTCTCTTTGTATATATATCTCTAATCTACCACAAAGAATGTCAAAGCACTTTGAACCTAAATTAGAAACCGAAAATCGAGTTTAACAGAGGATAAGTCTAGGCTTCTCCACGTGTAACGCTGAAATGTGAGCTAAGGGAGTCTTCTTGTTTAAAGAGCTAAACGATGTTCAAAGTGACTATTTTCTTCCCATCTTCTTATCAAAAGATTGTTTTTTTTTTATAGGAAAATAAATCTAGAGTAATCATCTACGACAAGTTAATGATGTCTTTTTTTTTTATCTCTTTCTTTGTCATCTCTTTGGAAATATAATAGCTCAATTAATCTTTACCAGTGTTTGATATTTTATTAGTTACGTGTATTTCAAGATATTTTACATTAATACTTTAGAATAAAATATATTAATCAACAAGAAATTTGTATTTAAAAATATTTGCAAGTACAAATGAATAAGGCTAATTAATGAAATTTTAAATAAATAAGTGATGAAGTTGATAGAAAAATGTAAAGATAAATATATATAATAAATATTAGAAATATTTAGATATTTGATTATAATAAAATAAAAAAAGAGATAATGAATATGAGAACGAGGAAAAGTTTCACTATCTCGTACGAAACGCGAAACGCGACTGAAGGAAGAACGGTGAGAGTAGTCGCTTCAAAAGATCGCCGACGATGACTGAATTCGCGCGCACGTTAGTGAACGAGAGAACGAGTTGGTGGGAAAGCAAGAGGAAACGAAAAAGGGAGGGAGAATGAACGACTAAATCCTAGTGATTCTGCTCCTTCTAGTAACCACCAAAGTTCATCTACTTTGCTCCAAGTTTTTATCCCCTTTTACAAGTTTTTTTATGCATTGTTTTATTGGAAACATTAATACCATTGGTAAAACAAGTAGTTTCTAACGATATCATCGTTTTTTTTAGATAAATCGGTTTAGTTGATATTTGATTTCGGATGATCCTTTATTAATTACATATACAATTACATTTTTGTTCTTTTTATAAAATAGTTAATATTTAATACGATTTCATTGGATAACATTTCATATAGATTACATATATCATAGAAGTTTCCCCAATTATTAAAATAATTCAAATCTATTCCTAAATACTATTTATCAGGGTACTTACAAAATCGCCCGTATTTTTTCTTCAACATTCAAACGTGCAATGATTTACCGAAATGCATTCGGATGCAAAAGCTGATCGTTCGAACGGAAACACGTTCACCCGTATTTCGGTTTCTGCTAGCCAATAAATAACGGTCTGCCAAGGGCTGTTATAAATAATTAAAATTTCAAATGCAATACACACGAGGATGGGTATTTGATTTCGCAACACGTCGTCTTCCAGCACCGCCACGTTAATCGATTTTAATTATTTTGTTTTTCTTATCTTTTTAATTTCACAATCATTGAATTTTCTTCTATAACGATACTTCTCGTTAAATCGTTTGCTAACAATTTTATGGCTTTACACGTCTACTAATCGAATGAAATAATACAGACGATTCTATTTTCAATACAATCTTCTTCCCATTACTTTGAACGTTTTAAATTTAATAGTAGGAAACATAAGTTTTCCTTCCTTGTCTAACATCTGATCGTAATCTCTGGCTAAAATAACTTCGTATCCACAACGAGCAGCTGATTTTTGAGAAATAGCCGAAGTAAATGCAGTTGCCGTCACGGGAACATTGTATTTTCGACCAATCTGTTCCCTAAATATCAAACAAATAATGATCAGTTTAATTTCAATGATTAAAAGATTACAACGAATAGATAGATGCTCTCTCACCTTGCACTTAGGATATGTACACCAAGATTATGACCGCGGTAGAAAGGATGAACGCTTAGGCCAAAAGCGTACATGTATCTGTCCGTATTATAATATTCGTAAATCTTTGCTTCTTTGCACATCGATGTTACAGGTTCGATAACCTTCTTAGTTGGAATTGTTTTTATCTACAAACGAAATAAATAATTGTACTCTTACACGATTTATTCCAAATTAATAATAATTTTTTATTTAGTCAAGAGTACCAGGAGTGTACGTTGAAGTTTGCCGGTTTTTTTCGTTAAAAAAAACACATAATTTTTAGGGGAATCTCAAAATATTTTTATTCAAAGTATTGACCATTTGATTCTACACATTTCGTCCATCTTTCAGGCAAATTATGGATACCATTCCAAAAAAACTTTTTCTCTTTCGAGGAAAACCATTCGACGAGCCATTTTTCAACTTCTTCAAAATTGACGAAGTGCTGCTCTGCAAGTGAGTGCCCCATCGATGCGAAAAGGTGGAAGTCGGACGGGGCGAGGTCTGGAGAGTACAGCGGGTGCGATAATATTTCCCAATTAAGTGTTTTTAATGTGTTTTTCACGGATCTAGCGGTATGAGACGGCGCGTTGTCATGTTGCAAAATAACTTTGCCATGTCTTCGGGCCCATTCCGGTCGTTTTTCGATCAACGCATGATTCAAATTGATCATTTATTGTCAATAGCGATCCGTATTTACCGTTTCACCAGGTTTTAATAGTTCGTGGTACACCACACCATCCTGGTCCCACCAAACACAGAGCATTGTCTTTCAAATCGAAATCTCCACTTTTAAATTGACGAAACCATGTCTCACATGTTCTAATCACTGGAGCATGTTCACCATAAGTTTTTACTAGCAAACGATGTGCTTCAGCTGCTTTTTTCTTTTGATGAAATAAGAAAAGCAACGAATTCCGCAAATGCTCTTTATTTGGAACGAAACTCGACGTATTCATTGATATAAACGACTATGACGCTATTATTTTGACAGAATGAGACTTAGGTGTTTTTGGAGGTCAATGTCAATAGAAAACAATGGTGTATATAACAAATCATAGAAATGCCTAAATCCTGCTAGCGACATCCTACTGTAAAACCGGCAAACTTCAACTTACACTCCTATGTATAATGTTATTAAAAGTAAGCTACGTTAATTACCGGATATTTATCAACTTTCCTTTCGTCATCTTTAATTTCAACTCCTATTATATTAGTTCCCGCTATTTCGGGTTTACCTCCTTTAGGATCTTCGACAAAAGCACCGATCGATAAACCCTGCTTTAAAATTATTCTCCATACATCTCGAAATTCTTTAACAGCTGATGGATCTTCTATTATTTCTGTAAACAATTATTGTCAAGTGCGATCGTATGTTAGAATAGATAACTATTGTTGATGTATATAACGTAATATGAACCGATATCAAATCTCGATAGATATCTATAAGTATTAGACAAATAGATTAGGAAATCAATTTACCAGATATCTCGTTAAATAAAAAAATGAAAAAAATTAATGAAATATAGAAGATAACCGTTAGAAGAATGATAAAATAATAAATGGCTGATGTACGCCCATTAATAAATCAATGAATTCTATTGAATAATCGGCCTACTTACTGACACAGGAACAGCAAGGTTCATCTACGATGAAATATGTGCACATATGATCGAGAATATCTTCGTATCTGTCTTCTGGTATTTCTTGTATAACAATCCTTACTGATTTAGATTCATCTCCTACTGTTTTAAATCCATCAATAGTTTTCCAAATTTGAATCGGACCAGGTGTTCTTATCGGTGGCAATATTATCTCCTCATGATCAAGATTTTCTTTATCATTTTTGACTTTTTGACTCATCCTTTCGTTTTCTTCACAAAACGTGTAATGTTAATAAGAAGAAATACCAAGTTAATGTTGAGGGTTCGCGTGACTGACGACAAATACCCAGTAAACACAAAACGTTAATATGACGTACGATCTACGTCAATTTACTGGGTAGATTCTACTAGATTACACAACGATCTTTATTAAGGACGGACTTTCTTGCCAAAGATAAATTGAAGAAAATTGCATCGTATATGCGTTACATTTCTTTAAGTTCAAAACTAATTTTATTATATTTCTTTTACTTACGATCAAATTCAATGAACTAACAAACTCCTCACTTTCACGATTAATCTTTTTTTCTTTTTTGTTTTGTTTTATTATAATTATCAATTTGAAAATCTTTCATTTTTCGAGATAATATTTACTTTATTAAATAGAAATTTAAATTGACGAATAAATGATGTTTACTTACTTTGAAAAAGAAAAGAAAAAATTGGAATTTAGTTAAAATCGTTGAAAATTAGAACTTGAAGAGACTTCTTTAGTCGTTGGTTGGTATCTCGTCAGAACTACGATAACAGTAAGAAAATTTCAGAGGAATGGGGCATTTAAACTCATTCATATCTTATATAATAGAACATCTTATAGATTATTACTAATATCAGGTATTCGTAATTGAAATTACTTGCAATTTTTTTGTAAATTAACTAATTATTAATCATTTACTAATTAATTGTAAGTATATCTATAAGAAAATCGTCGAGAATGTTCCTGTTGACTTTGACCGATACGTATGCCGAACTACTACTGCTTGGTGATACCCTCTAAACATCATTTTAACATGGATTTATATAACGTTAATAGAATAATCATATGTTTCTCACATTACTTGCAAATATAAAATAGAATCTAATTAATATCATGTGTCGCTCGTGCACGACGATAGACGATGAAAAGTATTTTTTAAATGGAAATTAAATCAAAATTAACATAAGCAGACTTTATTGTTTCTATTTAAAAAAATTAATGCAGTCAATTTTTATTCATTTTCTATTTTTGTAGTGTTCCATTACGTACACATTAACACACACCAGACGAGTATTTTGTAGTATATACAAGATTTACAATTGGACAAAATAATATATATAACAAAAATGAAATTTATGAAATTTTATTTTATTTCGTAAAATCAGTACTGAAATCATAATTATCCTGCGATGATAGATTAAATCCTTCCAATTGATCAGCTAGGATAGAAGTTGCTTTCTCTGAAATTGTATAATTAATATTATTAATGTAATATTTCTATTTAAAACAAATTTTTAAATACAATTGTCTTTGTAATAAGAATTTACAAACATACCTCTTCGAACTTTATTTTTCTTTTCTTTCTTAAATTGAAGTTTTTGTAATTTGTTTAATTTTTGATTTCCCTCTAATTCCATCAACGGATCTGTTTTCTTTTTCTGTTCTTTTTTACCTACTTTAGGTTTAGCTTCGAGTTTATTTTTCAATGTATTTTGGATTTTAAATTCCTAGATGACAGATTGAGGAAAATTCATTACAATGAATTATATTAAAACGTTAGATAACACAAATGTGTACTTACTTGATCTTTCTCGATTTCTACTTCCATAATTGATGTTACGGGTCCTGTACTCTCAAATAATACTGGTTCTACTGTAATATTTTTATTTACTGTTTCAACATTATCTAACATCATCCTTTCTTCTGTAGCAAAACTTTCAATATCAAATTCTTTAGCCATTTGGCTAACAATTTCTGCAGATAAATGGCACAGTGGTTGTTCAGGTGGTTCTGTGTAATACCTAAAGTAAAATTTGGATAATTTTAGTAGAAGAAATTAAAGAGATACGCGAATATAGAAGACGAACCTTATTTTTCCAGAATTCCAATCTTCTAAGACACAACGTGCAGCAGTTAATTGATTAGGAACACCACCTCTTTTAAATTTTCCCATTCTAGTTGCTCTCAAAGCAAAAAATTCGTCAGGTGAATTATATTCTGGTACATCATACAAATCCATAACTTGTTGTTTCGTAAGTCTTCGTAAAATTGCGGTAGCTGGTGTGTATGGGTCCTGAAGAGTTTGAATTTTGACTGCATTTTTAAGAGCTATAGATGTATCATCCATACCATCCTTTGATGATTGATGACTACTAGCAAAAACAATACCAGGTGAATCTAATAATTTTATTTTCGAATCCAACTGTACCACTTGCATAGCTTTAGTAACACCTACGAGGAATAATATAAAATAAGAATTTTGATGAAGATAAAAATAATTGACGTTGAGTTTAAATAAACATACCAGGTACACTTCCGACATTACACGCTCTACTTCGTTTTAGAGAATTAATAACACTTGATTTTCCAACATTAGGAAGTCCAGCAACACCCACTCGAATGCTAGTTTTAACATCCCCGCTATTTCTACAATAATTAGCTAATAAAGATAGCAATAATTCGGCACCAAAACATGTACCGCTTTGAATCATACTCTCTGTCTTCTTTCCCAATTTTCTTCTTCCTAATTTTTTACTTTGATCCTGAGTTGAAGATTTAAAAGCAACTGTTGGTAAACTTCCACGCAAATAGGTCAACCATTTGTTTAAGTTTTCTCGTGGTACTAAATCTGCTTTGTTTAATACTAAAACTAATCTCTTATTACCCTCAGCTGATTGCACCGCTTCTTCTAACTAAATTAAATTTATTCATTTTTTACTGATTGTTCTTGTTAATTAACATAGATTACATATATTTAAATATTTTGTTATTTACCTGTTTGCATCTGGTACCTAATGGATCACGTGCATCAACAATTTCTAAGATAACATCAGCTGCATCTAAAACTTTCTTAAATTCTTTGTAATAAGCCTTTAATGAATTTTCTTTATGTGCAATTGCATCTTTAATTGGTTGACTTTTATCGTCAACTTCCATAGCTTCGTGTTCGTCACCCTTCTTTTGTGCTTCTTTTACCAATCCTTGTAAACCATTTTTTGCAAGTTCCTCACGTTTCTTTTGCTTTGCAGCTTCTCTTTGTTTCTGTTTCTCTTCCTCGTTATGTTTCTTCATGGCTTCTACCTCTTTGAGAATATCTTCTTTAAATGGACACTGGTTTGGAATTTCGATTACCTTCGGTTTACCTATTTTAAACAAAAATATCCATTGTATTGATTATATAATTTATATTTTTATTTTATAAGCAGAAATTGACAAAATACCTCTCTGTTTCTTCTTGGCTTCTTTCCTCATTTTTCGATTATGTTCTCTGACTTTCTTTTCTATTTTATACCTTTTTCTCGCTGGTATGCGTTTGCTTGGTTTCTCTGTTAACAACAAAATTCCATTAAATAAAATAACGCAATGCAGAAAAAAAAAATAAATAAATAAATGACAAGTTTGGTCGAATATTGAGATAGGAAAAAACCTAACCTATAAATTTTTGTATTATTGTAACGAATGCAGAAAAACTTACTCAAACAAAATTTAGCCATCTTAGTTTCTTGTTTAAATGTTTTTTTATAATATAAATATATTTAAAAATAATTATTTATTTATATTATTTTTAATTTTCCTCTGGAATGACGATAATGACCACGTGCTCAGATCATTGCCTAAATGAAAGAGCGTCAGCAGGTTCGGCAACGTAGCAACGACAAAAATTCCTACTTTTAAAAACTTTTCATGTTATAATATTGGTCAATTTTGAATCATTGATAACTGCAGTTTCTTATCTAAATTCTTATTCCTGTTCATAGATATAACATCAAACTTTTTTACGAAACACAATAAGAAAAGCATAAAACTATTTTCTCGTGCGGTGAAAAATTTCACTGCGGTACTTTTGTCTTTTCTTTTTTTTTTTTTTTTTAACTTTCTGAATGCACAGATTGTTGGAAATTAATGAAAAATAAGATAAAAGTAAAGAAAGAAAAACTTGAAGTATCTTTCTTTATTTACACATGCGTTTGTTCTGTTAATCGTTCTAGTTTCGTATTACATGAAAAATTCATTGAAAATTACTTTCATCGTTCCTATCTGTCCTAGAGTAAAATAAACAATTGAAACAAACGGTGAAAGGCATTGTTAGACGTATATGAGAATTCTCACACTTTCATTGGAATTTATAAAAAGCGTTAAAAAATTCCCCGTTAAACGTACGCAAACATCACCACCACGTGTGTAGATGCGTGTAGTAGAGACCAACACACTCAGAGACACGCATACGCGAAAAAACGATGTTGGGAGAGATGAGAACAGAAAATTCTCACAAATTGTTTCCTCGTGCGAATAATCGTACTTTCGTTTTTTCTAATCAAATTTCTCCGTACTTAGTCTTGATAATCATAATGTATTGTTTGATCTTTTAGAAAACAGGGAATGTGTGACAGTATAGGGAAATCATGAGATCGATTAGAAGATATTGCACGTTTTTAGAAATAAAAAGTATGGCCGATATATAAAAGTACTCGATGCTGCTGTTGCGTATTTTGAGAAAATCTTTAGACCTTTCGTGTTAGTTTATTTATTTTGTTCAAATTCCAAGAATCAAAGGGGTAGAGAAAGAGAGAGAGAGAGAGAGAGAGAGAGAGAGAAACAAAAATTCGTTACATAAATAGGAAAATGCAAAAATGAGATATGTATTGGATAGAAAGCTTGTCATTGGTTGAAAGATGAAGTACTAGGAATGGTTTGGTTTTACGATCGGTAGGTAGCGTCTTATCATTCAGCTTTGTTCATTTTCGTAATGGCCGCCGTCTAGCGTTGTTGGGTTAGTGCGTTCTCTTCGCGCGCGCGACGAAGAGAGCGCGAGAAAACTGCATCGGGGAGGGAGAAAATTTACAGTCGTTGAGAAAGAGAGAGGAGGAGGAGGTGGTGGAGGAGGAGGGAGACCGTGAAAAGAAACTCCGGACGTGGTGTCGTGAAAATTCAGTAAGCGCCGATCAACGTCGCGTGCTGTGAAAGTGTTTTGGACGTCTTCGAAAACCTTCTTCGTTTTTATTCCGTCAACGGAGATAATACAAGAAATAATTGTGTTACTCTGGAATACCCTTTGCTGTAGTAGGAGCAAGTTACAGATAGCATAAACGAAACTCACGCCAAGATTATTCTTCTTTTATGAGTTGGACCTAGTGTTTCTCAGATGTGTATGTTTCTGTGAGAGAGTGAGTTAGTGCGCGCGAGCGAGCGCATATGTGCCTATGCGTTTGCCCTTACTCGTGGTGGTGGTGAGTAGTGTGTTTCTCTCGTTTGTACAATCACTTGACGAGGGGGTGGAGAAGGAGGAAGAGGACGAGGACGACGAGGACGACGACGACGACGACGAAGACGCATTGTCACGTTTCACGTGTACGAGCGTCCTTCGTTATTATATTTCGAAAGAAGAAGACAGACTTGAGGTGGTTAGGTGAAATTTTATGAGACGCCGCTTGTTCGTCGCTTCAGTTATCTCTTCGAGACGATCAAAAGACAGAGAGAGAGAGAGAAAGAGAGGGGGGTTGTAGAAAAAGAGGGCAGACTGCGGTAGACAGAAAGAGATATCACGGTGTTGTTTCGATTTAACTAGCATCGTAAACAGAAAAGTGACAGTCCGTTTTACATGTAAAAAACTAAAGAAAAAGATAGAAATATAAGAAAAGAGGACGAGTTGAACGTTGTCGAGAGGAAAGAAACCCGTTGACGACGTTCGACGCTTACGCCTCCCAGCTACGAATTCTCCACCGTGGTTCAAGGTCTTCTAAAATCATCCAAGTACGTGCAGTCGGTTTGCCTGCCAAGGCTCCTCGAGTACCACGACGACTTAGGTGTTTCTCTTTTAGCGTGAAAAACAATTTCATTGTTGGTTAGATTTGCTTTTCTTCTTGATTCTGCTGTTGCGATTTAGGTGCACGGCACTGGTGCGTTACGTTGACATTAACGTTGACGTTGACGTTGACGTTGACGTTTACGTTGACGTTGACGCTGACGTTTTATTCCTTTCAATTAAGAAAAGAATCCTCGATCAAAGTAGAGTGTATACCTTAGAAGCTGAGGAAAATAACAGGAACAGGTGTGTAGATGTTGACCAAGTTTTTATTATCAGTATTCGTATGTTTGTAGTTTTTTGTTTTTTGTTTTTTTCTTAATGATGCTTATATAGAAGACGAAGAAAATATCTTTTAGCTCGTCGTAAAAATATGATCACTTAAGCTTTTATTTTGCACGATACTCTTGCACAGGGTTATCCCCGAGTATTGTTATTAGTTGTTATCGAATAATAAGAAATTGTTGAAATAACTCGCCAAGAACGTTTCGTCGTAGAACAATTGCACGAATATATAATAAGCAGTCCGAAGTAATTGTATACGGGCGAAGTCGTAAAAACCTGACCGTCTGACGTTTAAGTTAAAAATAAAAAAAGAAAGAAAAATAAAAAGAAAAGAAGAAAACGTGACTCGAGCCAGCTTCGTAATTACCGGCACGTGGAACGAATTTTGTGTACTTCGTTTTCGATAAGTATCGCGACACGTTGCGTTTTTTGCCGGCTTATTCGCAACCACGTGCGTTCAAGCTGGTCAATAAAAAAAGGAATATACTGACGGGAGCCTTGATGACTCGATATATCGTGATAAACTGAATAGATTAAATACATCGAAGATTAATACGCTACAGGATTTCTATCAAACTCGTTGAAATTTCAATGCTAATTAATTTCTCATAGAATCATTAAACGGTAATAAATAATTAAAGAAATATTTTGCTTGTACAATATGAATAATAACTAAGAAAGAAATAGAAGAAGATGCCTTTTTAATGTATTCAATTAAGATTAGAATGCGTTGAAGCGAGTTCGTTTACGTAACTAACCAGATAATCGGTTTACCGGTAACGAACGTAGTTATTCGCGCGTCGATCAATTCGATACTTTTTATACGATAGAAGTATACCTTTAAGAGAACATATTTCTAATGAAATAATAATAGTACCGGTCGAGTAATTTTTTCTTCGAGACGAAATAATTATTTATTTCATAGTAGTTACGTGCAGCTGCATTCCGAATGTTATTTAAACTCGTAAACGTTCATTTCATAGGTACCAAAGGAGCAAGACGAATTTTGGAAGTTCATCCAGAAGAGGAATGTGTGCCAATCGATGAAACAGAGTCTTCCTTTCTGATTGTTTCGAATGATCGAGTTGTTAATCGATCGAATGTGATTTGAAGTCGTGATTCCACTGCCAAAAAGGGAGACTTTCGAAGTTGAGAGAGAGAGAGAGAGAGATGCCAAGCTGTTAGATTAGTTTATAAATCCCATCACATAACTTGGAAGTCTTCCCGAAGAAGCGTCGTTGCTGATTCGAATCTAAGAAGAATTAGATATCTCTTAGCTCGTGATCAAGATCAAGAAGTATCTTCGTTTATATGGCAATGCGGTGCCGAAATTATTGTCGAACCTTATCGCGCAGTTATTCTTCGTGTTACGCAGAGTGGAAGAAGTTTCAAGAATAACGGCGAAGATGTTCGGGAAAGTGCCAGTCAGTATAAATTCAAACGCAGGACCTGGACCACCTAATGAAAATCTTACGAGCAAAGTTTCATACGCAAGGCCAACGACTGGGACAACAACGTGCCTTTCGTGTTACGAAGTACCAGCTGTTCAGTCGAGTGCTTCCGATGATAAAGCAGCAAAGTCTTGGTGTCCGGTATTATCCGAGTCGTCAACGTGTAATCCTTCGGAAGATCGTTCCTTCCCCTTGTCCACTTCATCCTCCGTTTCGGAGATCAACGGTGTAACGAGAACTGAACAACAACAACAACAACAACAACAACAACAACAACAACAATCTTCCTTCTCCACTAATAGGAATCTTCAACTCGCAAATAAATCCTCTTCTTCCATCAAAGATTCCACGAGGATCCACAGATGTTATTCCAATCCGAACTGTCCTGGTCTAGCGAGTACAATTACGAAAACGTCTATCGGTAGTCTATCACCAAGATCCCAAAGAATTACCGTCAACTCTGCTGCCTCTTCCAATCTCGAACCGAAACTTACGAGAAAATATTCAGTCGGTAGTCGAGAGTTTCCAGCCGGCAGGGAACTGTCTTCTTCGTGCAAATCCAATTTCCAAAATTTTCCTCAATCTAGAAACAACGATGATACCTCTGAAAACGTCGACGAAGTCACCAACGTCGTCGATGAATTTGTCGATCCTTCGACGATCTTAACGAGTGCAACTTCGACCGTTCACCAATCAAGAGCTACGCAAAAATCAACTTCGAGGTCTAACTCGACAACCTGCGACAATCCTTGTTGCTTTGAAAGAACTGCGGAAAAAAGTGATTCTATCTCGGCCAAGGATCATTATCATCATTACCAACACCATCATCATCATCACCACCATCACCATCATCATCATCATCGTAACAATCTTGCCCGAACACCGGCCGAACTTTTGCAACAAAATTGCATCGACTTCGTCATTCAAGATTTACCGACGGAATTGCAATCATCGCCTAGAAGTTACAAGGATCGTGAAAAAACTCGTGACACTTGGAGACCAACAGAGATGGAAGGAAATTTGTGTGGATTGAACTCTTGCTCTGGTGACACCTTCCAAGATGGTAGTTCGTCCAAGAGGAGAACCGGTGCATCCTGTCAAGCCCTAAGGCACGCCGTTGCTTCCTTGAATCGTCTCGATGACTTTTATATGGAGAAAATCGGGGCTGGTTTCTTTTCCGAAGTTTACAAGGTACAAGATTCTATTTAAGATCAAATGATACTCTTTCTTTTCATTTATCGTTTCGTTTTATTCTAGCGATTATAATTTATCATAAATCGATGTTTCCATTTGATAACCAAATTCTTCCACGGTCAAAGTCCAAATCCTATTTTTGTCGTCATCGTTGTCACATCGTTATATTATTATTATTATTATTATTGTTATTATACACATAGTGTCTTATCAAAAAATTGGCTAGTAAAATATTTATCATATTTGTTTTTCTTATCGAATCGATTATTTATCGGTCCAAAGAAAACCCGTAGAAACTCGTGAATACAATTTCGCACCAAAGGAACGTTATCTTTTGCAGATTAGTATCGGTTTAGATTAGATACGGTTGTGCGTCGAGAAACGAGCACGTAGAACAACTACGAAGAACCAGCTTAGAACTCTCTCTCTCTCTCTCTTTACTTCATAAAATTGAAATCGCGTTTGTAATCATCGTGTAGCTTCTTTTTCTTCTTCTTCTTCTTCTCCTTCTTCTTCTTCTTTGAGATGTAATCGGATCTTAATATTTTTCCTGTCTCGCCGGAAACTTCTTCTTTTTTTTTTTCAAGAAACTCAAATCTGAAGCTAATCATTTTTTCCTCTTGTTTGAACATCAAATTGTATTTGATTTTATGTAACAGAAAATATCGAAGTATTTTTTTTCCTTGAGTAATACACACGCGTATCTTTTCTAATTGTAAGTAATAATAATAATAATAATTAGACTAAAATATCATTTAATTGGTCTATCGTTTACTATTAGCGTAAAACGTGAAACCTCATACGAGTTGGATAATTTGGAATTATTTCTTGCGAGTATTTAGTGTAACGTAAAATTCGTATTAGATGTGTATTGGATAACGCAAAAAGGAAAGAGAAGAGGATATGTTTCGTGATTATTTTTATCGTTATATAAAAAGCTTGTAGATAGAAAACGGAAATCGTGGAAGAATCATCGTTATTTATCGACAAACTTCCTACTCATAGTTGTTTCTATTTTTTTTTTCGTCTCTCTTCTTCTTCTTTTTAGTTCTTTCGAACATTCTGAGATACAAATTTCCAAGAAAATAGAATCATATTTATATTGTGTACCATATATCGTTAAAGAAAAATCTTCCGCGTGTTAAACGAATGAGTTTTAGAAAGCGCGTTAGTCGTTTAGAACACGTGACGAATGTTATTATTTGACGTATGGCAGCTCGGATGCTACAATTTAACCGACAGATGCGTTCCAAAGAAAAGAACAGAGAGAGAGAGAGAGAGAATCTTTGATAGTTAGAAATGCGTTAGAGAGGAAGTACCGATTTAATCGAAAAAAATAAGGAAAATCTGTTCTCTCTTTTCTTCGATTTTTCAATTAGAAAGTGTTGTATTACCAACGATCTATGCGAAATCAAAGTAGAATGAAAGTAATCGATCAATTTGTTCCTTCGATATATATCCCCTTCTATATGATTTAGATTTTCTAGAAAAACCATACGATAATTCTAACTTTTTATTACGTTAATTCATGGTTCAATGGTGTATGAGTAAAAAGAGGAAATAAAAAGAGAGAGAAAGGAAGGAAGAAAAGCAACATGGATGTAGGGTTACACTTGCTAGCCAGAGGTCACACATTCTTGGCACTCAGGGTAAGAGGATGGTTCGAGGTTTGGTGCCAAGATTTTGGACCAAACTGCTGTTCTAGCAGTTTTCCTCACTGACATGAGAATTATTCAACGATGACGACCACATCTCGAAGAGTAAGAGAGAGTAGTAAGAGAGAAAGAGAGTGATCTCTCGTTGGCAACACAAATGATTCGTCTCCCTATCCAAGTTTCTCTCGTCGACTTCGTTAAAGACGTTATCATCGTGATCTTCTCAGACAAAGGTCGTCAAATTAATTATCTCGCAGCAAATTAAATCGGGGTCAAGGACTCCAAAGATTCATCGAGATATCTTACGCAAATCAAAATCTGTCCTTCCATTTCGACGTATATTTGATCTCTCTTCAAATTATCAATTTTCTTACATTTTTTTTCTCTCTCTTTCTTCCTCATTATGATTCATGTACAACGAAATGATGTTTTCCCGTTACATCTATGCACTGTATAAGTCAAGTCAAACTGTTAGAGATACGTGGAAGATTTTTTAGAGTCGAATCAAGGAAACTTGAGTTAATTTCGTTGGATAGAATAGCATCACCAGATTTCGTCTCGAGTATTACGAAATTTTCTCTCAATCTTGGACGGTATTCAAAAGTTGACTCATTGTTTTTGTCAATCGTTGACACCGCAGTAATTCACGACTTCCTTTCCATTTTCTTTTTCTTATCGTAATCGTCTAAACGTTTTACGGTTAACGTCTTTTTCAACTTATAATAAATATATTTCTTTTGATAGATGATAAAAAAGAAATTCGTAAGCACCTAATTTGTATAAAAAAAAAAAACACTTGTTATCGGTTGTCCTATTTGATATTGGGTATCGATAAATAGCGAAAGGTGGGGAAAGGTGGGGAAAGTGGCGCTTCGATAGGATCGAAATAAGAGCGCCAGGACAAAAAGACGACCTTGCCTTGTGTGACACAAGAGTTAGCAAAGCACCAGCTATTTCCTTCTTCTTCTTCTTCTTCTTCTTCCTCTTTTCTTTCCTCTTTCTCCTCCTCCTCCTCTTCCTTCTCTTCTTCTTCTTCTTCTTGGAGTATGGCGAAGGAGCAGCAAGCGTATAAAAGAATGTTGTTGAATGTTGTGTGTTGGCGGAGGAGGAGGAAGAGACGAGAAAGCCGGTCACGGCGCGTTGGCCATGGAGTACGAACACTCTCTAATGAGACCCTCTTACGGACCCCGGTCGTTCACTCTTTTTCGATCCTCCCTACTTCCCATTTCAACCCCACCATATCTTACACCTACATCTCTTACTTGATTCATTATAATCGAGTTGACGAACCCTAAGAAATATTCCTCGGTTATTCCATCAAAATTCCACGACGATTCAACCAGATCAAACTTATCGATCTTCTTTCCTTATTCTTCCTCCTCCTTCTCCTCATCCTCCATGTAATTTGCATCCATTTACATACACGCGTTTATAGACACATACATGCATACCCATATAAAGTTCTGGTATTTAATTAGACCGATAGTGAGCATGTAAAACGAGACTGTTTACTAATTAACCAAGCAAATATCCTTTCCCGTTGTTTCTACAAACACTTGGGGGAGATAATTCGAACGAAATGTAAGCAGATAATAACGTTTAGCCGAAAATTTTTTTTTCTAATCGTTAAAAGACTTATTAACAATCTAATTACTAACACAAGATTTTCTTTTCCCATTTTATAACAATTTCTTCTTGTTTATTTGAACATTAGATTTTCGTTCTTTTTCTCCAAAGCAAGTAAACGGAAGATTCACTTTGGCAATGTGCGTTTATTCGCCTTGCTCAGTTCTTATTCGTCATCGTTTTGGCTTTAGTTCAATTGAATCAGCTATTGCCAAAGAATTCTACCGAAAGATTTTCGACTGTTCCCGATATTCCTAACTTTTTCCAAATAGTTGAGAATATTGTTTCACCTTAGAAGAAAAAAATATACATTTTTAGTTTTTTATTCTTATTCGTTTAGTTATTTATTCGATAAATCAGTCATGGTTTATAATTTTCGGTGTCGTTAGTTCATTTCATTGTAGCAATGAAACATGTCGTAAAATGTAATATCGCGATGTTAAGAGGAGTAATGGGACAATTAACAGGGCCGAGGTCTTATCGTTAAAAATCTCAAGGAAAACTATCTGTGATTTTGAAGGTAGAGAAAGGATAAAGTTCGCCTCATTTCAAAGCCATTTTTGGTGTTCATTGAGGTCGCCATACGTTCTCGTGAGACGTTTATGTTTCGTGTATGTTCTTCGCCGACCAGATGTTGTCGAGTTTCATTAATAAGTTTCTCTTTCGTGAGAATCTCTTTGGCGTTCTTTCACTGCGTTCCACTCGAGCTGTGAAAATACAACGCAAGATTGGTATCAAGAGTACAAGGCAGACGACGATGATGATGACGATGATGACGATGACGACGAGGAGAAGGAAATGATCTTCTTGTTGCGATGTCATTCTCTCGAGAACTCGCGTAATCGCACCTCGTTTTCCATCGCGAATAATCTTTTTCTTTTGTAGGAACAATTTATGAAAATCACCTAGTCGGAATTGTCTTTTATGGAGATTAGAAACAACCAAGAAATTACCTTTAACAATGTCTCCTTTCTAAAGAATTATTCGTTTGTTGAAACTCTGTAATTAACTAATTACAAACAAAAATTCTAAACCACGTTTGTTCTAGTCGAATTTCATTGGAATTCCATTATTTATTATTTTTTTCAGGTTACACACAAGGTAACTGGTCAGGTGATGGTCCTAAAGATGAACCAGCTGCCTGCGAACAGGCCAAACATGTTAAAAGAGGTTCAACTTATGAACAAGCTCAGCCATTCGAATATACTCAGGTAAGATTGCGTTTTTTTTTTCGATCAAATCCGGTTCACTTTTCGAACAGATTGAGAAAGAAAGTGTCTTGTAGGGATTAATGTTCATTAATATTTAGTAATAATTAGGTAAAATTTGTGATTAAAAGTTTTCACGATTGAAAATATTGAGGGGGAAAGAAAATCACAAGATTTGGGTTTAGAGCTACTGTTTGTAATAATCCTCGAAGTTATGACATAACGGGTGTCCCGCGCGAAGTTGCTAGATGAAGAAGAAGAAGAAGAAGAAAAGAAGGAAGATGAGGATGACGAGAAGGAGACCGAGGGGTAAAAAGAGGGAAGGAAAACGTGCGCATTCACCGGCGACAACGCATTCCGTCGTTATAAACGGCTTGGCCCACTTTCGAATGTGTTTATTCCCCTTTGCCTCTAGCGGATCTTATTTCTGGCATTTCTCTCCTTGAAGGCTACGAAAAGTGCGAGTCTTTGGAGATATCGGTTTCATTGGCCCAGAACGAAACGCGATTAACTTTTCTCCTTCATCGTGTAAATTATATTCGAAACAAAAAAAGGAACATGATTTCGTATCCTGGAATTGGTCGAGTAAAAGGTAGAATAGGTGGAGGAGAAAGAGGAGCAGTGATAGTTGATAAAAAAAAAAATTAGTTTTATTCGATATATTGCAAGTAAATTTGATAATACGAAACGAATGATTTAATCCACAACGAATCCTTTTCATAGTCTTGCAAAAGATAAGATCTTATCTTATCTTCTTTAACAAAGTGCTCTATCTCGTTTGAAAGATAAAAATCTCGGCAGATTTTTGCACATCGATACCGTACAGGAATGTAAAGTTATTATTATCATTATTATTGTTACTACTTGGGGAAAATATAAAAGCGCGTGAACTTTTTCTAAGAAATAATTATTAAATGACGACACCCATCATCCGGTGTAAGGGTTTTTTTTTTATTACTGGAGGATAAAAATAAAGGGACATAGCTTTTTACATGATTCGATTCTCGGTTAAACGATCGTTAAGTGACATTTAAGAAAATTATTTTTAATCCAGTATTATTACCCTTACCAACGAGTTATATACCACACATTTTCTTTTTTTTCGTTTCGTTAATTTTTAGATCGGTGAAATAGTAGCAAATTTGAAATAACTCTTGGGATTCGTACGTTTTCACGTATTTCGAAAGGTAAACGTGTAAAATTGTAAAGAGTTCTGATATCTGTCGATATAATCTTTAACATGTTACAAATATATTCGGTTGAATTTTTATTGGCCGACACTTTGAAAGGTGGCCTGACATTCTACATACGACATTCTTGTATATGAAGCTAATACGTAATGATTGCTAAGCTGCCAACGTAATTTTCAACTTTGTCCTTTTCCTACGATCGCTGTGTTTCCTCTTTCAATTTTATTGGTTCGCCTGTACAATATCAAACAAAGTCATATAACACTTATCTCGATGCGTAGATAGGAATTTCTGATAATATGCTAGTTTATTTGTTAAACAAAGAAAAGCTTTGGTGATTTAAAAATTATTATTTTTGTGTAAGTGTGAGTATAAGAAAGAGAGAGAGAGAGAGAGAGAGAGAGAGATGTTTCTTTTTTTAAGAAAAAAATTTGAAAGTCGTAATCGTGCGAAATGAAAGCTACTGAATAATAATGAACACATATTTATCCTCTTTTACCTCCCGCGGAATGCAATTCGCTCTAGTACACCTCCGTGCAAGGTAGTTTCTCCTTCCAACTTTTACCAAACCTCTTTGACGAAAAGAAAATAAGAGAAACCAGATTAAAAAAAAGAAATATTATTGATATTTTATCTATCATAGATCATTCGTTTGTGTTATATTTCGATGAACAATCCAATTGACTCACAATCAGTCGAGACAGAGAGAAAGAGAGAGAGGCTATCGTCCTTTTTACTGTCATTGAACGACCTAACAGAGAGTTACGTATTTTATAAGGAAATATGACTAACGCGTCAAATGACCTTTTTACAAACTCAATAACCCACACGTACGCGTGGATAAATTTAAAAAGAGACACGTACAAACGATTCATCTCGATGATGAAAACCTTCAATTCGCTCGTTGGTTCGCATTTTAATCAGCCCGGACAAAGATAGGCTAGCTAAGTGTTTATTAAAAGCCTTTACAAAGTCTCTAATGTCATTTATTTTCGATTAACCTATTACGATCATTCATAAAATATAATTAACATTAAAAAAGTTAGGTTCGAGATGATTAAAAATAATTTTATAATTGTTAGAAATAAAAATGATATTTCTGTTAGAAGAAAAACGATTGATCCTAATCGATACGTCAAAGTTTTCTCAAATAGAAATAGAATAAATATGAATCACTTGTTGGAAGGGAAGACCTCGAGATTATTCGAGGTCTCGATATAAAACGTTAGCGTGATTCACGTAGGAAACGATTAATTTGTTACACTCGCAATATAACCGGCATATTTATGCATCGAGAGATTCCTTCCGTTTCTGGATGCCAATGAAATTAAAATGCGAATAGATTAGAAATTTAAATACTAAATAGTTCCAGGTTGCGCTTATTTCTCTTATCAAGATTTACACGTAAGAATAGTATAGACTCCTAATGTAGTAGGTGTGTTTCCTATCGGCTTAAGAAATCTTTCGAAAACGTTGAAAGTAACTTAATTAATCCGATTAACTCGACGTAACTCTTTCGAGGAACTACTGGCTTCGATGGTATAAACTCGGTCCTATATCCTAATTATCTCCTTTATCGGATAAATCAACAACAACGGTTTCTCCTATCTTTTCTCTTATCTTTTTCGTAGAATGGATTACTTTAAAGAGAAAAAGAAAAAGCTATTGATAGACTAGAAACTGGTTAGCAATTGCATCTTGTATTGCATCGTATATTGCATCGTGTATTGCATATTTCTATTATCATTTTAAAAGGTTCATGGGAGTTTGCGTCCACGAGGGTCAACTACATGCCTTGACGGAATACATAAACGGTGGTAGCCTGGAGCAACTGATAATGTCACGGCATACACCGTTGCCCCACCTGATACGTATGAATCTTGCAAGAGACGTCTCTCGTGGTATGGCCTATTTGCACAGTCGAGGCCTCTTTCATCGGGACTTAACTTCAAAGAACGTTCTCATTAAGAAGGATGAGAACACTACGGAGATGACTGCGGTAGTCGGTGATTTTGGATTAGCAGCTAAGATACCAGATCCTAGTTCGGGGTATAGACTGAGCACGGTCGGGAGTCCTTATTGGATGTCACCGGAATGTTTGAAGGGTCAATGGTACGATCACAGATCAGACATTTTCTCATTTGGTATCGTCGTTTGTGAGCTGATCGGTCGCGTTCCTGCTGATCCAGACGTTTTACCACGCTCAGATAACTTTGGCCTCGATTATCTGGCCGTGGCGGAGATCTGTGCGGCTGCCGACCCACCACCTGCCTTCCTGCAGCTAGCCTTCGATTGCTGTACCGTGAGTATATTATATCCAACTGAGATTGTCTTAGAGTATAGTATATGTGTTTGGCACTGTCACGCTTCTTGGCATCTGGATATATTCTTCTACGTAATACCGTTGGTGTAGATAATAACTAAGGGGATAAAGTATCTACATAGATATTTTGAGTAAACCTGATGTAACTAGCTACTTGATATTACAAGATTATGTCTCTTTTATAAATATCCCCCCGAGACGAATACATATATATATACGAGTATACATTATATGTGAATTTTTATTCGTCAGTTTAGATAATCAATGATTTAACTTTTAGTACGAACCGAAATCGAGGCCAACCTTCCCAGAAATCGCGTCCAGTCTTGATAGCATGATCAGCAACTACGAAGAAGAATCTAAAAATAATATCGGTAATAGGCAATCTGCCGATCCAACTCTAATGTCCAGCATGGATGAAATTGTACGAGAAGGTCGTACGATGAGACGAAGGACAGCTCGACTTAGGAGTCAATCTGCTGATGCGAGAGGTTGCGATAATGCGACACCATCGGATAAAGCTAGGTGTCATTCGGCAAGAAGAGTAGCTGAGTTAGCTAGCAGAAGAGACCCACATTATAGGCCAATGACAGCTAATCCGTTTCACGCGTTGGGTGGCGTTAAGAAAATTTTGGGAGATCTTTTTTCCAGTTGTTTGGAATTACCATCGCTCGAGGATGTTAGGCCAAGCGTTACCGACACTGTTGGCAAGTTTAAGCCAGCGCAAAATGATAGTATCGCCAAAATTCTCGATAGAAAGAAGCCTAATTCGGAACCTAGCAGTCCTACGGCAAGAAAGAAATGGGAAAGGAAGGTGGGGAAAGGAATCGAAAAATTTATCATTGTAAAATAATATCGAAATAAATAATAATAATTATTATTAAGGCGTGTCCTGGTTTAAATTAGGTTCAACTAAAGAAATACATTTTTCGCAGGTGGCCACGAAAGTCGGCGCGGCTAGTCTTTTCGCTCATCCCCTCTTCCGAGATGGCTGGGAACTAAGAAGAAGAGGTAGCTGCGAATCGGGATTCTGGAGTTGCGTTGGAGAAGATCTCAGTCCAGAACCACCTAATCGTCGACACACTTCGACCCTTAGCAGCTCTGCAGCTAGTAGTTTATTCTTGCTAGACGATCATAGAACCAGCTCGATATACACGGATTCTTCCGAGGACATAGCAAGTCTCGGTGGTGGAGATTCTTCTTGTTGGGAGGATAGACTTAGTGGGATAGGATCTTCTAGTAAAACGATTTCTAAAATAGTCGAATATTTTGAGAGAAAACAGGCAACGTCAGGTAGTTTGAAACTTTGCGATCACGACTCGGTAGCACCTAGTAGGATGAGTTTATTGAAAGCAAGTTTAGAGGGTCCAGTTCCATTGTGTAGTATTTCGGCAGCTCAAAGGTTAGTTGTATGCGAGGGAGCTGTTCGCAGCAAGCTACCTCTTTTCGATAAAAAATGATTCGATCCTCCGTTCACATGCGAGACCTTCGTTACTTAGGACTTTCTTAATTTGTCCAAGATATTCCCGTTAATAAATTTACCTTCCACGTGTCAAAGGAAGAGATTCTTTTTTTTTTCGCATAATCGAGGACGCCCCTGTTGCGCATAACAGATGCCGCTGAAGATATTCAAGAAGAAAAAAAATATCCAAGTGGATGATATATTATGTGTTGCGTATATCGCGTCTCAATGAAATCTAGTAACCCGACTGTGATGTTTTTGATAATCTACATTAAAAAAAAAAAATATACTGCGAACGTGACCACTGAAGTTTAATTACAAAGAATATTAGAGTACCGATAGAAATCTATTATGCGCAACACGTAGCTTATAACGATTATATGGTATGTCTGTTTTAACTTTTCATTTATTCTACTTCTTCGGAAATATCATTCATCGAGATGAAATTACAACTTAAACAAATAGTGGCCTAATTTGTTTTGCTAGAAAAAAAAATTCCTTCTATTCGTATATTCTCCAATATTCTGGTAATATTGTCTAATAATCCGTTTGTTCATAGTCAACAATCTTAGACGCACAGAGACACTGATGAAACTATGAATGAAATATAATGATATATATATTGAAATAATTTAGCAGACGTACCGTATATGCATACTTATATATTCAAGGGGTAGGTGAAGAGTAGGGGGAGGGGTTAAAGAAAAAAGGATAAAACAATATATAAAAACGTTTAGTTGAAATAACACGATGATCAGTGCGAGAGGAAGAAGATGCACTGATTCGTGCCCTTATCTTTTTGCAGTGCCTCGCAGTTCCTAGTATATATATATATATTTATATATATATCCATTTCCGTCCTTCCGCACGTGTGTAGATCCAGACAATTTGAATCTTTAGGAAAAAAAAAAAAATAAAAAAAGGGCCGATAACTAAGCGTGACGTTGATAAGAACACCGAATTGGTGATATTGAGCTTCCTAGATCGCGTATAGAATAGAATGATCGATAAATTGCCTAGATCGATCTTAAAAGATCAATAATAGAAGAATGAGGAGGAGGAAGAGGAGGAAGAAGAGGAGAAAGAATGTCTGCAAACTTTATTTAAATTCTCCTCTTCGTTCTTTCCATTTCTTTTTCAGAAGATAATACGATTGTCCGAACAAACGAAAAAGAGATAACAAATTTTACAGTATGTACATATTATTATAGTATATATATATATTATAAATAAGTTGAAAAACATTTAGATAGACGATCGCGTATTTCTTCGATTAATAATCTATAAAAAAACATTTTCATTAGGGCCTAATTTCTTCTAAGTACTTCCGACGAATGAGTGTCTTCGGTTGAAAATGTTTGTAAGGGTTTGATGAAAATCAACAACTGTGAGAGACTCATTGATCAATTTGTGCCCGATCGTTATAGTAAGGAAAGTAGTAGTAAGATATATTCATAGATTAGTATACTCAGGACGAAAGAAAGGAAGTATATATACATATATATATATATATATGGTATATTTTGTTGGCGGGAATAAATCCGTGTCCTGAATATTTTTGTTGAGAAATGAAAAGAATACGAGCGAATGAATTATAAACGAACGAATAAACGTATGAATGAATCGATGATATTTTACGGAAGAAAGAGAGAGAGAGAGAGAACAACAACAACAACAACAACAAAACAAACAAAAAACATATGAAACTGATCTAGTCAGTGTAATTAAATGTGGCGGCCTTATCTTTTGTACGTCGTAATGGTTAAATCGAAAGAAAAAAAATGTGTGAAAAAAAATAATAAAAATACTTAGGATGTTAGGGATTCGATAAACGAGGTGGAAAAGTATAAGACGTTAAGTATTATATGGTCTTTTTTTTTTTCTTCTTCTTCTATTTTCTCTTTAAATACGACTTATTTATAGAAAAAAAAATACAGTAATCCCCCCTATAACGCGGTAGATTCGTTCCGCGTAATGAAAAATCGCGTTGTAGGAGTATTCTCTATTGACACAATGTGCAGAGGTACGTGAAATTATCTATGAACTGTTAACTGTCAAACTTCAAATCATTATAAATTTCGCGTTATATGAGGGAAAACACGCGTTATACGAGGGACTGAAATCGCGTAGTATGAAAATGCGTTAAAAGAGTACGCGTTATAGGGGGGTTTACTGTAATACAAAGAGAGAGAGAGAGAGTTATGAGAGATTTAGAATGAAAGATCAAATAATAAATGCACATAAGTTATGACGGTGCGTTTAATTAATTAAAAGCGTCCCGCGTTAATTACAATAAATAGTGCAGCTGTGAAAAATCGCTTTTAAAAAATGTTCAATCGTTTTGTTCGCGCTACTTCTTTTAGGACGAGTCGAACCAAATTTATTCTTTTTTCTTCTGTTTTTTTTTTTTAATACAACCGATAGATATATCATTATTATTATTCTTATTATTCTTATTATTATTATTATAATTATTATTATATTATTATTATTATTATTATTATATTACACATGTGTATTAGTACACGTAAAACATATTATACACACACACAGTTTTTACTTATTCAAGAGTTCGTTCACGGGTTTTACCTGATAAGACTGCGCGTTTGTTTAAATATTGTTTGTAACAAGAATAGAATGAATGATCCGAGTGGGAAATGATAGATCGAATTTTTTAAATATCTCTCTCGATATTCGCAGTCTCTTCTTCCTCGGCAAATGAACTGCAACGATTATTGCAATGATCATTGCAGAATTTATTTCCCTCCTTTCTCCTGTTTCCTTTTTATTTTATTTTTTCTTCTTATCTACCTACCTTCTTTCATTCTTTTATCGTCGTTGATATTTTCCTCTTTTTGTTTTTGTTTATGTATTTTTTTTTTTTTTTATACACGACGCGTCAATCGGTACCTGAAGAATCGAGACGAATGGACTGCGAACGTGTTAGGTTTTTATTATTAATTATTATGTGGACATATCGGGAGTGTTAACATATCCTGAAATTCTCGTTCATTGTAAAGAAAGGGAAAATTGATTGTAATAAAAAAAAAAACAAACAAACACAAATATATACGAACGAGTATTTGTAAGAACACATATATGTGTGTATATTTCTCGTACACACACAAGAGCAAGAGAAATATTAAAAAGTAGAGACAGTATTGGTGGTCCGAGAGACGCATTTCTCAAGAAAAATAAAGCAAAGAAAAAGGGTTATTTATTTTAAGTAAAAATATAGATTAAATATTAAAAAGAATAAACAAATGAAAACTAATAAACGTAAGTGGACGTTAAAAAAGTTTTATCCGAGTGGGAAACGTCTGTTAAGTGTATGAATGAATTTGTATGAATTAATTGAAAATTGAAAAATGAAAGTAAGAAAAGAATAAAAAATAGAGGGAGGATGGTTGCGTCAGGGTGAATGGTTAAAGTAAATAACGTGGATTGATTGATGACGTTCTGGCGAGATACGAAGATGATAATAATAGTTATTAATAATTCATTGGGTAATAAGTAATGTACGAGCGTGAATGAAAAGAATTTTCGGCGGAGTTCTATATATATATATATATATATAGATAAAAACTATATTATATTGTAAAGATTCCTATATACAAGTGTAATAAAAACTAAGAGAGAGACTCCAAATTTTTACCAAAAGAAATGAAGAAAATAAGAAAGTAATGGAATGAAAATAAGAAAAATGATTAACCTTTGAAAGCCTCTTCTTTAAAAGAAGCCAATTATCAATGCTCGATTGCATTTTTTTTTTTTTTCATCAATGAACTCTGACAATAAGATAAAGACTTAACAAAAAAAAAAAAACAAACAAACAAAATAATAATAATAATATCTTTGCGAATGCTTTGCATATTCCTTTTTTTTCTTTTTTTTTATATCGACGAGCGTTCAAAGTTTACAACGTGGCCTTGCTTGAATTATCAATCAATCACTTAAACAATTAATCACATTTGAAAAAATTCAATCAAACGCTAGTCTTTTTATCCAATTATTATAAAAATAATTTACGTATTAATTTGTTAGAGATGCGAGAGAGAAACGAATAGAAATGCCTAGAATCTAATTTGCATCCGAGAGAAAAATAAATTAACTTATTGTTAGCTTCATCGTTGTTTTTGTCTACGAAAATACCATTTGTTAATCGGTACTTAGATTCAATTTTAATATCAACAAGATAAGATAATTCAAGCAATGCATTTAAGGCATAGTTGAAAATCTAAAATAAGTTTTAGCTATGGCCAATGATAGAAGATCATCAACGATCCCTTTCAATGGATGTAATGGATCTACCAATGTCTTCTTCAGGAATCAATGGTATGTACCTTGTCCTTGGATCCTTTCTTTTTTCGTAAGCGTATGGAAAGATCATTGTCCTTTTAGGAAAAGATTTAGCTTCTCTGTTTTTATTCGAACTCGATGATCTTGGAATTTTTTGTATGTGAGAAGTGTAAGTTGTTGAGCTACTCGTCGTACGAGATTCGTTAATCTCATTTGGACTGGTTGATGGAAAAAAATCATGAGAGTTTTCAAAATCAATCAAAGGTATGAATTTACGGTCCTCGTTCGTTTCCTCGGGTGTTGACCTTTCGGTAATAATTAAACGATCTTCTAAATCAATCGAAGAACTCGTAGATCTCGTTGAAAGGTCCTCGTTGATAAGAGGATCATCGGTTGAAATAATCGTAGTTGACTGACGAGTATTTTCTGTTATCGGTACCCAATCATTGAATGTTTTAGTCGAAGTTACCGTCACATCTTGATCGTTCTCGTCAAAAAATTGCGATACGTTATTGGTTCTTAGAGAAATCGGAGGATCCGGTTCTTTAATCGGCACCCACTCGGTACTTTCATTTCTTTTTACAGTTACGTTATTTTCTTTCTTTTCAATAAGTTCATCCATTGAACTATATTGATCAATGACGACATCTTTCTTTACTTTCTCCTCCTGTACAATACTTTCCGTTTGTAAATCCAATTGCTTTGCATTTTGATCTCTCGATCTTACCGTACTTTCAAAAGATTCTTTTGTGTCTATTCTATCTCCCAAAGGTGGAAAATATTTTGGTTCTTCTTGACGTAAACCAGTAACGAAACTAGGCGTGTACTGTGAAATCAATGGCAATAGAGTTTGCCTGGCATACTTTTCAGCTTGTGCGAGTATTCCTGCTAATCTTTCAGGTAAAAACTGTACAGTAAATCCTCTCGTGGATGTTGACGAGGTTTCTTGAATTTCATCGTCTTGTCTTTCATCGTCGAAAGATGTATTTCTTCTTCCTAGATTTTGTCTCGTCGAACGTGGTCTTAAAATTGGTTCAGTGATTTCGGATAACTTTAGAGACCTTCCAGATTCTTTTTTATTCGAACGTAAAACAGGTTCTCGAATTTCTGGCAAGTATTGTTTCGTTGTAATCGCGTCGTCTTCTGGGGTGTTTTCGGTAAACGACGTAACTCGTTGGATAAAATTAGAACCTGAAAAACTTCTTCCATTTTCGATTTCTCCATTGTCTAAAGAATTAGACTCACCGTCGTTTGAGATATCGACGATTTTCCAAGAATTACTAGAACTGTCGTCGGAATTTTCATAATCGTTGGAACCTTCGATAGATCGAATATTCTGTTCCTTCGTGAACGGTCCGACACCTTTAGTACTAGTTTTCTTTTTCGATGTGTATTCGTTAGAATAAGAATTTCTAATATCATAATTTTGATCTTTCGTGAAAGGTCCAATACCACCTTGCCTTTCTTGAACCATACGTTCCAATGGAACTATTATCGGATTTGTAACATTTTCTCCTTCAACTGGTATTTCGCAATCACCTGGATAAAGTGGTAAACGGCTAGCTCTTCCAGATTCCAAGATCAAACCGTTTTTACATATCGATAGTGTTTTACCAAAACTATCTACCAATGCTACCTTGTCTATACTCCAAGTTACCAATCCTGACGATAACCAACCACTGTAAGCTGTATATTTGATCTGTTCAACATTCATAGAAAATATTTAGAAATAATCATTACATAATAAAGTATAATTAGATTGAAAAGATGACGATAATACCTCGATAGATTCTATGTTGGTAACTGCTGGGTGAGGTACAACGATCTTTTGAAGCGTAACTCCTACTAAAAGTTCTTCATCCTTTCGCGTCATAGCAAAACTATCGTTGAAGGATTCCTCGCCAATCAGAGTTATCTAAAAAGGTTTATTCGTATCTTATTATTCAGAGGAAGTATCGTAATAATTATCAGTTAGCTAACTCTTGCATTGATAATTTACCTGCAATTTCCCATAACTTCTGGTTGGTCTTTCGCCACGACTATTGTACACCTTCACTTTGTATTGATGAGCACAAAACGGTTCTTCATCTCTGGTTATTAGATAAAGCTGACCTCTTGCTGGCAATTTGTCGCTGTAATAACCCATGTCACCGCAAGGCCTATCCTCGCCATTAACATCGCAGGGAAAGCATTCACCTTTTAAAAGACCATCGTAACCGCGAGAACAGGGGAATGCAGGAAAACGACATTTAGGGCTGACGGAATCGGTGAATAGTTTGTAAGCACGTCGATGATTGCACAAAGATCTACCTTCAACTGGGGCAGCTAAAAAAATACACACACATATATATATGAGTATATCAATCTAATCGTAAGAAATTGTATTAGAGTTAGAAAGTATCTCGATGCAGCGTAGATCCCAAGCATTAGTTCTAATAATGGTCAAGAAGAAAGATACGACCACAGTGATTTTTTCAAATAAGTTAGTTGATGGTGTGTCATATCGTTTACCTCGACCCGTATAAAACTATATGACCTACTTTCTTCCAAGAAGAAGAAGAATTCAAAGAGTTTTTCTCCTTCGTGTAGGAGGTAATGAGATACTCTCGATTCGAAATAAAACATAAGCGACAATAAAATACGATGGACAGCACAGAGCTAGTTGTGCTTTCTAATCGTCGATGATCTCTACACAATGCACGCAACATATTCGATGGTCGATCGGTTTCGAAAATACCTTCTTATTATTACATTTATTATTATTATTATTATTATTAAATAGGAAAAGTAACTTACACCAAATAATATCGGATACAGCACCAACGAAAAGATTCGAACACCCAGTTTGCATTCTTCCACCGTTAGGATAAAAATCAACGTCACCCATTGGTTGCCAAGAACCTAATCCTCCGAGTATTAACTGTTCACCATTGCTATGAATAACGTCGACAAAGTTAGCATCTGTCTCGTCCAATCGAGCTCGGGGATCTTGGGACTCGAAGAGTGGTCCAGCTGGATCCAATCCTGATAAGAAAAGATACTCTAAATCAATATTTAGAGCCCATTTTATTCTCTCTCTCATTTGTTTCCATAGAAATTTTTCATAGTTAAACGCGTATACAGCCTTGTTACAATTCTTCAAACAGGTAATAGAATGATCAATTAACAACTACCTTCACTTAGAGTTGCGTAAAACGTATACCTTTCGAATGGATTATTTAAATATTATACAGATTCATTTTTCATTACTTTACGCAGGTTCTTTTAGTTTATTTTTCTATGACATCCAATCATTAGAAAATCAATTTAGTCGTAATTCAAAGTAAGTTTTTCACTAGCTCTATAATTAATCATAAAATTTGCAACGTAACTTTGCTTCTTTGTACATTGAACGTGTCATTTTTTTTTTTACATAAGATTCAAGGAACGAAGATAAACGCAATTCGCTGTTCGTGAACTACATGTTTGTCGGATTTCGTAAGAATAATAAATGAATTCGTGAGAAAAAGATAAAACTAGTATCGATTTATTCGGTTTGCATAACCAGTTTCAAGTCCACGAAAATGTATCGCGTTAAAGAGAGAGAAAGAAAAAAGAAAAGAAAAGGATAGATTTACCTACCAGTAATTCTAGAAACGTTTCCTAGCTCTGCTCCTGCGAAACCAGCTACGTGAGCACCAAGACTGAAACCGATCAAATGTACCCTCTCTTGGGGGACTTCCAAGTTTCGAATCAATTTGGCCAATTGACGACCGACCAGTCGAGTATTGGCTGCTGCTCTAACGTAATTTGGCACGGCACTTCCTGGACCCCAATCAACGCACACTGGACACGAATAAAAAATCAAACACGATTTAGACAAATATTTAACAACAGTGCGTTATTGGTTTCATCAGATTTCACACAAATTAAAAACCTAATGCAAAATAATCGTCGCAGATATTTTCATTTCAAATCTAATAAAATTACATCGATGACATTGATGATTTCATAATTATTATTGATAGATGGATTAAAGTAATTGCCTAACTAGTTTGTAGATGACTATTTTATTGCTTCGTTAGTTGACTTTTTGGATTATGAATGATTGATAACGTACCAATGTTACACTCGTGAACTGTCATTAACGCCAATCTCATCTCGTAAACCCACACGTGATCGCAACTAGATCCAAACCCGTGTACGATAACTTTGGTCGGCAAATCGGGATCTATGGCACGGTGTGCGTTACCGTTTATATCATCGGCTGCCACTTCCATCGGTATTGATCTTGCTTTTCTGCTACCGTAAACCAGGAATCTACGCGTACATTAGCACAAATCAAAATTAATTACACAACGTCGTTTGTGTGTGTTACTTCTCTTGGTATATCGAAACGAATAAGAATCAAATTACTTTCCAATCGGTATATGGGGAACTTCTTACGCGTATACGCAAAGTTTGATATTATAGAAAATAATAGATTCTATGATCTATCTAGCAGAAACATACGATTAAGCACGTAATATAATACTTCAATATTTTAACTTGTATTAAACACTTTAATGATCTTGAAATTTTCATTAGGTTTGTGAAGAGATAATTTATGATTAGTTGAGAATAAATGAATTCAAATGTCTTACCTAGTACCAACATCTTTTGGTGGGGAAGGTAACATCTCGAGATAGCTGAATGGTCCTGTATCTTCAAAACATCCAATATCCTCGTAACAAACCTTAGACACTTCCCTTTTGTTTCGATGACGTTCACGTTTATGTAAAGACCATTCTCTCATAGATTCTACGACAGCTCGAAAAATTTCTGCATCGTTTTTTTCGTCCAACGACTCGTCGAGGCTTGTTGGCCATGCTTGGGCCAACGTGGGATCTCCTAAAAAAATTTTTTGTTACAAAATTCCAATTGCATTTTCCTATATCGGTCTCTTTGTTGAAATCTTTTCATTCTTATATAAAGTAAGAAATTTTGTAAGAGAGGTATATGTAACGGTGTCCTCGGTTCGGTGCACGGACAGTAATTATTTGGATTAGCATAACGCGCCTAAATACTCAGCCCGGAACCAAAAATCATCCTTAAAAGAAGATTCTTTAGGAATCTATAAATCCATCCACCTCCGACATTTCCATCCACTTCGTCGTTTTGCTCTGAAAAACTTATCCAATTGTCTCGGTTTCGTGGAATAGTCGACGAATCGTAACGAGCTTCAACGGATGATCGTATCTTTATCTGTTTTTAAACAATAGGATGTTTTTTAACTTTAAATTTAACACAACGTTAGAATGGATTCTTTCGAGTAGACACGTCACTCCTATTCTGAACTTACGACCCAGATTTATTCGTGCTCGTTAATTAAAAGACAAAAAAAAAACTCACACGAGCGTAAACGACCTTTAAGCATGCGTTTCTCAGATAAATATTGTAATAATTACACCTATGATTAAGCAATTTATTATAAAATTGACATTTTCTAATATCCAATTATTGACTATTTTCGAAGGAAAGATTGCTTATTTGCATGTTAAGTCACGTAGTCTTTGTAAATCTTAGAAACGTTTAAAAACGCGGTGTCGACAGATCGGTGAACAACATTTCATCCGTCAATTTCATTTTCAACTAGAAAATTGCAGATGGCATATTACTAAACGTATGTGTACGTTACACGCTCGAGTGTGCACTTCTATCGTTTCTCATTCGATGATAATCTCGACCTTAATTTCTCTTGTAGACACCTTGCGAAAACTCACTCCAGCTAGAACGTTACTTCTCCTTCGTTAACCATAATTGATCATCCTAGCATCGACATACGTCTCTACATGAAGACACAAATGGTCGTGGAAATTGCATAAGACATATAGGATTTGACATAATTAAATACACGAATTACAAACATACTTTTCTATCGTTGTAAAGATTAAATCATAAAATGAATAAGACACGATTTATTTAATAATTATTCTTTTCAATGATATTTCTAATTCGTGCTGAATTTCCATTCACATACGTTCGGGGATATAGAAAGAAGGAAAAGGAGGTCTTTCCATCCGCTCATTATCATTCGATGGTTTCTTTCCCTCGTAATGTTTAAAGCGGTAATGGTCATGGCCATTCTCCAAGTGACAAGAGATACGAATTGCTGTCAAGTGAGTTTCAAAGAGGGACGACTTAACGGTACGACAAAAGACCGTGTCTGGACTAACGCAACTATACTTCTCGACAACGGGATCAGCCGAGACACATTTTACGTTCGGTGCCAATTTAATGAACAATTACTTGCTCCATCTTTAAACTTCATTTATTGTTTTTTTTTCTTCCCAACGATCTAAAGATTTCATTCAACAAACTAACGAACATTCGTCAATGTTATGTTCATTTTTAATATTTAATTAGTGGCTTAATTAGTGTATCTAAGATATCTCACGCGACACATTTAGATATTAAACAGTACGATTTCAACAATTGAATATCATGGAGGATAATGAAAAGACAATGAGGTTCTGATTAACGGTAAATTTAATAAGGGAGACTTCCTATTATTATGTTTATTGTTTAAATGAAGATTTATTATTCTCATTTCGTAGGTGACCGTTGATCAAAGTATGTTCCAAGTGATCGAAACGAAGAAGACACGTCTGGAATGACAAACTATTGATTTTCGCTTTTCAAGGCAGCGATGTTGAAAAATAGTTCGCGATTCTCGTTTATCGGATCGATAAATGAAAATCGATAAACATTGAGTCAGACTTATACGCAATTTAAGTTTGAAGAAGTTGTTTGGTGTTAGCGGAAGTTCACTAACCTCGGATTCATGGAAACCATGTCATCTTTCAATCTTGTATGGGTTTTATACGTGTATGGGGACATATACTATAAGAAAACATTGAATTACGTTCATTGTCTGCAATATAAGAAAGGTGGAGGAACATGAAAAAAAACCATTCGCTTGGTAGATGCAAGTCAGACACAAAGATATATCATCATTCGTTTTACTTAGTGACCTGTATTTCTTTCTAGACGTGAGATATATGCGAAAGAGTCGATGAATAAAACAACAATGATGGACGGATAAGATTTTGGAAAATATCCTTGAGAAATTTGTCTGAATCTCTTGGATGATCTTCTCTTGACACTCCCGTCTACAAAAAGAGGAATGAAACGGTAAAGTGGATCAACCGTAACCACTCTTTAATGACCTCTGCACAGAAAAGTAGGTACCAACATAGTCGTTTACCTAGTTACGTGATCCATGGATTAACAGTGTCGGAAGATTGAAGAAAAAAATCTACTTGGAAGTAGATAAGCCGAATTTCACAAACATAACTTAGAGTCTTAATGTTATTTGTACTAAATAACTTGGAAGAATTGATAAATGTTGATGAAGAATGCAACGTTGCTCTGATTTACATCTGAAAAGACTCCCATTGAAAGTGGACGCGACTGGGTTTCCGATGAAAGTCAGGTAATTCTTAAAGACTATACTACAACATACTCTATCAGCCTTTCTCGTTTCACCAAGAACGCGGGCGTAATAAATCTCTACTTTTCAAGGTCTAGTCTTCGTCTTTATGTACCATCATTGGACTTGTCTTTGTCCGGAAACGAAATCCTTCCTGATTTCACTTTGCGTAGAAACAAAATCATACAAAGTGCATTTTATTATCTTTCTCGTCTTGAAGTGCACTACGATGCAATGATATCTTGTAATTGTATAAATTCATTTAATTTACGATCAATTTCCTGTAGATAAATAACGACAGTAAGATTACTACTCGATGTTTCGATCGTTTAAGGTGAGAAGATTTTTTTTTTCGGGTTTGATGCAAGCACAAAAAATTAATTATTGTATGCAATTTAAATTGTTAAGGAATATCGGCTAGATTTATAATGTACGGTATTATTTTCTTCGTGTTTCAGTCTACAGAAAAAAAGAACGGTTTTCGAATGAAATTTAACCGCATGCATATTATATTGGACAAATTAGAAATCGTGTATTATGAGTATACGTCTATGTGGACACATCACAATATTGCACATTAATTTGAAACTTAATAGGAGAATAAGTATAAGGACGATGCAAGTAATCAAAATCTACGGGATCTAAACGTTACTCGCGCAACTCGACTGCCAAGAAATTTCTAACCGGAAGAACATAAGAGGAAGAGTCGAGTGTTTTGTACGAAAATGTCGATAAGGAGGACGAGACTTGCATTCTTTAACAACTGAACAAATCTCACGTGTGACGTATGCATAGTTTTAATCAAACATCATAAACTTTGATTTCTTTGAAAATAAATTTAATTTGTCTACTTTTGAAAAATCTTTCTCAATCTTACATTTCATTCGACGAGAAAGTTTCAGAAATTTATACTACGGTGGTGTCCCATTAAAGCAAACCTTGAATTTGCATAGAATCTTTTTTTTTTTTTCCCATTTAAAACATCTGTTTGTTGTTTTATAAAAAAAAAGAAATTAAACGAACCCTCGTCGTCGTTCGGATATTATTGGCAGCAAAAACTGGTTGGAAAATTATTCCAAAATATTCTTCCAGACGGAATTAAAGTCTGGAACGTGGAGTATTACGAAATATCAGAATATAACGGAGAGTCAGAAGGTGTATAGTCAAAGAACCGTTTTCTTTCCTCCGTTAGTAATTGCGTGGTCGAAAGTGATTATCTCCTTTATCTTTTACTTTTTTCTTTTCTTTTTCCCTATCTTGTCTTTTGTAAGAATTATTTCTTCATCGGTACACGTCTTTATTTAAGATAAACATATATTTTCTTTAGTAAGAAAAATGATTACAAAAAAAAGTAAAAATAATATTAAAATGCAATCACCCGGTATATTTTATAGACAAAACCTGATCGAAAGAGACATAACTCGATCTTGCTAAAGCAATACCTCCTTTCTCGATAACTTTTCTCTAACATTTTCTCCTCTCGATGTTCCTTCTTTTTTCTTTAAATCAACTTTAACCTACAAATCTAAAACCCTATAAACAGCTAGACATTGTATCATAAATCATTCGATTTAATTTGATCGTACGATACAACCGATAATAAAGATGAATCATAAAAATCTTAATGAAATAAATCTTTTCTCGTTTGAACGAACATTTGTGGAAATAATTGAACTTTTAAAGGATGTCGAAATTTATTATAAAAAAGTGAAACGATCTATGGGATACGCAAGTTAAAATACTCGTATTACAAATAAAATTTGATCCTGGATCGAAGAGTTTAAACGGTGATCTCAAATTTCGAGACACGCGATCTTTAAAGCGTTGAGTAGATTTTTGCTCTTTCTTTCTCTCTCTTTCTCTCTCTTTCTCTTCTTTGTATATACACGCATACTTATATATTCTACTATAATGTTCCGGAGAGAAATTAATTGGCCGGAGAAAGGCGACTGGACCGTGTGCTCGTGAAGAAAAAAGGGTCAAATCCGTTGGCGAGTCAGTGAACGGACATAAACGTATATGAACTTTATATACACGAACTCACACAAACTAAAAGAAAAGTGTAGTTTTCAGGATAAGTCTACGGACTTCTTTCTTTTAATAACGTCGTTACACTTGAGCCAATTACGAGACTACTCGATCAATTTTCTTTTTTTTTTTTTTCATTTTTTCTTCCTTCCTTCTTCTTTTTTTTCTTTCTTCGTACAACCAAACTTACTTTCTATGATTAATTATCGCAATTTCTGCCTCTGATATGTCATTTTTCACGGTCAATGTCGCACTTAAGATTCTCTTTCGCAATAACGAATAAAATAAATATAAAATAAGATGATTATGTTAATTAAATTGATTTGGTAATCGATCGTTTGTCGCGTATAGAATGAATGAATCAATGAATGAAATAGTATCTATTTTTTAAGAAACGAATTATATAAAAATTACCTTCTTTTGAAACGAAGAGAGAGAGAGAGAGAGATACAGGGAGAGATTACTTTTAGTTAGAATTTAAAAATAATATTTGTAATATATGTAAAAGTATGTTGATCTTGTAAATGCATATAAATGCATGAAGCTTTCACTACTCGCAAAATAACATGCGAGGGTTTGTAGATATTTGCACGTTCTTCGTCAGACTCTCGTTCGCAATAAAACGACGGCCTAGACCGCGTTTAAACATTTTTACCCGCTTATCTCTTCTACCATAATCTTTTACAATTCTGACACCAATTATTAATAACGCCGTTAACAAATTATTCTCGTCAATTTATTGATAATAAAATAATCGTTTGCGAAACAAGATCGATCGTTGGACATAAATTGTGATTATTGCAAAAAACAACAACAAAACAAAGCATAAACATAAGCAAAGTAAAAAAAAGATGACATAAAAGTAGCTTACCGAGAAAGCTGATCCATCGAAGTATCCAAAGAAATAACAAAGTCTTGCCGATCATCGCACAGATCTTTGGATCAGCGCGGAAGTACGAACAAATTTAACATCAAAGCACCATTGTCCTTGGTGTCGATAATCGAACCGAAAATCGAGATCTTTGAGATTGCAAATAAACAAAAATCGATCGAGGAAAAACCGGTATAAGCCCCTTGTTTGTAAAACGTTTAAAACGATTTCATTCTTTGCCGGAGAGAGGGTGAGATTCAAAGTGATTAGTTTGCTCAAAAACTCATTGAAAGAAAATCAGTGATACGTGGAGGAGGAAGAAAGAAGAATAAGGAAAAAAACAAAAAAAATGAAAGAAATAAAGAGAAAGAAAGATGGATGATGTTTCTTCTGCTTTCTCTTTCGAAAGAAGGAGAGTATGCACGCTGGTGGCGCGCGCGCGCGCTTAACACAAACCTAACTCAAAACATTTTCTGAGGAATTTGTTTCCTGTTATGTTTAATATCTTCTCGATATCGGTTCTACCAATTATTTCACCGATCTTATCACTTCCTCGATCTTTATCAAAGAATTAACTTCAATTAAATTCAATACAATATACAGAACAAAAATAATCCTTTCTCTAACGTAATTTTTTTTATACTAAATGGACTCTCTAGTTTATCGTTTAAATTCCCATAATAAAAAAAAAAAAGATTTTCCTTTTCCCCCTTGATTCTCGCTCGATCGAATTTCGTGTTCTCCAAAATGGCCGCCTACGCAATTGGTCAAGTTTCGTTTAAACCGTTTTACCTATCGGGATTTTCTTTCGATGAGAGATCAAAAGAAAAAGAGAAAGATGTTATTTTACGATGACGAACGCGAACTCTCTCAAAGACGAGAGCGAGCTTTCGAAGTACGCAAGCAATGAGAGAGAGTCGTGAACTGAAAGAACAGCACACGAGTGTCGTTGCTACCTCGTGGCCTACTATAACAGAACTGACTCCCACCGAGAAGTAACACCGTCTCTTTACCTGCCATAAGCGAATGCCCTCAGCTACTGATTTCCTCTCTACCACCTGGTCCTATCGCGATAATACCACCTACATTTATTACGAATCTCATATTTTCTTTTTATCTTATTATTCATCTTCTTTTTCATTCTTTCTTACCATTAGTTTTCTTTCCCACTCGTATTTATTATCCAGGAGTAATAGAATTTTCTAATTAAATCGTTACCTCCTTTTTTTTCATTTTCCAATTTAAACAATATACTTGTCAAGAAAATAAAGAACCTTTTTCTCTTAGGATTATATTATTATTATATTATTATAATATTATTATATTTAAATAGGATTATTTATATCTTCTCATAATTATTGTTATTACAATTTAATTAATATACTTGTAGAATTTGATATTTAGGGTATATCTCATCGATAAATCTAGACGATCGTCATCGATAACGTCAATTTCTCCTAGCAATGTTAAACGAATGGATATCTTTGTTTTCCTACTCTGGAATGAACTACAAATTATCATTTAACTCGTTATATTCATCTTTAGAATACTAATTATATTTTGGCACCTTATAAGTCTTTCGAATATCTCATTGCATTGCCCAACTAGTAATACCACAGGATTTTCTCGAGTTGTCGCAATATAGAAAAGTTTCACCGTAATCGAAAGTGCTCGCCCATTGTGATATATAACACGCGTTACCAAATATTATATTAGAAAGGACGCTGGGCTTGTTTTACTCTTTTCGAATTTCATCGAATCCTTTAACAACGTGAATAAACTACTTTGTAATTGAAGAAATACAAATGAACAAGTATATTTGCGTTAATCTCGATTGTATTAAAATTAGCATTAACTTGACACGAAGAGGAGAAATTATAGGATCCTTTGAATACGTTATCCAATAAACATTGCATCACCGTAATGACAATCTTGACTGCTTGCAGAAATTCTGAAAATGCGCAAAGGTGATGGATTGCGGCATCCAATTTGTGAAATCGACCGAGCAAAATCATACGTAATTACGTAATTTGCGTCTAGAGGACGTGACAGTTAGTCATTGACGTATCTCATTTAAAATCATTTTTCAATTTCAAATTCAACATGCATTTATTCAAGTAGTAGAAACGATAATAAGGTGTAAGGAAGAATCGTTAAAAAGATATAAACAAAATCAATTATTTGATTAGAGTCTTTGAATATGTTTAGCAGCACGCGAACAAATTTTCCTTCCGTCTTCGAAAGTGCAAGTCCGGTTGTTTTATCGTCGGATTAATAACAACACCTGCATTAGACAACTTACTTTCCCTTGTCCACGTTACGACGAGGCTTCTGACTCTCAACTATTATCATAGGACTTTGTCGAAAGTTTATCCTCTCTTTTCAATACATACGACAATTATTTGTGGTTAGCACGACTCTCGAAACACGTTGGACGGTGAGGGAGGAAAAGAGGGAGGAAAAGAGGAAGACGAAACGGACACGTTGAATGGAGAAAGTTTCCAATCTCTTTGTTTGGCTATCTATTTAAAAATGAGAGAAAAGAAAAATACTATTGAAACGTTATTTAAATTTGCGAAATATCAATCAAAACAACTTGGATTCTTGTCCACTGGTAAAAACGACTAACGTCGTTGATCGATTTAATTTACTTTTTTATTTTTATTATTATGATCATTATGATTATTATTATTATACAGTCGTTTGCAACGATATAAAAATGCTTATTATGCAAGAGAAGAAAAAAATATGAACACGAAGGTCAGCAAGATAATGCATAATAGATTAGGAAACTTTTAATTATTACACAACAATGTGTTTTTTACAATGTGTTTTTTACAATGTGTTTTTTTTTCTAATGTTATTGTTAGCCACGTTTTACATAATATTAAAGCATTAACTTTATACTAATTATTATCTTTATATATATATATTTTTTTTTTGCTTTTCAATACATGTTTAGTTGACTTTTTTAATTGATATACATATCTGTAAGGTCATCCAATAAATAAACTTTATCATATTTATTCATATGCACACGAAAAGAAAAACACAACATTGCAATTGTGTATGACATTTGATGTGGTTTGAATAGAAAGACAAAAAAAAGAAGGTAGATTAATATCATAAGATTATTACATATATTCTTACGTTAATTTCTTCATTGTTTTAATCAATATATACAATGTACAACTGTAAAAAAAAAGTATGATCATTTAAACTGATCGTTTCTTCATATTAACATATTTAAATTCATCAAAATCATCTAATATCTCATCCTTCAAAACAATCTTAGTCTTTGGTTTGCGATTATCAATTTTTATTTTCCGTTGTTCTTCTGTAAGTTCTTCAATGTTTAAAGGTAGTACAATTATTTTTCTTGGTTTATTATATTCTATGTTCATGCTACTTCCATCGGGAAGAACAAGAACAGTTGGATACGTATTTTCATAAAAATTTTTTCGTTTCTTTGTTATAGCTGCTGTCCAACAATTTAAGTTTCTAGCAAAGATTGGTCTTAATCGTGGAACCTGCAGAAATAAGGATGCATTCATTCTGAAATATGAGAAAATATTTTTAAGTCTCATTCCAATGTTTGCTACCAGATACAATGTAATGAAGGGAAATGCATAAAAAGATAAGTATATAATATCATTTTTAACATTTTCTTCTTCTGATTGAGGTTATGTTCGTTGATAATGAAAAATTGTTTAACTTGTACTAGAACAAAGATCTACGTAAGTTTATATGAAATTACAATTATATTTTTTTTATGTCAAACAGGATAAATTAATATGTACAGACGTGTAAACATTTACCTGTATTTTAATTCAACGAAAACCCAGCAATCGATGGCAGCACGCGTTGCGTAGCGATATTCAAGTCACGTGGTACCTCAGTTCAACCAATCAACGTTGCGTAGCGATATTCGAGTCACGTGGTACCTCATTTCAACCAATCAGCGTTGGTAAAATCGATTAAGAGCGAATTGAGGTATCGATATTTAAAAAACAAACGCACGTGGGACTTTAAGCGGTAATTTTTGAAGGAATTCATTCTATTTATTAACGAATATTATTTACGGTTATACATAATGTACCCTTAGGACAAGTAAATAAAGAAACAAATCAATAAAATTTAAGACAACGAGTCAGTTTAACGGTAGATTTCTAAGAGTAAGGTACATCGAAATTATATTTCGTGTTTCTAAAGAATACTTTAGAAAATATTCGGAAGAATATTTATAAAAATTGACTTTCTTTTTTATTCAGTTTCCATTTCTTCTATTCCTTAAAAACCATACGAGTGGCTTACGATAATTAAAATACGATACAACAATTTTCATTTCAATTAGATTAACAAATATCTTTCCACAAATTGTTTACAATTATTAGACATTTTTCAGGTTTTTATTTAAAATGTATGAAAAATATTTTATATCATCGACATCGTAATTATTTTTCAGAATATTAAAAATCCTTTTAAGAGGGTGGATTATAAATCGTTTTGCGAATGAACTCAATATTTATAATTCGATCTGTTATACGAAAAATGTTATTTTAGGAACTATTGTATCTCGTCGTCTAACCTGAATACTCGTCACACTCAGAATACTCTATTATCCATCATAAGATTTTTCATTGCTATGCAATAACGACTGAACTTATTTTTCTTTTACACTTTCTCTTTAATCTTTCTCACCCTCATTCATCCTTTCATAAAACAAACGAATCTCGCAATAATTCTAGATCGACGTGTATCTCATTCATAATCGTACACACCACACAGCACATTATTAAACAAGAACCTCTACTTCCCCATAATAATCTTATTCTACTATGGGTTTTATCTCTCAAATCTCCTTTATCCCATTCTTCTCATATCGTTTCTTAAAACGCTATTTAAACAGATATTTCTCAAATGCTATACGCATGTTTATTATTGCATCCTACTTAAAGCATGTGTTCCTCCTGTCGAAATAAAATCTATTCTTGTCGTAATAATAAATAACAATAGCAATAATTATGGCAACGATATTGCATCATTTAAAATTTAATTCTATCGCATAGATATATCTTCGTAATGTTTTTTTTTTCTTCTTACAAAAAGAGATTTATACAAACGAAGGCGGGTAGGGGGATCGTAGTACTCCGCGAGAACAAAAATGCCATAAACGAAATGGTTTAAATTCGTATTGATCTTTCTTTGGTCGCGGGATTTTGTTAAATATATAAATAAATAATTGTATTATATTAAAAATAAAATAGTATATATATATATATAAATATGGTATAAAAATGTATAGGAGATTAAGCATTGCAGGTAGAAGTGCTTTCTTGTATATCTCCACGACAGTCACCAGGAATGTCCATATAGTCTTTACGGTTCCTGTGAAAAAGTAATTTAAGCAATTTTTATCTACCTTAATCAAAATTTTATCCTTTTGTTTACCAAATTATTTATCTAATAATCTACCCATATACATTATCCGTTATTAGTTTTAATTCAATTATCGAAGAAATATTTCATCGTTACACGTCTAGAAATAATTACGTGCAACACAATTGCTATATTATATATTAATTAAAGTCATTTTCAATTACTTACTCTATCAAATAACAACCTTAAAACTAAACATGCTTTAACCCTTTCGCGACGGAACGCTCAGAAATGAATTGCGCTCGAAGCAATTCAATCGGCGTTTAATTCAAAAAGCGCTGTTCGCTCGGAGCGTGCGTCTGTGGGTTGAGCACCAAAAGGCGCTATTCGCCGCAAAAGGGTTGATATAAAAACATGCCGCATGCATATCACAAAAAAAGAAACATAATATTAAACACAAGAAACACATGTAGACAAATTTTTCTCAATATTATTATCATCTTTTTTTTTCTTTTTTTTTTTTTAATAACAGTTTGAATGAATTTGGGGGGAGTTTGGGAAATACTGAGAAACATATGTATAAATTATTTATTTAACTTATTTTTTTTTTTTAACTATAATTATATATAAAATAAAACTTTCGTCAAATTAATATAACAAAAGAAAAATCATTCATAATTAATACTCTTAAATCGCGCATAATTAACAATTATCAACAAATTGCAACTTTAATCTAACTTATGTAAACTAAGTAGTCTTCTTAGTAATTTTCAAGTTACTTCATTGAGTATATAATATTATATCATGATGAATTAAACCTTTAATTCTTGTTATAACCCATATAAAGGGATTATCGCATAAATCATTGACTCGTATAAGTCGTCTTACCACGAAAATACTGCCATAAAACGAACGTGTTAAATATTAAAAAATATAATTTTCTAAATATAAAAAAATCTATTTAGTGTTGAATTAACATTGATGATATAATACTGTGTTAATATCATACGTATTTATAATAATAACAACGATTAAACTAAATACTTTAACGTTTCATTTATATAATGCAATTTTATAATACTACTAACGCAACAATAAATAAAATGAGTTATACCGTATTAAAAAAAAAAAAAAAAAAAAAAACAACAACAACGAAAAACAATGACCTGTGCTTTTTTATTTTATTTAAATGCATTTGAATTGTTAGAATTGTTAATTTTTTACATTCGTTATTTCAACTTGATGAATTACCAATAATAATTTCTATCTTTTGTTTTTATCGAAAGAAATAATGGGGTATGGGTGGGAATGTTTATTTGATGAGATTAAAAATATGCCATTGGATAGATTCGGTCGCTTATACTTTGCCATTCAGGTCGATTTCTTTTTCACTGATAAATCTGTAAAATTAAAATTGTTCCCTATCTTGTCGTATTTTGGATATTTTTATTTTACAAATGGAAAAAGCATTTTAAACAGCACTCGCAATAAAGCACGTATTTCTATTTTATTTCGAATAATATTCAAACTGTGCAAATGAAAAATCCATTAAACCAAGGCTAATAAAAACAAATAAGATTATTCGTTATCTGGTAAATAATATGAACTATAAATCTTTTTTCATTTTCACGTGTCAAAAAAGAAAACTTTGATAAAAAAAAAAAAAAAGAAAGAAATATAATCATAATTTAAACGATTATTGAGTAATAATTTAGCTTACAGCATTATTTTATTTTATTTTATTTTCCACGAGCTCTTTAGATAACAATAATCGTGCATTTGTAAAATAATAATAAAAATTCTCAAACGACTGTAAAAGATATTATTATCTAAGCAAGAGAGAGAGAGAGAGAGAGAGAATATGTGAGTTCTTTACCAACACATGCAGCATGCTACTTTGATTACATTGTGTTAGTCGTGTTATTTGATATTAAATCATTGCGAATTATAAAAAAAAAAATATAAAAAAAAAAAGAAACAATCATTGGTATATTTCAGAAGTTAAATCATACCTGTACAAAACGTAATGTTGTATAATGAAAAAGATATCAAATGCTACAGAGAAGAATCCAAGTCCAAATTTCGTTGGATCTCCAAAAATGCTTTCCCAGTCATCTGTGTTTAAAATATCAAAGATAAATTCATTTTAAAATTTAACATATAAACACATAGAGATTTATTTTTAACAGGATTAATAATAAATTAAACATTCATTTACCGTAATTATATGCATTTAATATCATCTGTAACATCGACAATATACCACCGGTGAAATCTAAAAATATATTTCCAATGCTCCAACCAACGGTTGACTTTCTTCGGTAATTATAAAATGCTTGTGGTACGTATTTGATAAGTGTTATAGAAAGTTTAACATAACTGCAGTAATATAAAAAGTCTAGCCACATTATCACAGCAATAACAGCGAGTAACATAGAAATAAATATAAATAACGCGAATATCGCGTGAACTATGCGCACTGTCGTAGAAACTCTTTGAGAACCAGTCTAAAAAATAAAAAAAACATGCAGTTAAAAATATTATTCGAGTAATAAATATTATCGACAATTAGAATTTGATGATTTTTTCGTATTACCTCGTAAATAAAACATTGGACTATTGTTATCACAGTGGCCAATACTGCATGTAAGGAAAAAAAGATATCGTTAACTTGTACAGGATTCAATCCCTTTGGATATCTGTTAAAATATTCTATCTAAAAGAAAAAAAAAAAATTAACATTGAGAATAATTTGTTAAACCTGTTAACAAATTTTAATTAATTTTATTCATTTAATTTTATTACAGTTTACGTACCTCTATTTCTGGTATCCAAAAGAGACCACAATTAAATAACGCATACATAATAAATCCAACGAGATTGAGAGATAAATAATCAAAATTAAGACCCACTACGCTTTTGCGTTTGTAATTGCTGTAGATCTGAGGATAAAAACTTATGCTCCATGCTAGAAAATAAATCCAACCAACTACAACGCTGCAATGATAAATCGTATCAGATTTTTCCACTGTAACTCTAACGAATGCATCCGAAAAACTGCAAGGAAACAAAGAATATTTGTTTTAGTGTGAGGATAAATTCACTCGCGAAGATATTAAAAATCAATTTATAGTTTAAAAAAAAACAAAATAAAAAAAGAATCAAAAACAAAATCTTCTTACTTCAAATTAAGGGTATTTAATTGATCTTCAGGTATAATGATTATTTTATAAGCAGTCATTGTCATAAATAAAAAAAAAAACAATCTAATAACACTGATAAATATATATAAATGTTTATTCCAACAATTGAGATTCAGAAAATATAATAACACTTGTATACAAATTAAATAGAATCCCTATAAAAACATTTTAAAAGCGGAGGAGGAAGTACACAGCTCCAAATCTGGACATAGACTGACTGAATCTTAAGTTTTCAGATTTGATGACAAAGTCAGGTCAAGAGGCTATCGGTATAATTACGATTGAATACTGTAATGGCAAATGTAACGATTGGAATCTTTTGAAGACTTAGAAAAGTCAGACAAAATAAACAACAATGACTAAATTCTGGTAGAATTATTATCAAGCAAATAACATGGATAATCTCTAGTTTTATAATAATGTGATATGAGATTTTAATGCAAGATGTTGTATGACTGCAGAATGTTATATAAATCATGTCAATGTTTATAACAGTTAAATGATACATGATGTAAGATTATAACTGGAGAGTAGAGGAAAAAAAAAGATTAAACTGGAAATTATATCTGTCATTGGGTTATCGTTAATTATGTATACATATATATGTGTCTTATTAAGTTTGATAATTATATTTTATACATACCCTGTAATATTCGAAGGTGTAATGTTAAGACTTAGAGTTGAATGTCCAGCAGAAATACCTTTGACTAATATCTCATAGGGGATATCCCATTTATCGGTTGTAATCAAAAATTGTGCTGGTTCGACGGATATTAAATCTTTATGCTGAATGTCAATGTTTACTGTTACATTTTGCAATATAGATTTTCTATAAAATAAATTCAATCAATATTAAATGATCATTGAGATACCTTAAATAAAAAAAGGGATTAATTTATTATCAATGATTAATTAATAAATATAAATGTTACAATCAAGTACTGTATTAACATATTGTTATTACGAATATATAAAAGGTAATTAATGTTATCTGTCTTGTTCAAAAAGATAATAGGAAAGGGGATAGATAACAATGTAATATTCTTATGTAATGAAATTGCATACATTAGACAACAAGTAATAATAATAAAACAGGTACATACGTCAAATATATGTTAACAGGTATGGTATGATAAAGTCCTATTTTAAGATCATGAGTGGAAATGTTGAAATCAGCCCATACGCTAACTAAAAAACATTCATTTAATAGTTTTAAACAATTCGTATAGATTGAAATTACATTGGAAAACTCACCTAACAAGGTTAGAAAGTAGATGTAACGCAAAGAAACCATTTTTCCGATTTCTGTAAAAAAAAAATTCATCTATAATTTAAACAGATTTATACTTGACACAGAAAAATAATAATACTCGTTTATTCTACTATACATTTCCAAATAATCAATAATTCATTAATGTATATATGTCAAAGTATTTTAATAATTATCCACATATGAACACGAGAGAAAGAGACAACTTGCAATTAGCAAAAAACAAGTAAGTACAAACCGCATGAGAAAGTTGCTTGGTTAACCTCGTAACGTGAAACTCTCGATGATGAAATGAAGAAATCGCTTTGAACGTTCGATATTTCAATGCACAAATTGCATTACCTCTCGAAGACGACACTTCCTTATTTTGAAAATTGTATAACCGTGTAAATCGGACCACCGATATGTATTGTTAAAAACGAATTTAGATAAAAGTAACAATTTTTCAACGCCAATCGCACGTTTTAGCGACGGCGATGGATAATACTGTCGCAGTACGATGATACACATTGAAAATAAATTTTATTGCACGTTATAAACTTGAAGAAACGAAAAAAAAAAAAAAATTTACAACTTGTAAGAATCGATAACAACACGTTGAAGTTAACCTTAAAAATACAGGAAATCTTAGAGTTTGTTAGAAGTTTCTATAGGGGGCATTCAAATGGATAAAGTCTTATTCCTAATAAAAATAGAAATGCATAATGTGCATATATTATAATAGCATTAACGATTATCCCTTTGTTTACATTATTGTAAAGTTCGAAAACCCCGTATTGAAGGGAAACTTGAGTCATGGGATTCTGTAATCGATACTTTAATAATAGACCCATGCAATTAACGTATTATTTTACATTGAAAACATCTGAAACCCGATTACAGCTACAATTACACGTGTAGTCTTCTACCATTGATATCATTTCAATTTGCTTGCTGATATATTATCTTTCTTTCTATACTTTTTTTTTTTTTTTTATTTCTTACCAATTGTTTGACCCTAAAGATCGAAGAACTCTCATGCCGATTATTGAAACGATTGAAGCTATTAATTTTTTCCGACAGGACAGACAGATAGATTCGTTTCTAAATTGTCGGGGTAGGGAGAAACTTAATGGACGAATATTTTCTAATTAAAATAAATCTACACGCGTGTTTTTGTTCTTTTAGTTTGATCAATGAATATCTGCAATTCGTAATGTTACTTTGATATTTTGTATAGAAAATTTTGTCGAATGATTAACGAATGATAATAAAAAGAAAAATAAATAAATATCTTTCCATTCTCTTTTTGAAGATTTTATCGTTCACAGTGTGAGTGGAATTTGTATTGTTTTGATAACACATAAACGATGTTTATTAAGAATTCTTTGATATTCAAAATAATTGTAGAAACAATTGATCGTAAAATATCTAATCTTACAATGAAATTTTCCTTTAAAGAAAAAAATAAAACAATTTATTCACGATGTTAACGAGAATTCTATTTTTAAACTTAAAATATCGAGAACAATTAGAACAATGGGGATTGAACGTACGCGAGTGTAAAGAATAAGTATTCGAAGAAACAGAATAATGTTATTGTTTAATTAATTATCTTGTATTAAATATACGATAGTTGTAGAATTTCAACGAACAAATAGACTTTGACACGTGTACTATTGCCTTTGTATCTGAGATAACTATAAACGAACAAATATCTTTAGTATGTTTCATTATTCGTATAATGATTAAAGAAAAATGAAGAAGCTTCGTCAAATTTATTGGGTCAAGTCTTGGTGAAGTTCCATCGCGATTAGACAAAACATTTTGATATATCAAATGGGAAAGAGACCCAATATATTCGAATAAAAAACGTAAGAAACGATAACGCGTGTTATGATGAATCAGAGTAATATATGTTACACAAATGGTAAAGATTTGATTCTTTCGAATGTAAATACAAAAATATTCAGCAATTAAAAAATTTCAATTAAATTTTGTTACACTTTACACCTTAAAAACCAACAACGAAAAAGTAATTAAAATTATATTGACAAATATTGACTCTGATTATCACTTTGAAAATACGAACATACACTTGGCAACAATAATATCAAATCTACAAATGTACACATATTGCACAATGCAAATATTTTTTCACCTGATTATATTTGTTATATTAGTAACAGATGTAGCAATATTTTTTGTATATTCTTCAATTTATATTTGAAATATGATACGCGTTACGAAAACTGATAATACGATCATAACCGATAATATTCCTACAACATTTATTGGTAATACAAGTTGTCGTCCTTATCTTGTCTTATATTTGCATTTATTATACTCCCAGCAATAATTATAGACCAGTGGTTCCCAAAGTGGTCCTTACGGACCCTTAGGGGTCCCCAGTATCATTCAAAGGGTTCGTGCAAGGTTTAATATAAAACTATAATCCTCTTTTATTATTATTGAAAGAAATTACACCCATGATCTCATTACATGTAAGAAGTAAAAGAAATAAGAAAATCGACTAAAACAAACAATAAAACGGTTATAGTTTCAATAAATACTTCTTGAAACAATTTTTTTTTTAATTTTTGTTCTTTGTTATATCACTTGGAGATTTGTGGATAACTTTTGACTATAAAAAGGGGTCCATGGACCAAAACAGAAGTTTGGGAACCACTGTTATAAACGATCCAATTAACATTTATGAATATTTTTTGTCCAAATTCCATAATCTTTGTCAATAGATGACGCTTCAGATGCTCCTTATTAATCTATAAATCTATGTTCATTTTTACTTCATTTTTGCAAATTATATGCCACGTACTAATTCCCTTTTTTACAATTTTCACCTTTTCTATTTCCACGTAGCAGTCGGACGGTAAGGACGTATATTTAAGATATTCTTTCTAATTGTAAGATTTTCATTATATTTTTTCTTGAAATTAAATTATCCAACGGTCGCGATCGCATAATTAATTATTTCCTTAATATTAATCTTTTGTTTTTTTTTTTTTAATTCGAAAAAATACGCTTTTTTCCATCTATTACGTGGACTCTTTACTCACATATTGAAACTTAAACTCGAGGTATAGAAAATCTTCTAATTGTAAGATTTTAATTATATTTTTTTTTGAAATTAAATTATCCAACGGTCGCGATCACGTAATTAATTATTCCCTTAATATTAATCTTTTGTTTTTTTTTTTTTAATTCGAAAAAATACTCTTTTTTCCATCTATTACGTGGATTCTTTACTCACATATTGAAACTTGAACTCGAGGTATAGAAAGTCTTCTTATGGTTCTTGGCTACTTTGAATTCCTCCTATAAATAAAACTCGATTAAAGGTTTGCAGACGATATTCTTTCGTAAAGCTGTTTATACAACTAAAAACAAAATTATTTCATACTTAAAACTGCTAATAAATGAACTATAATAGTTGGCAAATCAATCAAGAAAATAGCCACGTAAGCGTAATAGTTTTTCATTTATTTCTTTCTTTTTCTTCTTACCTTCAATCTACCCGCGATTCTCGTTAAATATTCGAACAATCCAATGATTCACAAATTTTCTAAGATTTCATTGAGGTAAACCGTAACTTCTTGCACCTAATTTAGATGATTTCTATCAATCCAGTTTGCCGATGACAGCCTACTCCTGTTCGTTATTTTACCCATTTTATTATTTTACTAAACTTTCTTTTTCTTCTTATATCTCAAAATTGAAATTAATTTGAGAAATCTTCAAGCCTTCGATTGAATATTCTTCATCCGTTCTGTTTCTTTATTATTCCTTTCATTTATTCGCCACTAACTATTCCAGAACACATTAAGCGTTTAACGAGTTGACGATAAGACTGAAATCGAGCAAGTTCAACGATATCGTAAATACACCTTAAATAGATTAAAAAGAGATAAACCAAACTGATATTTATATATAGATGCAATATCTTTCTATGTAAGACAACGTTACATCAGCAAACACAAGGTTCGCAGTGACTTGCACGAGCATGATCTCCTCGTATATATCAATTTCTATCATTCTAGGAGAAAGAAAGAAAGAAAAAGAGAGTAAGAGAGAGAGAGAGAGAGAGAGAGAGAGAAAGAAAGATGCGAGTAATTCCCCTCCTTGTAAATACTCCTTTTCCTCTTCACTCGACACCTCCTTTCCTCTACCCTTCTACCATGCCATTTTTCCTTCGATCATGATCGACTTTCTTTTCTCGATAATATCATTTTCTTGAAAACCCAATAAGTGGTTTTAATCATACTTCGATATCTTTGAAATATAAAAAAAAATGACTCATTTAATTGGGCCAAATATTTGGCCCAGATTAATAAATTTCAAATAGTAGGGAATGATAGCAAAAATTAGGCCCCCCCCCCTTTAAGATTTCTACTTGAAATGTTGACTTTGTTTCGAATTGAGGTGCCAGATCCCACATAAGAATAATTCATCGTTGCATCAGCTGAATCGTACGCCGATCGGTATCATCGTCCTAGATTTATCACCGCTTCAGAATTCTAGATTCTATTTTAAGTATAGTACGATCGTGATCGTGATCGTGATACACTAGATCGATCGATTGATCCTATTTAGAGATAGAGAAGAACATTTTTTTTTTTTGGTTTAATCTTCCCTCCATTTTGTTTCCTCCCCCTCCTGTGTTAATCATACCAAGAACGGTCAAGAAATTTTCTGCGAGTCACGCTAATCGATCTCTACTAGCATCTTTATCGTTACACATACGAGAAACATCGTTCAGACTTTATGAGCTTTTAGATTCGAGTCATGCGGGAGATCAAAAGATCAATGGATTGTAATTAGTCGTTGCTGTTAGAAATAAAGAAAGAAATATACAAATGTATTATTTTTACCGATGAATATCAAGAAAAAGACTCTCGCTCCAAAATATATATATCACGACTAAACTTACTATTCGAGTAATTCTCAATTATACTTGTGAATTATTTTCGCGTATTTTACTTCAACTCCGATACGTATCGTTGCAAATGGTCAAGGCAACATTCCAGTTATGCGGTTGGAAAGAATTATTTTATCATTTCGAAGCGACAAGATTGATAAGAAGAGAATTGAAAAAGATAAAAATACAAAAAAAGAGAAAGAAAGAAACTAATTGTCAACAGTCCCGACGAACAATTTGTAAACTCTGATGAAAGAAGAAGACAAAAAATGATAATAAAAAAGAAAGTAATGTATTAAACCTATTGAAGATTGTTAGCTACCGACCAATTAACTGTGCTTAGGTTTATAACAGGGTAGAAAAATCTTCTTACCAAGCTTTTATTAAAATCTCTCGGTAAAATTACATAATATTTAAATGGCAAAAGAAAATAAATAAATATTATAAAAATAATTATTGAAAAATTTGATAAATGTGATCAAAGAAGACTAAATCTGAGACAGTCAAGAAGACTGTCGATAGAAGTGAAAACTTCAAACTGTATTTTAAATTTGTCAAACTGATTATTGTAATATTAAAAATTATAATTAAAAACATCAACACATTGTATATACCCAATTGTACGTGTGTGTGTGTGTTGTTTGAAAATTTCATGGTTTATACGAAAGAAGAAGGTTCTGCAATACTTCATACACTCTTACATTTTTACAGATTACATACGTAAAGGGGCATTTGATCAAAAAGAGACTGATACACCTTCTTTTGTATTAATCATGCAATTTTCAAATAACACATGTGTGTGTGTGCGTATATGCACACGTATAGAATATTGATGACGGGAACTTATAAGATTTTCCTCTACCATAAAGCATTTAACTCGACTAATGAAGTTTTCACTTCAAAAAGAAATATATTAAACCTATTGAGGATTGTTAGTTACCGACCAATTAACTGTACTTAGGCTTATAACAGGGTAGAAAAATCCTCTTATCAAGCTTTTATTAGGGTCTCTCGCTGAAATTACATATCTAAATGGCAAAAAGGAAATAAGAAAAATAATATAAAAATAATAATAAAATTCCAAGATTTTCTAAACGTGTCAATTAATGCGAACATATTTAGTTATGTAATTGGTAATAAGAAAATACTTGGAATGATAATTTGTTGTATCGTTAAAATACAAGGACGGTATTAATTATCTTTGATTATTACGTCATATTTTGTTTTTGACAAGGTCGATAGATTCAACGCTTATGCAAAATTGCAATTGATCTCTTCTTGCTTCTTTACCATTTATAAATTGCACGATTATCGATCTATCGATTAATTGTTTTAAAAAGAAAAAAAAAAGGAATTGCTTATTTCGAAAGAAATTATTCTTTAAGTTTTGGGTTTTTTTTTTGTTTTTCTAATTTAAGTTCAATTTCGAATAACTTATTTTTATTAGGAAACTTATTATCGGTATTATCTAATTTACAATTTTTTTTTCACTTAAATTAAAATTATATGCAAAAAAGCAAGATAAAAAAAAGTATTTAAACGTTCCTTGTTCTATGATAGTTTAGTTTCAAAAAAGAACAAAGTTACGCAGACACGTTGATAAGACAAATTTGCTTTTGTAGATTTTGAAAAAATAATTAAATAAACCGGTGGTGTATTTTCTTTTGAATGGAATAATCTTCATAATTAAATATTTCAATATTTTGAAAATTGATTAATTTTCTGGTCAAAAAATATCTTGAAGAAAATATATTTGAATAAATTTTTATTTACGCGATTTGATGTAATGTTTTGTAAAAATTGAAGAAATGATTTTACAGTTGCATCAGAATCGTACATAGATCGATCATCATTTAATAATCTAAAATTTGATTTTCAAAATATAGTACGATTAAAATCATAACAACATACTCGATCGATTTTAATTACCGGTAGACTAGAGCATATTGTTCGAATATTCTTCCTTCTTGCTTATCGTGTCAAGAAACTAGATATGAATCATGTTAATCGATCCAACTAGATCGCTATCATTATCGTTTCATATGAAAAAGATCAAAAGATTAATGGATTATAATTAATTTGATGAGAAAAAAAAAAATATATATAATATATGTAATTAAATAATAAACCCAGATAAAAACATTCAGTAAAAATTATTCAAAGAATTTCATAAAAATGAGTATATTCTTTTCATTAGAAAAATACACAAATGACTATTAATATTTGCTTTATTTTTTCAGAGTTATACAAATATCGTATATTTAATAAAAGAATAGAGGAAGATATTAGAAATAAAATATTAATCATCTGAAAAATGAAGAAACACTTTGGCTATACTTTAGTCATATTGTTGGCAATATTTTTGCCAGCATTAACGTTAGAATTTGATTTCTTGTCATCTCCGTTATGGAATTTATTATCGATTGAAAAGTTCAACGAACGTAGACCAATGTTATCGGAATATGATTTTATAGTGATCGGTGCTGGTTCAGCAGGATCTGTCGTAGCTAATAGATTAACAGAGAATCCTAATTGGAAAGTATTAGTTTTGGAAAGTGGAATAGAAGCTAACATCATATCAGAAGTACCAGCTTTAGCACCGGCTATGTATTTTACTAATTCTGTTTATCGTTATACGGCTGAACCAATAAGAGCAAATAGAAGCGATCCTGGTTATTGTCTATCCTACAAAAATAAACGTTGTCCTTTATTCGTGGGCAACGCTATCGGAGGTTCCTCCTCAGTCAATTTTATGATTTATGCGAGAGGAACGCCAAACGATTTCGACAAATGGGCAGCTCTTGGAAATCCTGGATGGTCATCCGAAGAGGTTCTTCCGTATTTTAAGAAATCAGAAAATTGCAAAGTTGCCAATGCAGACAAAAGGTATTATTTCTCCTGTTTCTAATCTAAATAATTAAATCCACTTGTTATAACTCTTCATTTGCAATTACACTTACAAGATCATTTTTATTTACAATCTGTTTACAGCAACGATCTTTCACATTATTTCTTCAACGTGCGTTCTCAAAGAATCACCGATAAATTTCTTGCATAATTATTTGATTGTGAGATTCTTTTTTGAAGAAATCATTTATCATAAATAATCATTAAATATACATTTTAATTAGATATCATGGGTACGAAGGATACTTGGAAAATAACGATGTTCCTTCCGAAACGCCATATAAAAAAACGTTTTTGAATGCTGCCGTGGAATTGGGTTACAATTTGATAGATTACAATAGCGACAAGAACATCGGTTTTTCCCAATTGCAAGCTACTTTACAAAATGGACGTAGAATGAGTGCTGCCAAAGCATTCTTGAAACCTATTAAGAAACGACCTAATCTTTACATATACAAGTCTTGTTTAGTGACAAGGATAGTTATCGACGAAAAAACCAAAACTGCAATTGGCGTTGAATTTATCAGGAACGGAAAGACTTGTTTTGTTAAAGCAAAGAAAGAAGTCATTCTCAGTGCTGGTAGGTAAAAAACAAATAAATAAATTAAGCCTACTTTATCAAGAAAGAAAATACATTGAAAAATAATCTTACGAAACTTAACAATTAGGTGCCTTCAATTCACCCAAACTGCTGATGCTGTCTGGTATAGGACCGAAGGATCATCTAAATTCTTTGGGTATTCACACGATCGAGGATCTTCCTGTAGGATATAATCTTCAAGATCACGTGGCCATAACAGTTATGAATTTTCTCTTACCGCAGCCTTCTCCCAGTTTATTTCAAATAAGCAATTTTTATAATTACATCTTCAAAAATTCTGGTCCATTGACTATACCTGGTAGTACAGAAGCTCTTGGTTTTATATCAACGAAAAATGACAAAGACAGGAAAGGTGTAGTTTGATAGTTGATTATTTTTCTTCAAATATTTTCTTACGATTATAAATAAGTGACTAATGGATACATATCGATGAAAATAGATCCTAATCTCGTGGAAAGACGAGACGTCGAAGTGATCCTTACCACTGGTACATTTATTGGAGAAGGAGCTGATCTTTTCCCAAAGATACTTCAAATCTCTGATGAATTTTACAATAATGTTTTTGCCGAGTACAAAAATGCAAGCGGCTTCACCATGGCTCCAGTATTGTTGACTCCTAAAAGTCGTGGAAGAGTGAGTTTGAAAAGTACCGATCCTTCGGATAGTCCTGCTATAGAAACTAATTATCTCGATGACGAGGACGACGTTAATGTTTTAATCAATGCAGTCAAAAAGGTATTTATTTCTTTTTTTTGTAACATTAAATATCTTCATCTATAAAATCGTACCTTATTGTTTCAATTTCTAAAGATATTTTCGTATTTGACATTTAAAAACTATTTTATAACAGGTGATCGAATTAAGTTCAACGGAAGCTTTTAAAAAAGCAAACATTACTATGGTGCCCTTAATGTTTCCTGAATGCAGCCACACGGAATATATGACAGACTCTTTCTGGAGATGTTTTGTTCATCACGTTGCTGGAACTTTATGGCATTTCGCTGGAACATGTACGATGAGTCCAAAAGATAAATCAGGCGTTGTTAATCATGAATTGAAAGTTCATGGTATTAAATCATTGAGAGTTGTTGATAACAGTATAATACCGATATTATCTACCGGTCATTTAGTTACTGTAGCTTACATGATTGGTGAGAAAGCTAGTGACATGATAAAGCAAGATTGGGGTTATGCTAATAATGAGATTTAATTTGTTGCTTTTTGTTGTTTTCTTTTTATTAATCTTTAATTACTCTTAGTTAAAATGTTATTAATCAATTAATTATAATCATTATAATAGTATATTCAACATAATAGAGGTATACAATTTTTGTCCTTCTTTGTAATTCCAACATTCACTTGTCCTGTACTTACTGTTTCTTCGATACGATTTATCCTTTCGTTACACTAGAAACTTAGAAATGAATTCTTTCATGCATAGGCCCTTCCAAACTGTACAGGAATCGTATCATGCAAGAATATGTATGTACGAGGGAATTTCTATGGAACGATAACTCTCCCGTTAAAGCATATCAACGCTAATGGGTTAAATAATTTTTCAAAATTCTATTTAAACTCTACAAATAAATAGTTGAACTTTGTCAGAATGACGTGTAAGCGCGTGTCTGTTGTCTTTGGTTATATCTACGTCTATCGCAAGTTTCTTTCTTATTTACACGATCTTTCCAAGATATATTTTAATAAATATATACTCGTATATATGTCTATATAATAAAAATAGGAAAAAGGTAAATGGTACATCGCAGAGCAGCCTCCTATCTATTTGGTTTGGTATTTTACGATTCCGTGGTCTTTTGCAATATCCAAATAGATATGTTTACAAAGATTACCAGAGAGAAGATTCCATATCCTTGCAAACTGGTGCCACCTGAAAATATTAATCATTCAAACGATTAACTAAGGGAGAAATGTAATCAAGAAAAGGATAAAGTTAATGACGATATTTGTTTTACCACTTTCGCTGTATCGAATGCAATCGTCTAGTTCTTGAGACATTATATAATCTTTTGCACAAGTACAAAGACCTTAAAAAATAGAAAAATGAATATAGTTTCAGAGAATGTTATTTCAATGAATTTCGATCAAATAAAGTATCGTATCGTACCATTTAAACAATCAACTTTCATCAACTCAGTTGAATTGGAATGCTTGTACGTTTGTGTTACACACTCGTTATGGGACACGCAACGTTGACCTAATCCTATAAAGAATAATCAATCAAAAAAAAAAAACTCAGAAAGAAATTTGATAGTTGTAGCAACGAAACATAATTCTAAACCGACCAACGTCCCCGATACAGACAGGCCCACGACGATGATATTCTTCAACGCATGTACAAACATTATCCTGACAGACAGTGTTGTGTAAGAATTCCTGACACTGCAAGTTTTCTTGGCAATCTTCTCCAACAGAGTTGGCAGCCTTCAAACATCGCGTACCATCCTCCGAAAGTACGTAATCGACTTTACATTTACATACTTCCATGCACCTCGTGCTCTCCGATACGCACTCGTAATCCTGATCGCATTTGTCCCCTAAATCTATCAAACGAATTGAAAAATATACGACGAGATTTAGAAAGTTTTAACACTAAAGTCGTTTAATCCAAATACTTACAAGCATTCTTAATACATTTCGTTCTTTCGGGATTAGAATGTTGACGATGATCGCAAACGCAATAACCACCTACGCAATAGCTGTCTTTGACGTAACAATTATGATTCGTTTGACATATTTTACCTAATCCTAAAAATTGACGTTTATTATTTCTAATCTCTGTATCTCTGTTGTAGTTTTGATCGTGAGACTAACCAATGGATTCGTAACATCTTCCATTTACGAAATGCGCTGTGGAAGAACACTGACAAACGTGATTGCGACACTCGGAATGAAGGGTAAAGGTCAAGTGACACTGGACATCAGCCGCGCAGGTATCCTCGATGTTGTTGGCAACTAAAAAATGAAAATAGAAAGGATAGGGAAATTGGTAATAAGATTTAGAAATCGTAGAAAATTGTAGAAGAGAATCGTGCAGTATAAAACGAGGTCGGTAAGAAACTTCTCACAATTCGTTTTGATTGTACATATACGTAGATATATTCGAGTGTATATAAATGACTCCCCGTCTCTTTCTTTCTTTCTCGTAGAGTTTAGCTGGATCGGCAAGCACGACGAACGACGATACGCTCTGAGTGAACCGGGAGGAGAGACCGTGAGAAAGGGACTGGTAGGAATAGGGAAGGTTCAGTAAGATGGAAGAGAGACTCGTTGTTGTACCTTAGAGGTCGCCGACACCGAGAATCATGCAACGCTCCAGTAGAAGACGATTAATCAAAATCTTTCTAGAACGATCTCGTACAGTCCTCATAACAACTTACAACTAGTATCATTCTCAACTTTCGAGACTATCAAAAGAAATAATCTCGGAAAAAGAATCTCATTTCCCCTCTTGTTATCTTATTCTCAGAAGTTTAACTCGTGAACAATGAAATATGTAAATGTATCTTAACGTGGGAACTCTAAGAACATTATGATACCTTTCAAGCAGTGGTAGTTGCTGTTGTTTCTGTAAACGACGTAGTTGTCTTTGCAATAGCAAGCCTTCTGATTCCAGCAGTAAGCATTTTCCATGCAATCTGAATCGTAACGACATATCGCTAGGGTCTCTGAAAAAACACACAAAAATAATAAACCTTGGATAAATGGAAACAGGTAGTTGTTGATTTTTCATAATTACTTTCTTGCAATTTAAAATGATCGAATACGAGTAAGGAAAGAAATAAATAAAGATTGAAAGAAATCGATGTGTGTGTGTGTGTTTGTCCTCAGAGGATGTTACGTACGAGGTGGCGATCTGCGATCGTTGCATTTAGGGTAATCCTCTAAGGGTAAGGAAATGGTAGCACAGACGGTGACGGGCACGAGAACTAGGAATCTCGAGAGACCGATCACCATCCTCGAGATGTTACGAATATCTCCTCCTCGTCTTCGTCCTTTTTCGAACGTTGTTCCATCGACACTGTCCTTTTCTTCTTCTTCCTTCTTCTCCACCTCTTCCTCTTGCCTCGACAGCTCCACCTCTTTCACGATCGTACATCCGAATCGGCCGACGAAGAGGACCTTCTCTACCTATCTCTCTTTTTTCCTCTCTTCTTTGGCGTTCTCCGAAGGCCAATCCTTCAATGGATGATACCTCTCTTATTGTTTCGATCGCTTGCGCAACACGATTATGTGCTTTGTTCGATGTCACGCACACACGTACACCCCGCGCGTTCGTCCATGTGCGAAGACCTAATTTGTTTTCTTATATTTTAAAGTCGTACAATTACTTTGTTGAATTTTTCAATGGTAGAGGTGGAATAATAATTTTGTGTCATTTTCAAATCTCTCACGTTATAAACCTAATTAAAGTAATTAACTGTAAAGTAATACAAGAGAAGGAGAGAGAGAGAGAGAGAGAGAGAGAGAGAGAAAGGTAAAGATAAAAGGTCTTTTGAAAATAATTAAATAGTCATTGATAACACGATTATTTCTACACCGTTAATCATCCATGACGGACAGTTTATTTTGACGCGAGTGTTATACGTGTTATCGTTGTATGCTACTCCTCTTGTTCATCTATTTAACACGCACGACTGAGCTAACTACTATTCGTTTTAATTGCGATTTAATGGCTTATACTCATCAGGAAAATATGTTAATTATAAAGTATTTTCTTTCCTCGTTGTTTGTCATTAAACTAACTCTAATGTTTACGTAAAAAGTATGGAAAAAAGAAGACCGTCAGTTCAGAGTTACGTCAGCGTATCTGACAAATCTTTATTAAACGAGGAAAATAAAGTGAACATTGTTAAATGGAAAAAAAAAAATACAAAAAATATACAAATAGGTACAAACGTAAGTGGAAGCTGTGAAATAGTTGCATCTTCATTTTCCCTTTCTAAACTCGTTAGAATTAAATAGAAACATCCGAGAATCCGAGAGAAGATCTCATCACGTTTCTATTTAACTAATTACACACATACACACACACACACACACACGGGAATCTTATTCTTACGTTCAAAAGGTTCACCTAACCGGTAGAAAATCAACAGCGTGAATCCGGCCTTCTTCTTCTTTGCCACACAGCCTTTTCACGATTCTTCGTGAAAAATAAGAAGAATAAGAAGAATAAGAAGTTAGGATTACTGGGTCGCAAAAGAGAATACAATGATCCTAACGAGTTCCCTTTCTATTAAACGTAAAAGATTAATTCTAACTTCACGTATAAATAACTTAATATATAAAAAGAAATTTGTAGAAAATATTTATTAAAACTATTAGCGAACTATACCCAGGCAAAGAAACGTGAAATTAACAGCCGGTTGCCACGGACCGGTGCAAGTTTCGTCTTACAACCTTCCGGATCGATAATTCCTTCTCGACCTCGAACAAAATGTTAATCGATATAATTCCTACTAAAAAGGGACACATTTATCTTTGCTAAAAAGAACAAGCAAACGAATATAACAACGAGGTATTTTTCGATAATTGAAACGAGATTGATACGAAGAATAAATAATCCAATTTATTTGACCAAACAGAAATAGGAGGAACACTTGCAAAAGGTATAAGAAATAAAAGAAGAAAAGGATAATAAAGACCAAAAAAAAAAAACAATAAAAAGTATAATTAAGTCACGTTGCAAACTCACGTCTTTGCAAAAGATGTTGATGCTGTCCGTGCCCGAGGACGACTGATGTTTGCGCGAGGAAACATAGAAACATTACCGGCAGACCACAGCAGACAGGTACCGGCGCTCGAATCGGTGTGCACCACCATTTCTTCCTTGCTGCACCCTCGTTCAACAACAACAACCACTTCCTCGTTCTCATTTTCTTCTTCCACTTGAATGAACTTTGACTAAATTCTTCTTTCTTAATTACTGAATTTGTTTAAAACAATTATGAACGAACTTGTGCAGCTTTCTCTCTTTCTCTCTCTACGATTCTTCGTTAATGTCTTTTTTATTTTATCTTATCTAATCTGTTAGAGAGTGACATAAAGATAAGAAACGAACCTGTTCGATCATTGTACTTATCTACACGACGTACACCTACTATTCTCGTGAGTATCTTTACCTGTCGCGACTACAAAACGGAATCACGATTTTCTATGCTAGGTGAAAATCACACTTGTGATAGGATTCCAGTTAGCTTAACGATGTGTCATCGGTACTTTTCTGGGAGGTAGGAGTCGTGGAAAGTGGTGGGATTTTCTCGCAATATTCTTCTTTTAAATAGAAAGTTTATCCAGGAAGAAATAAACGTTTAAGATTCGTACGATTGTGTATTATATTTCAATCAAGCGAGTTAATAGCTCTACTTTTTACTACATCTACATCTTTTTTAGAAATAATGTGTTTCTTTTATACTACAACGTTAGATCAAATAAAATGAATCAAACGTAAAGTTATTAACTCGCTGTATGATATTTCATTAATGTTTAGAATTAAAAAATAACTCTTTAAACTGTAGGTTTCTTTTCTTTTTTTTTTTTTTTCGGTAGAAAAATCAAACTCTTATAAAGTTTTATATAAAAATAATTTTTAAACAATTTGTCTCTCTCTCTCTCTTTTTACATATATAAACGTATATATTATGTATGTATACATATGCTGAACTCGCATATAACGCACAATATTCTTTGAATAAAATACTAGAATAAATGAATGAAATGAAATAAAGAGAAAATATAATCTAAGTAGAAAAATAAAGAACAAAAAAATTAATGGGAAAGAATAGAATAAAATAAAAAGGAGAGATTCTTCCCATTCGATATTGTCTCGTTCTTTGGTATATATCGTATGATTTAATACCGATTTAACAATAAGACTAATCAAAAATATGAGATTCAAACATTTTTTTACACAGTTTTCTCGTACTTAACGTACCAGCCATATACGTCGTAAGTAACGTAAGTGAAAGTAATTAAGTACTTGAGATAACAAGGGGTTGACATACAGATCTATTATTTTAACTTCTTCTAGTTGAAATAATTTCAATGTTCGTCGAGTAATTTTCTATTTCAAATAGAAACCATAAATGAACGATGATAAGGTAGTCGTGATTATGATTAGAGAGCAATCGATGTGCATTAGAGCGCCTGAAAATAAAAAATAAAAATAAAGCAAGTAATTAGAAAGATTTGTTATTTTCTAGTTGAAATAAATGTTTAATGTGTGATTCTTACCTGCATTAATGCACTTGTCTTCATTTCTAAAATAATCTACCGCGCAGTCGCAAATGGTGCCAACGCATACCAACCCTGGTTTAACCAAATTTGTATCCTTTTCAATCTGGTAACATTCGTAATCTTTCTTACAAGGCTCGTCGATGGCTGTACGATCAAATATTTGATAATTTGTTTTTTTTTATTTTAACGACTCGGTATTTCCTTTAAATTATTATTTTATAATCACCTACCTTTGCTATGAATACATTGACTAAGTTCTTCCACGAAATGTTTCCCTTTTGGACATTGACATTTATTTTCTATGCAAACCGAGTTGGGTATAGTAGAACATGTGATATTTTCTATACAAGTATCGTTGATACTGTTCGCGAAAGGTACACAATTTTGTCCTGTCTTATCGATTATGTTGTTTTCGTTACACCCACAGATTTTCTTGTCCGTACAAATGGCTCCCTTTATATGATTGCATTCTTCCGAATTCGAACATGGACCACCGAAAACTAAAGAAAAATCGTATGAATAGAAAGGAATAGGACACAAATTTGATAAATTTTTTAGACATGTTAATTTCTTACCAGCTATCTTCCAACAAACGTTATTCACTGCATGATAGCCATCGATGCAAACGCATTCTTGTTCTTGGCAGGTCGTGTTAGGTTGAAATGCCAAACATTGTTTATTCTCCGTGCAAGGAAAATTCAAGGACTTAGCAGCTGTTGAAAGAAATTCAATTGAAGTGTATTCGTAAAATTTGCAACGCGTACTCATAGTTTCGTCCAAAAAATTCTCACCTTGAAGGCATTGTTGTTGGTCCATCGATGATACGAAACCTTTAATACAATCGCATTGACTTCGACTCGTATTACAATAACTATTATTTAATTGGCAGTCTAAATCGTGTTTGCACTGGTGATAAAGAGGCGGTACTGAAACACGATTAACAACAAAAATTGAAATACCCGTTGAAGGTTTACCATCTAACACCTTTTTAACAGCAACATTTCATTTCAACGAATTTGTTTTTAATTAAAACACGTAAAAAAGTAATTTTTAACTTTACCAGCTGCTTTTCCTTGGTTAAAAATTTTGTCTAAACCGGAACATGGTTTCATTTGCCCTTGTTCCTTTTCGCAAAGGCAAATTCGATTCTGACACGTAGAATTCTTCTGATCTTTTGACGAACAATCAAGATCTGTTGTACATGGTACTGGTGGATCTGTAATTAATTTTATTTACACCTTTAGAAACGGAACAAATCTAACAGCAAAATACACAGAACATTGAACAGATTTTATTTTTTTAATTGAATAATAATTTATTTCATTCCCTTAGAACAAGTGTAATAAATACTAGAATACATTTTTTAGCGTCAATTCATAAGATCATCGTTTTAATCTCTTCAAGGATATCGAGGCATACATAGCAATTAAACCATTTCCTCTCGCTAACTAAAGACAATAATATTCTAGAATTATTTTTTTTAATTGACAACCATCCTAACCTCAATACTCGTAAGTATTTTGATATATCATATATAAGGTACGAGTGTGTATGTGTGTGTAAATACACTTACAAAGAGATTTATCTAAAATCCAAAACAAACTCCCGCACGGTGACTAAGCTTCAATGTCGAGTTACTATAAACAAGGTTTTTGTAGGAAGCGAAAAAAAAATCAAAACCATTGCAAATACCGTGTATATACGTTCAAATCTAATATACATGTATATTACATTTATTACAATTAGAAACGGAACAAATATAACAAAAGCCAAACGATCGATTATGGCGTCAAAGTTATCGACACTTTTACTTAACACTTCGTAGATTTTTTTTTTTCTTACCGAACAGCAGTAACATTACCGATTAAATCCGATCGCGAAAGACTCTAAGAAAGAATTTCACAAACAAATAAATCGTTTGAATTTAATCGTAAACACAAATATCTCACGTTGATAAGCAATGGTTTATAAAATTCTGATAGAATGATTCATGCAACACATGTGCACAATACAGAAATAGAAGCCGGATAAAATATAATTACCTAAATTTAAACCATCGATCGGACGATCGATTAAAAGAAAAATCCCAACTAGTAGAAGATAATTTCTCATAATGATAACTGGATGATGATTGATGATGAATCTATCCTCGATATTAACTTGGTTCACTCTCGAAACTTATTGTCAGTTTTAGTAGGAACAAACGTGTATCTTTCTATCGTAAATGGCAACGTGCAACTGGCGAATACGAATCCCAGTTCTCTCTTGCGAAGGTCTTTTACCCACTCTCTTCTTTTGTCTTTCTTCCTTTATTCAGCTCCCTCTTTCTCTATTTACTCCGCATCAGCATTTATGAGTCTCTTTTATACAAGGTGTCTCATTTCGATTAGAAATACAAGTCCGGTGGTGTTATTAAAAAGATAATAAATTTTGTTTCAAATTCCTATGAAAACATTTTCAGATCATCAACGATTTCGACTATGCAAGAATCCTAAATCAAATGTAATACTTCACATAGGAGGTTTAGAAAAGTATTAACCAGCATGTCAGGGTGATAAAACATTTCTTTAACTTTTGACTCTTTCGTATTTAATATCAAACCTTGAAACCTTTTTTATTAAAACAACTAGCCTTTCGATTGCTATGACGTTTAAATGAAATGAAAAATAAACGAGATTAAATATAAATATTAGATAAATTTTGTATACATTCTTATAAATAAATCTTATTAAAGACCTTCTAACGTCGATTACAATGAAACGTAAATCGAGAACCATGAGACTGTCATCCACGTTTATTATCCACGATCGAACCGTCAATTCTTATTAAATCGATCCCACGATATGTCGAAGAATGAGATACATCGAACGAAAGAAAACATTATTATCAGTTTATTATCGTAAGATCTTCTCGCTTTTGATGTATCTTTCATTTCTACTTCCGTTTTATTCAAAACATATTTTTGAAACGTGACATTGAACATTTCATAGATAAGAGCTTGTATTTCTGATGCATACTCATTTCAGATAATTCCAAGTTCCGTTCTAGATAGGAGAAACTTTTCATACGTCATGTACCATATGAAAATAATTTCTCGATTCCAATACATCATAGTTTCAACTAAATTAATTAGTATTTTGTTTATATATATGCAGAATAAATGATAATTGAAAAGTAAAATTATGATAAATTTTCTTCTAAAATAATGTACAAGCACTAATTTTTTTTATCAACAATATACCCCGTCATCTAAGGTTTCAATATTCGTTAGAAATGTTAATTCAATATTGTCTTCATCGGAATAGAAACTCTTAAAAATTCTTTGAAACTTATTCGTTAAAAGTATAGTGTATATCCAAAGAAATAGATAAAGAGATAAGCATTATCTCGGTAAGGCGTGCACATTGGAGAAAAGTGAGTCAACTTAACGTAAATGTCCCTTGGTAGTACTCAGTTGACAAAATCGTGCGTGATGTATTCATTCTTTCCCATTTGATACATCTAATTATTGTAGATAAAGATGATAGCGATTATAAGAAGACTTGTTTTTTGTATCGTTGGTATTGAATTTTTCTTGTGTTCAGCGGAAAGAACAAGTGAGTGTTTTCGATGGATTTAAAATGTGACGTGATTTAGGTGTTAAATAAAATAAACAATTCGTTTGGTATTTTTATTTAATAATAATAATAATAATTTCTTGATGTCGTAGAGAAACCACATGGAACTGCTTTATTTGGCGATCCATGCGAAAGGGATTACCATTGCATCGAAAATGCATTTTGTCGTGGTCAACGTGTCTGTCAGTGCGAACAACTTTATTCGCCAAATCCTGAGAAGACAGCTTGTCTCGCCAGTAAAATATTATTTAACGATTAGTATTAATTATATCGCTGATTATTATGAAAAACAATATACTTTTTTTTTCTCTTTTGCAGCAGTCGGATTGAGTTGCGAAGATGACTCAACTTGCTCTACCATGTCCAATTCAATTTGTCGTCAAAACGTTTGTTCTTGCAAAGACACGTTCACAGTGGATATAAACAATTCGTCTAATTGCATAAGCAGTAAGCGAATTCGCTTTCTGGTTTTTTCCTCTTATTTCAGCGTATCATCGATTAGTTTAGAAAAAATATAAAAAAATAAAAATTAACGGAAGATAAGAAACTTAATCGATGCACTCAACCGTAACTCGAGTTATTGTTTAAACAGATTTACGTTGATGGGAGAGTCTCGTTCGAAGGACGATAAATCAAATGATTTTTAATTATTTTTTACTGACTATCATATATTTTTTAGGGCCATCGAGGGAAGGAGACGCTTGTCAGAAAAGGGACGAATGCGAAGAAGCCATGGGACGTGCAATATGCATCGACAATAAATGTCGTTGCATTAGTACTCTTCGTTTCGTTAATGAAACTAACAAATGCACTCTCGCTCGCTGTAATTTATTCATCTTTCTAATTGAAATTATAATAATTTACTTTGAAAAAGAGAGGATGGTAAAAAAATAATTAATTGATTTCCCTTTTTTCTTTTTCAAGATCGATATAATTCCTGTACGAAAGATCACGAGTGTTTCCTCGATGATGGTACACCCAATGTTTTACAATGCAAAAATAACGAATGCGTTTGCAGGGACAATGATTTACGGTGCAACACAGGTTAATGTAGATTACTTTAAACTAGTGTTCATTTTTTATTACGTTAATATTACTTAATATTTTTCATTCTTTTAGGTTCGTTCGTTGTAGCAACAATAGGACTAATTTTATCGACATTAATTTTAGCGCAGACAGCTTAATTCATATAAGAATGTATTGTACAATATTGTTAACATTGAAAAAGACAACAACTTTATATACAAAGATTCAATTTTCGTTCCTTCTTTCTTCCTATTCCAATACAACGACATTTTACCAACTTAAAATGAAACGCTGATTCTACGTTTTTTATTCGTGTTTTCGTTTTGAAAGTTGGTACTGTTGTAAATTAGCGCACTCTGTATTCTAATCGTGAAAACATCATTCAGAGAGTGCACTTTATATCTGTGAGACAATAATGCGTTGTTGAATTACAGTGAAAATAAATCAACTTATTACAGAAAACAGAAAGGTATGTGATCATTTTATATTTAATTGTCATTTATGTATATTTACAGTTGCAAAACAAATCAAATGATTGGAAACATAAATGAAGTTAAATTAAGAATAGATTAAAAAGATTGAATAAATGAAAATGAAATATCAAGTTTGTAGGAATAATGATATCTTTGGTCAATACGATTTTAAAACAAGTATTAAATAAATGATTTTTTTTTTTCAGAATGTCGTTCATCGTTAATACAATACGTACTGCTATACGTGTTTGGACACCACAAGTTAATACTGTACGGTATCGTTATCATGCAGACAAAGTTGCAAGAGGTCCTTTAGTACGAAGATATGGTTATACGGACCCAATAGACATGAGAGGATTATTACCTCATACTGGTGGAGTGAATAGACTTCCATTACCAATTTATCGTCCTAGCAATGCTTGGTCAGAAAAAAAAGCATTGTTTGGACAGAATGATTATATTGATATTCTAGGATCAGAAGATTTGCATCCAACAAGAATACTTTACAATGTACCATCATGGTTAAAGGGAGTTAAAGGAAACGAGTATCAAGTGTTGTTGAGAAAAAGAAAGATGTGGGGACCTGGTATATTTCCTATTGCAAGACCAACCAAATGGAAAGATATGGAAAAGAGAATAAGGTTTTTATATAAGAAATTAAATAGGAAAGTTAAAACAGGTTTCTCTAGAAAATCCTAAGATATTAATGACACTGTCACTGTTATATATACTTCAAGATTAATAAATATTCATTTGAGAAGCTCTACTTCGAAATATTCGGAGATAACGTATTTTTCTTTTGGCTTGTGTTAATGTTGAACATCTTACAAAGTATAAAATAGCGAATTTATTTATTGACAAATAATTCTTATCCATCGGATATACGGTTATTTTCACAATGATCAAGATCGCAAATGGTGTTATGCTAAAATACTTTTTATAATTGTTTACTGTAAAAAGATTTGACTGTTTCACACATATATACATTTTGTCAAGCAGAAAATTCTTAATAACCAAAAGAAGTTAGATACATAAATATACACACATAAATATACACACATATGTGTATATTTATGTATCTAGCACAAATATCTTCTAAGTACAATTTGGGTAAAAGCCCTAAACAAATCTTATGCAGATCTACGTTTGATTATACGCATGTATGTATGTACGTATGTACGTACGTATGTATGTATGTATGTATGTATGTATGCATGTACGTACGATTTATATATGTACAAAATAATTGTGAGTATTGTCGATTTTCTTAAAAAATACCTACACAATCGTTCTTGCAGTTTTTTGTTGTTGTTGCAATAAACGCACGAGGAGCTCATCTTAAAACTCAAGAACGTATGTATGTTTAACATGTTCCGCGATGGTTCCATGGCATAGCTAATTCATTTAATTTCTTTTTTTCATTTCACATTAGACTGGTCTTGTTAATAATATTAATAACAGTACGTAAAAATTGAGTTTGCGTATAGTGTAAACATTATTGCAAGTTTTTTGTAATCAAAATGTAATACTGTTTAAATCACCCTAAATATTGAACTTGAAAAGAGGGGGGAGAGAGAGAGGGGGGTGAAAGAGAGAAAGTTTAAAATCGAATAACCACAACTTGCTTATACCACCATCGCGAAAATACAGAGAAACGTTGATAGGTCATCGTTAATTCGGTTTTTTTAGTTCTATATACATTAAAACAATGGCAGTTACTGAAATTTGTTAAAAAAAAAAAAAAGATTTATTCTTATCTAACCGTTGATGAGAAGTTAATCAATTTATCTAACTGAACGTAATAAAAGAGTGGGTTCATAAATAATTTTGCAGAAACGATAGCAAGGTAGTTTCGTAATGTTTACTAGCATCTAGATTTCTGAGACTGTGCCTTTCATTAGGATAAATTTGCAGTTGATATGGTTTCCCAATTTTTACAAGAGCATTTATCAACTGACTGGTGTGGAAAAAGTGTACGTTTTCGTCTATCAGTCCATGAATAATAAGAAGTCTATTCTCTTCATCGGGAAACTTGCTAACGTACGTTAAAACTGAACCGCTCATATAACCGTGTGGATTATTTTGAGGAAGATCCATATAACGTTCGGTGTAACCAGTATCGTAAAAGTTCCAGGATGTTACAGGTGCTCCTGCTATCGCCAACTAGAAAAATATCAATTTTTGTGTAAGATACTTTCTCGTTGAAATGATTTCTCATTATTATCGATTAATTGGACGTACTTTAAATATATCAGGATATTGTATCAAACCCATGAGACTGAGATATCCACCGTAAGACCAACCATGAAGAGCTACACGATTTAAATCGATGTATCCTGTCGTTTCAGCGAGCCATTTTAAAACTTCAACTTGATCTTTTAATTCGACAGTTCCCATACGACGTCGCAAATAACTTTCAAATACCAATCCTCTATGCTGCGAGCCACGAGAATCAATTAAAACAACGCAATAGCCTTGTGCAGCCAGCATATGCATTCTTAAATGTCTCATACCCTGTTGAATGTATTATCTTTTATATAATCGTCTCATCAGTTATACGTATGACACACATTTTATACTCACTTTAAATGTGTTTGATACCAGTTGTACTTCTGGACCACCGTAAACATTTAATATCGTAGGATACTTAACTCCTGTTTGGAAATTATGCGGTTTAAAGATCATCGAGTATATCGTGTCACCTGACATTATTTTATGCGTATAAATCTCTGGTGCAAATAAATCCGAATCGGGAGAAGATGGTTCTAACAAGTAACCAACTGGAGTTAACGTTATACTTTCTACCGTCCAATCAGATTGGGATACCCTAAATACCTAAAACATGCACGCATAATCGACGTAATCAAGAGAATAATCGTAGTCTTGAATTATTTGATTTTTAATATATAATCGTCGTACTTGACATATGGGAAATGTTTTGATGGAGCTGTAGACGGTAACGAGCATACTGCACTCCTTATTAAAATATACATTATTATAACTATAACCAGGTCTTGTTAAAAGTCTTATATCCAGTGGACGACGAAGAGAAACTGCATAAACATGCTGTTCCAATGGACCCTCTCTCAGTCCACAAAAATATACTATAGAATTAGTCTCGTCCACCCATAATTTTTTTCCCAATACTTCCCAATCGCCTTTGGTTAATGCAATTTTGGAAGTAATGCGTGGTTGTAAAAAGATACTATCCATTCGATCTAAAGATTCTTCAACTCCATTTCTTAATCCTACAAAAAAATAAAAGTTGTATGAAGAGAAAAATCATAGAAACATTTGAATCTCTTTCTATGTACCAGTTATGCTGGATGTTATAAGATACAGATGTCTAAAATCCGATTCTTCGCTACCCCAAAGAAATTTAATTTCGGTTGGATCATCAGAAGGCAGAAAGTAAAGCAAATCATTCACATTAACCCAAACGGCACTTTGTTCGGAATATAAAACCTGTATGCTCGCAGAAGAAGATTTAGTATTGTATACGCTTGTAGGAGGCTCGCAAAAGTTGTCGACAGATAATAGAACCAGTACGAGATTTTGTTGTTTTCTGTCTAATAACTGTACCCAAACGCTGTTATTTAAGGAAAAACATTATGAGATAATTAATAATTTAATGAATAATGTATAAACGTGCAAAGATATTTTTCCTTACTATTGGGNCATTAACCCAAACGGCACTTTGTTCGGAATATAAAACCTGTATGCTCGCAGAAGAAGATTTAGTATTGTATACGCTTGTAGGAGGCTCGCAAAAGTTGTCGACAGATAATAGAACCAGTACGAGATTTTGTTGTTTTCTGTCTAATAACTGTACCCAAACGCTGTTATTTAAGGAAAAACATTATGAGATAATTAATAATTTAATGAATAATGTATAAACGTGCAAAGATATTTTTCCTTACTATTGGGCATCCGGGGTCCAACCAACTCTAACCATATATTCCATCCATGGAAACATAATCTGTAGAGGATACTGAAGTTCTAATATTTCGTCGTCAACGATCTGTAGAGTTTCCGTTAATCGGAATTGCACCATTTTTAAATTACTCCTAGCGTTTGGCATACCAGCTCTTGGAAATCTAAATTCATCTACATCCTCGGAATTCGACGTGGAAGGAAAACAAAATATTTTCACTTCACTTTCGTCAACTTCTTCATATACTATTCTATAAATACCATCATTAGATTTTGGTTGCCACCAGAAGCCTATATACCTAAAAATTCATTATTGTTAGAGATCAATTCAAAATAGGAGATGAGATCAAAGTTACAAACCTAGTAAATTCTTCTTGCATAACATAAGAAGGAGTTCCAGCTGTAAGAGGATCATCTGCCATATTTTTACCACCTTTCCTAGCATGAGTTAATCTCACTGACGATCCTGTAACGCTATGTGACAAATATAAATCTCCAGAACAAGTGTAACAAACTAAAGCGTTGTTCCATGGGCAAATTTGTGGACACAGTTTAGCACCAGAAGTTGATATTCTAATCTCAGATGGAAACAATGGTCCAGGCTAAAAGTCAGAGAAAAACAATGAAAGATTTTTCATTTATAAGATGAATAAATGAAGCATGCATTACAATATCTTTGGTTCAATTACCATAAAACCAGTGTCTATACATTGATATAAACTACTCGCAGCTGGGAAAACTAACTTGCCACTATCCACATGAATTTCATAACTAGTTATACCCCAGGTAGCTAACCTTTTCCTTTCCCACAATAGCTGCTCTTCCTTTGACAATCTATTTGTACTGGATACACTGAAAGCACATGGGAAGCAGGAAATAAGAAACAATATGGTAAGAAGAAAGGCCTTATAATATTCTAGAATGGTATCTCTTACCTCTGAAAATTTGCTTCTATAACTGGTTGCCAATGAAGTCGATACCCATTAGCATGATCAGAATGTGCAATATCAACATATAAAAGTGTGGTTTCCCAACCATTGTAAGGTGTACTGAGAAAATATATTCTGGTGCTGAAAAGTAGACACGAAATTTGGAAATACATATGTCGAAGATTTTCAAATAGATTTGAAAATATATAATAATTTACCGTCCATCGGGTAAAGATCGAAAAGTTATAGATCCAGGCACAGAACCTGCAGATACACTTGACATTCTTCTTCTCAAATCGCTAACCGATCCACGTATTTCCTGCCAAGTTTTTTTCGTTATGGTATCATCCGAGGGTCCTGTTCGGTCAACGTTTTCGTTACAAGTATCCATATTTATTGTTAATTGAATATTTCTTTAAATATCCCTTAAGTCACGCGTACGACGAGAGGAAGAAACATCGTAGACAATGCGAAACAACGATCATGACGATCACCTGTAACGGATATACGCGACGTCACCCTAAGATTTATCAATCCCTCTATCTTAAACTTTTCTTCTTTTTAGTAGAATTTTTCTTTATCGAGGATGATGATATTCTTATCGTTAAACGCACCTACCTATACGAGAAGAATTATTATTTTTAGGTTATTTCTACCACCGTCCACATTCACTTTCACCTTTTTCTTCTTTTCCTTCTTCTTCCTTTTGTTCCTCCTCCTTCTCCTCCTCCTCCACCACCTCCTCCTCGGCCTCCTCGTCCTCCTCCTCCTCCTCCTGGCCGTCTAACACGCTGGAGGTCTCCCTTCTCTCGTGAAAGCACGACATCAATTTCTCGCGATTCGCGGATGCGCGTGCTTTGCTTTACTACCGCCAAAAATCTTCCTCACGCCGTTAGAGAACACCACAGAGTGACAACATTACTGTTGGCTTTTTATTCGCTAGCTCGCTCGCTCCTTTCTATTCTTTTTTTTCTTTCTGGCAGTTCTCGACAATGTGACGGTGACGATGACGGTGGCGGTGGTGACGGTGACGGTGACGATTACGATGACGACGTCGAGAGCAGAACTCGCATACCGCGTCTCGTGAATACCGGCGCGACGTGCACACCAGATGGGAGTTTCTTTGTGATACCTGACGCGAAAGGCGACTGAATAAAACCAGACATAGACGTACAACTTCAGACGACAAAGACCAAACTAAAAAAATATGTCGTGTCAAAACTAAACAACGAGAATATCCATTTTTTTCGTTTTCTTCTTCTTCTTCTTCTTCTAACGCGCGATGTAATAATAATTCAGCTTTGAGTAATAATATTTTTTTAAACTACGATATAAATATTACCGCCATCTTTACTCTACAGCCAATCAAATCGTAGAAAATAATGTCGACGTCCTCCGCCAATGTACACGACCAATCGACGCTACAGACAGACGTAACTTTTTAAAACAACGAATTGATTTATTTCATTAGCCTTAACCAATCAGAGTTAACGATTTTTCTCTCAATGTTTAGATATTATTTGCAGCACGTGCATATAAAATTACAATATGCATAATCAAAATGTAAATGTCTTTTTAAATGTATCAGCAAATGTCTCTTTCTTTCCTCTCGTTTTATCATTATTATCTTTTGAATGATTTTTGTCAGAATAACAACGAGATTACATTCGGAGAAGACATTTGTTACAAATTCGGTCACGTAAGCAATAAATGTGGTTGCGATCTACGACCAATGGCCGATGAAGTTTATGCAGTTCTTTCTAGAATTCCGCATTCGCAAAGCGTAACGATCGAAAGTTTTGAAAATACAATGTCAATTCCGTTTGGAGATAAAAGAACGACGATCGACAAACGAAACGTGATGATCCTTAACAACACACGTATAATAAATATTTAATCGAATGTGCAATATCACACCGACGCGTGGAATTTCGAAAATCTTACTTGCATTGTCACGTAGCTCGTTGGCCAGTCATATTATCCAAGGGTGATAGAACAATTAAAGTCCATAACTACGATTAATTCAAATTTATTTTTCCATTAATCGATAAATATTTCAATATTCTAATAAAACGCGTATAAACCGTCGTATAAACCGAAAGGAATCGTTTCAAAGTAACACGCGTTAAATAATCTCGTCAATATTTAATCCATATTGATTAAATCAATTATCTAAAAGATTATTGCAATGACTTGTGAGAAGAAAAAGGGCGATTGTTCGTCGCGTTTTCAAAATCATTTTCGTTGGAACTTTTTCAAGAATATTAAACTGCCGAATAAAAAAATATTGCAGGTGAGTGCGAGGATTACCTTTTGATAGTTAATCGGGTCTACACGAAAAGTGTACTTCTTGAATGAGCAACCGTTTTACTTTTTGTTGACGGGGTTAGAATATATTTTCATAGGATTCGCGTCGATAAAAATCCTTCGGTAGTGGGCAGCAAGAAATTCGATATATTAATTGGAGAAAAGCATCGAGCACAGAATTCGTTCGCGGTTCAATCGAGGTAAAAGCATCATTCCGAATGCGATAAAGAACGTTGGTAGAGAGACGTAGCTTGTATAGTAAATGGTGGTGGTGGAGGTAGAGGTGTTGGTAGGAATAAGAGGAGGAAAAGGTTGTTTCAGGAAGGGCGGGAGGGAAGAAGGTGACGGTCGAAACGATATTCCAACTCGAGTTTATTTTTAAAACATAGCCGAGCCGGACATGTTTAGGGCGAAGACACGAGAATACTAAAGGAGGAAGATAGAGCTTGGTGTTTCTTACATTTCTATCTTTCTCTTTTATTCGCGAAGGAAGAAGAACTTCTCGTACGTTTCAGCGAAGTAGGAGGAAATGTGTCGCGGGTCTCTCCTACTATCTTCGATGGTCCACACGTAGCTGCAATTTTCTCTCTACCCTTTCCCCACTACCATCTCATCCTATCTTAACTCTCCCTCTCCCTCACCTTCTCCACCGTGTTCTTACGAGGGCAGTATATTTCCTTGAAATATAAGGAAACGCCTTGGTACCGAGAATTCCACCGGGAATTCCTTTTTTTTTTCCTCCTTTCGATACGACTTTTTCTTCCCTCTTTTTCCTTCTTCTTCTAGCGGAAAAATGTTGAGGAAACCGGGTCGACGTAGTCTTCTCTCGTAAAACGATCGCTTTTCTACGGGAAATGTTTTTTCAATGTCTAGAACGAGAGACACTTTCGACGAACGAATCGAGATTATAAAAGTGAAAAATAATAATAATAATAATAATAATATATTTAGTGCTCGTTAAATCATATATTTTCTTATCAGATCTTTTTAACTTGGGTCAATGGAAAGAAATGTAAAAAAAAGGGTGAATGTAAAAACATTAGGGTGAGACAGAGTCTATGATGTCTCTCTCGTTTCTTACCTTTATTAAGTTTTGTATCGGGCTGTACGAAAGAGAGAAAAACCTGTAGAAAAAGAAGCGCACATTTAGACGAGCCCTCCAGCATCAAAGATTTAAGCTCTGTTACTCTTTGCCTTGTCGTTCGTTCGTTCGTTCGTTCGTTATTCCCTTTTTCTCTTTCTCTCTCTCTCTCCCTTTCTTTTCAACATTTACCAAGAGACCTAGAACCCTCTCTTTTTCAAACCCATCCTCTTTCTCTTCCCCCTGGTCCCAACTCGAGGGGTGGACCATTAAACGGGAGTATGAAACGAGTTACAGGAAATGTGCATTTGCTTGGAAAATAAAAAGAAAATATATATCGGAATATATGGAATAATTTTCTTTCTTTTTCAATAAAAAAAATTATATTTCAATATCCGTATAATATGATTTTAACGTTTACTTTTAGTTCATCATTCGATAGAATTTGATTCGTCAAATGATCTTGAAAAAAAGTCTGAGATACTCTGTAACGTTCTACATAAGAGAGTATACGTTTTCTTAGTTGGCATGCAAGAACAAGAAACGACATACTTTACTTGGCATCAACTTTCTCTCCCTACTTTACTTTTCTTTTCTTTTCTTTTCTTTCCGTGTTCCAGAGGCAACGTCCTGTCCGAGTCGCTACATAATGCAGTCAGCTATATTGAATATCACGACTCGGTGTGGTAAAGTGATAACGAAATCCTCGCGAAGCCCCCTAGAGCCGACGTACGCGGAATATTATACAACGAAATCGAGAATACGCGAAGACTAAAAGTTCTCAGAAAAAGAGAGAGTACATTCCCTCTTCCCTACGTGTCATTTTTTTTTAAAACGAGATATCTTATATATAAAAAAAAAAGCCTAGATATACATGTATCCCATTTTATTATTAAACTATCCCGCACGTGTATAAAAACGATTTTTACAATACCACAATTCGTCGTTCTCAGAGGGATAAAAGAAAAATTGATAAAGAAAATCTAAGAAAAGTAATACATTCGTGAAAGAAATAAATAAATAAATGACGATACAGTGACTCGCGGTCTTTCTTTACCGAAATGAAGGAAACAGAATAGGAGGAGGACGCTCGTGTCGGGCCAGGGGTGTGTCTGTTGCAAAAAGATTCGCGTAAACGCCCTCTCGCACCCTATTCTTTAACAGAAACGAACGTGGAACGAATATATGTCACCGTCCAATTGAATCTAACGTTTTCAATCATCTAAAAAAAAAAAAAGTATTTTGAGGATTTGCTTGAATAAGGGCATAAAAGATACAGAAAAAGGAAACCTTTACGGATATCTGACAGTTAAGGGAGGAGGGAGGGGAGAATGAGGTAGAAAAAAAAAATTGTATCTTGAATGGTCGTCTCCGATTCTGTTTCTTTTTTTTTTTCTTCGTCGAGGATAGCAAAGGCTAAGAGAAAAGCCAGGCAAACGGGCATACATACGCATGGTCTATATTCCCCGAAGCAGTTTTTTTCTCAGGTCGAGCTGCTATTTAGCAGACAGGAGCGTAGGTAACGTGTATACCCCAGGGGGTTTCAATATCGATCTGCTTTCTCCTCCCATCTATATATATATACCTTCTTTCTCCTCCTCCTCCTCCTCCACCAGTTCCTCCCCAACCTCTACAATCCAGAACCGTTCCTTCGAACACCACCACCACCATTGCCGCTGCCTCTGGGTCAACGACAGGCATTTCCAAGCCTGTAAATCTGCTTGGGTGACCTTCGAGGACACGAGTATTTCTCGTGTCAAGGTATTAAACTCCCTTATAACGAAACGCAGCGAATGCGAGAGGAACATGCGACCGATATTAACGGAGTAATGTCACGGACTTTTTCCTTCTTCTTCCCCTAGCTTTTGGTTACTTTACGTTCAATTCTATTCTCGTGAAATATAGTTTTATAGGACACCAATGCAATGATTTTTATTCTACTTAAAGGTTTGACAAGATAACGCGCAACTTTTACCAACAGATTTCTAATCATTTATATCAATGGGTTATTCGATGTTCCATTTCATTTGGAAACCTAATAATTAATGTTTCCTATTTTGTTCTTAATCCAAGGATTAGGATTACTGTTACAGTAGTTACAGTTTGTATGTTCTGGAATCAGTAAAAATGACGTCCTTATCTTTAACAAATTTCTATATAAATGTTCATGATTAAATATGATTTTGATATCTCTTTGGAAATATTCGAGCATGTTTATATGCCACCCAATATACGATCCTTGACTATCCTACTCTTATTATTCATATTGATGATACCACGTTCGTTAACCTTAACTTTTGGTGGTAAATTATCGTGGATTGATACACTACGATAAAGTTTTATGTGTAGTGGGGTGTATGTTGCATTCGATCTGGCTTTTACTCGTACAATGAACCTATAACGAGATGATTACAGACATCATAGGATGCTTCGAGATTCTCGCGTGGATCAATCATGGAAAATGCCTTCATCTTGATTGAAGTAGCCCTAGGTTAGGAAACTGATCTCATCCTACAGAGTCTCACATTGACCTATTATCGCGAATAAACGTTTGAGAAGAAGACGAAGGAAAACACAGAACAAAATAATGAAGAAAAAGAGAAATATAAATTCATTGATATTAAGGGTGGTGACAAAAAAATTATGGACAATGCTTATATCGAATTCTTTGTTTGGTCCAGGTGTGTATGGCAGATTTTTAATAACGGCATAAAAATAATGAATATGCGTTGGCAATAATAGGGGAGGATATTCATTAAAGACGCGTCACGTATGATCAAATACTCGTCTAGCTACCAATCATGCTTGCTTGCTTGCTTGCTCGTTTGCTCGTTTGCGAGTAAGCTTTTGGCAAACGATGATGACTAAACGCATTGAACATTTTTTTATTATTTTTTTTTTAGATCATTGCAATTGTACCATGACGTCATCTCTTGTTTCAAAACATACAAACTATAAATACTAAGAGAAATATTATTAGGATAATTAGATAATATAGTCGTAACGTGTTGTTTAAGTTCGATCGATATAATATACTAACATAAGTTACTTACTTGCTTAGTCATCCCATCGACGAGAGACACCTTGTACTCTTCTCGTGTGAAAAAAAAAAAAAACAGGGTCATGGGGTTATTACACAAAAGCTTTCGCCTTATTCTACTATTTCCATTATAAAATACTTCTACGTAATGATAAGAACAGTAACAGCGATAGGGTATATATATATATATGACAATGTCATTAATAATAGTAATAATAGTAGTAATAGTAATAATAATCACAGTAGAACAGAAATTATACCGATAGTTATTTATATATATATATATTAATGAATATTTCTAATCTTAATTTTAATGAAAACCTGCTTTGTCGAACTCTTTCCTGGTCCTGATTTCTCTTCATTTTATCTTCAAGATGACTTCATTTTGGTACGATACGTTGAAAACGTGTTCCTCGTCCGATAGCACTGGAACGACTGAGTTAGAAAACATTTAATCAAACGAATCTAGAACGCATCTTGAATGCATTTAAAACTTCTCTTAAACTTCTACATTATTTTTCTTCTCTCTATAGATGATATTATCTATCGTATGATTACAATATTATTATTATTATTATTATTATTATTATTATTATTATTAATTTTCAACATTTTCATTTACCGCTTCCAAATTTTGTCATCTTCGCACACACATGCACACACTTACAAATAAATAATATATATATATATATATATATATATCTATATCGTATATACGTTTAAGTGTATATGTAATTCTTATGTTATACCCTTTGTACTCGGATAAACATATAAAAGCACTTAACTTAAGTTACTTTTACTAACGGTTTATTGCTACTGCTGCTGCTAACACACATATACATTCTTATGTTCATATATATTATTATATATAGACCATAATCATGTATGCGCGTGCGCGTTATATCCCACAAAATAATAAATGCACTTAACTCATATTCGATCTCGTTTTGCCTGTTTGAAAAGCGTTTATATACGCTTTATACATAGAAATTTGTTATATATATTTAAGTTCGTGTTTAATTGAACGTTCCTTATCGTACCTATCAGAGATCTTCTTGTTTTGTTTTTTATCTTCATTCTTTTTAAAGATGAAACAATAAAAAAACCTTTTTATTACAACGATAAGATAATAAGAAATATTCATGAAACGTGAGAAAAGCGTACGTGGAAGACCTTTCGAGATCGTTTCTTAAACTTTTACATATTTTGTATATAATTATATTATTTCTATATTATGTTGTATTATAATATTATATTTAACCCTTTTGTTACCAACGATCCATGTACGAATCGTCCACGTAAAGGCCCCTTCTTCTCTTCCTCCTTCTCCACCTCCTCCACCTCCACCGACCCACATAAGAACCGTAACGAAAGGGTTAAATTGTGAGCTTATACAAGGTGTCTCATTTAAAGGATTCATCGAAAAATCCATAGATTATGTTTTAAGTTAAATGGGGCACATTTTATACACAGATAAATTAGGGGAGTGGGGGAGTAGTAGTAAATGGTCCTGTGATCAAATGAACGAATTAATTAATGGTCCATGGGAATGTTTAATTGAGGTTTGCCGGAATCCAAAAAGATCTATCGCATTCCTCTTTTTTTTTTTCTTTTCTTTTTTTTTCATATATACGATTGCAACGTACAAATATTTTCTAACGTACATTATATTCATTCTCGAGTTATCTAACGTGCAGGTATTTTTTATTATCGTCATAATTAATCATTATTATCATCATCATCATCATCATCATTATCATCATCATTATTATTATTATTTTCTAATCGATGTGCTCGCCCTGGGTGTTCCCTTAGCCATTTATTTTCTGGAAACAAAAATATTCCTCCAAAATTTTCGTTGTCGTTGAAGAAAGTTGTCGCGCAGAAGATTTGGTTAAATTTTCTTTTTTTTTTTTTTTTCTTTTTTTTTTGTTTACGCCCTCTCGTTTCTCTTCCCTCGAGAGGTTAAACATTTTTATTTTTTCTCGAAAGTTTTCCCCTGCGCGTTAAAGGACCTTAGCCTGGAAGATCCTACGGAATCATACATTTTATATGTGTATATACGAGTATATTTTATGTATAATATATATATATATATATGTATATATAATATATTATGTATATATATGTATATATATTTATATATATAAATATATGTATATATTTAATAATGAATATATCAGACGACGTACAATGTTTTCTACTTGAGTTTTTTTTTGTATTTTATCTAACGTCATCTTAGGCCACATCGTTCTCGATAGATCCTAAATAAATTGGGAAATTCATTGCCAAAAAAAAGAAGAAGACAAAAATAAATAGAGAAACAATTTCATGATACACACTCTTATCACGAAGATTATAAACTTTTTGTATGAATATTTCTACTAAAATAAGACGACGACTACTAAACGTTATTTTTTTTACACTAATATATATATAATTCGTATAAATACGCATAATACAGGATTGGTTCTAAAACGTCTTGGGATTATTATAAAATAATGATACTATTATATCAAAATGAATAATTCGATCTATTTTAGATCGATCAAGTGTTAGAGGAATTGAAACTTATGCACGCACGTCACAATTATATACATATACATATACATATAAATATACATATACATATACATATATGTTTGTTAAAAGCTAAAAATATATGCAAAAATATTCCTCCTTTATTGTCACTCACCTCTCAGAACTTTCCTAATTACTTTCCGACTTGGTACGAATAAGCGAATAATCTACTTTTTCGATCATCATCATCATCATCATCATCATCATCATCACCATCATAATCATCATCATAATCATCACCATCATTACCATCATCTTCATCTTTCTACGTATTACTCGAAAGTATATCGAATCTTGATCTCTCTTGGAATAATTCAATAATAAACATGGGATAAAGATACTAAAATCATTTTTCCACCTTTGAAAAAAAAAAGAAACTTGATGAAGAATTTGATTCGATAGACTTTCAAGGCTGATCTTTTTCGTTAAATAAACGCACTCCTTTATTTATTACTTAATCTTCATGCTTGATTAATAATTACTGTTTCAACTTCAACGTCGTAGCTTACAGTAGGGAATGTATGTTAAATATACGTGTACACATGTATATAATAAAAAGGAATAGGTGTAATAGTAGTAGTAGTAGTAGTAGTAGTAGTAGTAGATTTGTTTGCTCGTCTTTTTTGTGTATGTCAAAGGACACAAATATTGGGTGATTATTAGCTACTTCTCTAAATACTGATATATGTATATACAAATATTGACCCTCGCGTATTTAATACATACTCGATAAAAAAGAAGAACAAAATTGGTCAAAACCGTGTCTCGCGGATAAACAAATGTTACGTCGCATCGCACACAGGGATTTTTTTTTTACATCCTATTTATTATATATGTAGATATATTATTTAACGAATATACATACATATGTATATAACAAAAAAATGTTAGATTTTCCCATTGAATCGTGGCAAAAAATCCAACATTTTTTGTTCACTAACCCAATATATTACCTTTTATGTATCCTTCGTTTGGAAAGACACAGTTATTATCGCGATTGAAAATTTTGCTCAGTCCGAAAGAGGAAAGGAAAGACGCACGAAGGTCCTTTTGTTGTTTTTTTTTTTTTTTTAATTTTCTCGATAATGGACGATGGTGGAGAGGAGCAAAAAGAGATATACCGCAAGCGCTTAGCATTGGAATAAGAGTATTTTTAATGTTTTCAACAACAACAGGTACACAGTTAATCAGTTTACCTGCAGTAAATACGTTGGTAATTATTTGTTTCATTTTATCTTTCTCATCGTCATCTTTTTCATTTTTACTTTACTTTACTTTACTTTACTTTACTTTTCTTTCTCTCGCTTACAATCCTTTCTCAATCATCTCGCTCTCGCATCCTTGCATCTCTTTCTCATTTGTCCATTCTCTTTATTACTCTCTAAATGTGTATTTATACACATTGTGTGTATGTATGTACGTATATGTATGTGGTGTTTGTATAATCACGTGTATGAATGAATATGTGTGTGTGTGTGTATATATAAATAATTATTAATTGTCTTTTCAAATCTTACCTAATAATTAAAGTATAACTTTTATCGATTACGTACACTCGCTACATATTTCTCACTATTCGGCTCTATCTAACTAGCGTTACTATGATAGCTTTAATATTATTTATGGAATTCGGGGTCTTTTGTTTATTTTTCTACTGGCAACGATCTAGCATCAGTCTTGAAAAATTCCAATAAAACAAATAGAAAATATAATATCCAGATATTAGAAAAGTTTTGATTATTTTCACTCCTCAAGAGTATATTTTGGTTAATCAATTTTAATCGTAATTGAGGAAATTAAATTCTTATATTCTATGTAAGATATAATAGAAAAAATATAATGTGAAATCGTTGCCACTTGGTACATACGTTCACAGGTTCAAAAGATTAAACTACGTTCTCGGTTTATTTCGACGATACTAAAACAAATAATAATAATAATAATTAATATCATACAGGTTTCCAACTCTTTACGTGTGTAATCGTGATCTCGCCAAAAAGAAAACATAGAAAATAACTTAAAATGAGTCATTTCCTTTAGGAACAAGTATTTAAACGAACAACGAACACTATTGGCTACGTTTTACATACATACATAACCTCTCCCCCCTCTTTTTTTGACCCCACGTGGTTTGTTTGAAATGTAGAACACGTTAGTTATAGAACAACATTGAAATGAATAATAATTCTAAATTAAATTCGACGTAAGAAGAGAAACATTGGAGAAACTACTATTATAATTCGTAATAATTATAGTACGTTTCATGTACGGTGTTTACGAGATTATTAACGGTTAAATAATCTTCCTTATTTTATCTTTTTTTTTTTTGGTTTCTTCTTTTTCTTATTTTTCTATTTAACTCTCTACTATCTACGTATACGATATACTAAATTACAAGGAAGAGAACAGGTATTCCAAGGTCTTTCAATTTTTCGTCGATAATACACTTCGCGACATATTTTGATATGAATGATTATTATATTGAATCTTTCTTTTTTATCTTAAAATTTAAATATTCGCGATAACGACGAAACCTTGTAAGAGTGGAACTACCAAAGATCTACTAATTCTACTATTTTAATATTCCTCTTTCTAAAAACTTCAATCGGTATTGCAATAATCCAAAACCTTGACGATTATTTTTCTTCGTTAATGTTTTCTTATTCTAGAAATATATTTAAGTATGAATAGAATTAGAAAAAAAAAATGATATGGGATAATTAATCGCATGGATTAGATTTGATAATAATCATCACCATATCGTGTTAATGAACTTCTCGATCGATTATTTTGTTTTAGAAATTATTCTGTCAGGGAGGATGAGAGTAGAGATCTTCGTTCGATTAGAATAAGGCTTAGATCGCTTAAGATGAAATTATTTACAAAATAAATATATACTACATTTGTGTATGTGTATGTGTGTATAATGTATTATACTTATATATGTATATATACGTAAATAGTATAGAAAGAAAGAGAGATTCTTTTCGAATTTCGGCGTTTCAAATATATCCGCGCGAAAAGAATCGAAATTTGTGAAAATCGAGGTAATTCGGCAATTATTATTTCCCCACCCATTTTTTTTTTTATTTTTTATTTTTTATTTATTTATTATTCTTCCTCTTAATACGTAGAAAAAAAAATTAATTCACCCGCGTATATTAATCAACGAATAATATCGGAAACGAATAAATTTTTTTTTTTTCTTTTATGTTTCTCTGCATTTTTTATTCATTCATTTATCCATTTTATTTAATTTAATTTATTTATTTATTTCTTTTTTTCTTTGTTATCCATTTGAACCCTTTCGTTACTAGCGATCCATTTATACGAGTCGTCCATGCAAAGGCCCCACATATGAACGACCGATTGAATTTGTATTACGAAAGTTTGCCGTAACGCGAAAGAGTTAACAACAGGGAGATCTCACTCGAATTAGATTGAAAAAATATATTTATATATATGTGTGTGTGTAATGCGTAGTATATATATGTATACATACATATATTTTTTATACTGAACTTGATAGGATCAACACGAGTTCCAATTCCCGACTAAAGATTTCTTTTCAATATTTTGTTTATTCATATTTCTTCTTGTTTTCTTCGATGCAACAATCTTGGAAGACTACGCATATTTTTTTTTTTTACAATTTATCCTTACTCGAATGTTTATAATTTTGACACGTAACGCGAGTCTTCTCTCTCTCTCTCTCTCTCTTTTCGTAACTCGAATTTGTCGTAATAATAAATCTCTAAAAAGAGAAGGGATAGAAATTTGTTTACTTTTCTTTCGATTTGGTCTCTTATTTCATTTGTTCAAAGTTTTTTTTTTGTACGATACGAGATAATATAATTGGATGAAAAAGTAAAATTTGATAAATTAAGATAAAGAATACTCTAGGAAGTATTAATTATAAACAAAAATAAAGAACAAAAGAAAAAAAGTGGTATCGAGAATGATTCCCATTGGTTTTAAAGAAGAATTCCTTGCGTGATTGTATAGAATGTTAATTAATGAGCTATCTTCATTCACTTCTGGATACTCGTCGATCAATCTAAATTACAATCCTAATTCCATTAGAGTCGACAACAAGTTTACTACATTAAGCTTTCCTTTACATCATTTTCAATTTGTCTTGTTTTTTATTTTATTTTATTTTGTTTTCTTAGAAAAAGGGAAAGAAATGAAACGTGTCAAGGCCACGTTGGTGTGTGCTCTCTCTCTCTCTTCTCTCTCTCTTTCTCTCTCTCTCACTCTTTCACTTGTACTTGAATATGTAGAAAAATTCAACGAATTGTTCCTTTCTTTTCTTTCATTTTGTCTCATTAACAACGATATGTACCGTATCACACGAGAACGTGAATTTGAAATATGTAATATTTACAGAGAATTTGAACGGAGCAAAAAAGGGAGGTAAGAAACGAGAGACAAAGATACGAGAGATTCGTGGAGATTCTACCAATCGTATAAAAGATCATTTTAATTATTATAATTAATTATTAAATAAATCCTCACACAATGACTTGTTGAATATTTGATTTTCGTAAGAAGAAACTTTGGTTTGAAAATATACGTTAGAACGAGATCATTTGCATTATTATATTCGCGAAGAGAAACTTACGATTAATCTGATAAATATTCTTTCCAAAGATCACACACTACTGTAATCATTAAGATAAATTTTGTAAAGAACTCTATTAGATTTTCTCTCGTAAGATTTAGAAACACTGAGAGAGCTACGTTTGAACGACTTATGCTTGGCACAATCTTGCCAATAATAATACTAAATTTTGTTTAATGTATTACCACATATGTATATCTATATACGTGTATAGATTATTAAAATCAATGTGTACATGGATCATATATGTAACTAATATAAATATACATATGTGTATAATGTATGTGAATATATATATTTACAAGTATATTACATACGTGAGTATGTTAATTGGAAGAACAAGACGCCGGCACACGCCAGAGATAAGGCTATCAAACCTTTGTAAAAGCGCTATGAAATATGCGCGGGTCCCATGGATTTTTAAACGAATGATATACTAAGAGAAAGAGAATTAATAAATAAATTAATTAATTAAAAGAACCACACGCTTAACACACGCGCACGTACACACATATTTTTTTTTTTTTCGTACTCGAGATACAAATAAATGAATAAAAACACCCTGTGTATATGTGTATATATAATATAATACGTGATTAATGTGTACTCTAATAGTTGATCGATAAATTCGTATATATATATAAATAATTAGAAAGAATAAATAATTAAAAAGGATTGTTTGAAAAAGTACTATTGGAAATGACTCTCATAAAAATTGACATCTGAACTTTCGCGTGTCGAATGCGTCGATGAAACACGTTTCTTTTATTGTATTTTTTTTTTTAATTATTTTTTTCTTTTATTATAATTCGGTTTCCTCGATTATTCGCCGTCGACTGAGGTAATGGTTGTAGTTGGTTGGTTAAATGGATGATGGCAGTAAAGATGTTCTCACCGTTGTCGAGATCAACAATTTTTCTTTTCCTCAAATCACGCATGCGACTACTAATAAACATAGGCTCCACTGTGTCACATACATCTTACCTACACACACACACACACACACACACACACACACATACGACACACCATTGTCTCGTATCAACGTTAATTCAATCAACTTTTTTTTTTCTTTTCTTTCTATTTAATCTTTTACCCTTATTAACGAGCTTCGTCGTATCTTTTTAAGTGAAATAAAAAAAGAAAAAGGGAGAGAGTGAAAGAGGAAGGGAGAAAGGGTGAAAAAAAAACCCAAGAACTGATACGAGACAATCGTTTTAATCTATCGATTAGTTACATAGGCTTCATTACGCATGCACGTTGTATACTTGCGTCGTACCACCAACTCGACAGACTTGCCTTTTTTAAACTATTAACTCGAATAGCTTTTACATTGTTAATATATGCTATTTTCTATGCTGGTGATGAAGGGAAAGCTTGATTTTGAAAAGATCATAACGTATTTATACTATAATTAATCAACAGATATTTGAAGAAAAAAATAATTGACAAAGAAAAAGAGACAACATTCACTTGGCATCCCCGTTGTGTTGATCGTAACATACACACACACAGAGACGCATTTTGTGATCTGCAATAAAATAAATTAATAAATATATAATAGAAAGAAATAGTAATGGCAAATGTAACACCACCAACAGTGTCTCTCGTTGGTAATTTTCCTAGAAAGATATTGTGGAGTTAAAAAAAAAAAAAGAAAAATAAAAAGAAAGAAAAAATACACGAGTAAGACTACCTCTACCGATCGATAACCGATCGATCAACCCGAGAGAGAGTAAGACACATTACGCCATTACATTCATTATCAAATAATGCATGATACGTCCGCGATGCATCATCGTTTTCCTCCATCATCGAGAGAAAACTAAAGCAAAGTGTGCTAGGGTAATAATTAGCCGAACTCCTAAACTGGCTCACAAATTCTTGTTAGTTGTAACAAATGATATGCTTGCACTAAAAACACGCTAATTATACGATTAACTATGTGTACTTCTAAATTTGTCATCTACAAAAGAGAAAGAGATAGATAGATAGATAGATAGATAGATAGATAGATTGAAAGATAGATGGAGATAGATGAATTTATACGATATGGTATATGGGAGAGAAAGAGAGAGAAAGAGAAAGAGAGAGAGAGAGAGAAATAGAGCGAAATATTAGGTTGTTCGGAAAGTCATTTCGTTTTTTTTGGTTTTGAAATTAAGATATGTCGTTTTATGTGATCATGAACGGTCGAATTCGACAAATTTAACCTCTCAGTAATCTCACGATTTATTATTCGGCGGTTTGCATCTATCAATGCCTTTATTTTGTCTTCATCGGCTTCAACGGGCCTTCCAAAACGTGGTGCATCTTCGACATCGAAATTGCCGGAACAAAATTTTGCAAATAAATTTTGACATTGTCGTTCGGTTAATACATCTTCTCCATACACATCACATAATTTTTGCCTTGCTTGAACTGCATTTTTTACCTTTTCGATAGTAAAAGAGTAAAATATGCCGTAAATGCTTTCAATTTTCCATCTTTGATAGGACACCAAACAAAAACTATTCCAAAAAATCAAACAAAATTTTTAACAAACAAGCTTTACTATATCAGCTGTTAAACAATATAATGATTATGCGGCTTAAGTGTGAAATTGGCTGTGAAAAAATACAATTGGGCCCACTGTTGGAAAAAACGAAATTACTTTTCGAACAACCTAATATATACCCAGTTAACATAAAACGTTAAAATGACGTTTGATTTAGGTGATTTTTCAAAAATGACGTCATATTAAAGTTTTGTGTTAATTGGGTACGTAGAGATAAGGAATAAAATGAATTTCTTCTTACCTGATATCGTCGTCCTTTCGCCCCGGTCACTGTGAACAACCCAGAGCAGAATTCGAAGATCGGCAGATTCTCTAGCGATCGACACACAACTCTACTGCTTATAGGATTAATATGCATCTAAATTGTTCTCGATAATTCTTTTGACTTTGTCTTTTCTGTACTTTTTTATTTTTTCTCTTCTTTTAAAATTTTTATTTTGTTTTTAGTTCCATAATAATCACGGGAGAAAAAGATAGGTTAAAAAGGTTCGGATTAAGGCACACGGGTTATTCCGATACTCACGGAGGAAGATTCGTTTGCACGTTGAAAAGAGATAGATAGATAAATAGAGATAGATAGAGATAGAAAGAGAGAAAGAGAAAGGTAGAAAAGAAGCAGTTAGAAATGTGGGATTGTTAAAAAGAAATAATTGGAGAAGGAAATAAAGCTACAAGTGATAAACGCCCTATATTATTAATAATAAATAAACACGTAATTAAATAATTAAGTATGACTAGATAAACGACAATACAAGGACAATAATTATCAAACGATTGAATATATTATATCTTCTAATCGCGGTGTAGGAGCTTTGAAAAATTCTTTGAGAGATCTATTTAATATATCACACACGCACACACCGCGATAAACAACTTTTTCTCTAAAAAAGAAACGACACTACGGTTATTATCTTTTTTTTTTTTTTTAGTTTAGTTTCTTTCAAATTCTACACGTATTGATATGTGTATATATATACATATATATATACATATATAGTAATAATAATTAATATTAATAATAATTAATATTAATAATAATAATAATAACACTAATATTTTAATATATACCGACTAGAATGATCTACAATGAGAAAAGATTAATATTAATCTACTCTAGAATTCTTGAACGATCTAATAAAATCTAACCGTTGGTACACTCTCTGAGATCAAAGTTATTAAACACTCCCAACGCGATTATATATTTTACTGAATCAAAACATCAAAATGGAGTTAGGTTAATCCCTACTCCTACAGTCCTGGGTCTCAGTCCTTATTCGTCTGGCATTGTTCGAAGATGCGCACTCAACTGTAAAAGTATATAATAAAGAATATTTATTTGTATATACTTGTTTATTGTATACTTTTTAACAGTTGTAACGACAAGTGAATTAATTTTTTTTTTTTTCTATATAGAAACGTGGAATTTGAAACGAAGGTACTTCTAAATGAATTCTCTATTATCTCAACTTGTCGCGTATTTTTTTATTCCCGACAGATTAAGTTTTGTCCTTTGGCGTGTGTATCACCATCGTTTGATTTTTTTTTTTTCTTCGATAATACGTAAGATACGTTTTAGTTTTATACTAATCAGATACGCGTTAGAAACAAAAAAAATAACGCGCAGAAAGTGTCCGACATTTCGAAGAACCTTAGCCGTAATCTATTAGAAATTGTATTACGGTATAATACATAACTATGTATTTATTTATGCATTTATGTTTATATGTATGTATGTATGTGTGTATGTATGTATGTATGTGTGTATGTATTTATGTATGTATGTATGTACAACACAACTGAGATCATTTGTTTGTTTATCAAAGGCAAGACAATTCGTTTCCTTCTTTTTCATCTTGTTACTTTTTTTTCTTCACCTTCTTATCGGCTTATAATAATTTTCAAATAGTTGGGCTAAAAAGAAATAGAAGACGAGATGGTACAGGGAATGAAAAAAGTTCTCCTTTGTTAAAAACGATACTTAAATAAAATATACGTCTCGTTGGAAGTAAATGTAGCACTGCGTTTGCAAGGAGAAGGAAGATGACAAAATAGAGAGAAAAAGATAGAGAAAGAGAAAGAGAGAGAGAGAGAGAGAGAGAAAGTGGGTGTGATGATTGATTTTTATGGATCAGGATAAACAAACCCAGATGAGGAAAATAGGAAATTGGATATAATGAATAAATATATATATGTATATCAATTACGTTTATTTGTACTCTTACTTGCCGGTTAGAATATGTGCCAGGGTCAGAGTCTAGCTAAGATGCATGCGCCGCTACAACAATTCCACTGGCTATCTTAAACCGCTCGATAAGCAAGATAACAAAAGGGAGAGGAAGAGGATGGAAAGAAGGCGATTGATGATATTAAGGGTTGGAATAATATATTAAAAGGACATCTAAATATGTATACCAAATATATATCTATATATTAGAGAGAAATATATACGCAGAACGACGCTATCTGTTTGGTCGTATCCACAGGATCCCATCATCAATCCATCAAGAAAAAAAACATTTTGGAATTGGTGAATATTTGGAGTATTCCTCATTCTCCTGTGGTGCTCTAGTTGTTAAATTAGAGAAATTAGAGCTCGTCATTTCCAGGTTTAAATCTAGTGGTCTCGTTTTCACTAAATTGCCGGATCTTTTTTTTCTTCCTTTCTCCCAAAAATAGAAAGAGAGAGAGAGAGGAAATGAGAGAATGAGTAAGAGAGCAAATGAACTCGAGGACAATCCGTGGAATTTTGACCAACCAGAGGGCGACGCGAAACTAGTGCCCAGCGGGGTTAACGACGGTAATTACGGCTTAATATTAATTAGCCAATTAGGTTGGAGCCCGCAGGGCGTACGCCTGGCGCTACTGGCACAAACAGAGAACCGATGCTGCTTTTTAATAACGGAACAACAAAAATTATGATGATCAAGAAGATGATGCCGATGATGTCGATGATCAAGATGACGATGACGATGATTAAAGAGAATCATGACCGATGATTGGTAAGGTGTAGCGATGATTACGATGATACACAACATCGAGGAAGACGACGGCGATGATCGATGATTGATGATGATTATGACAATAAATACACAAAGATAAATACTCAAATTAGGAATAGATTGATTATGGGAAGAGAAAAAGAGATCTAGACAGAGATAGATAGATAGATAGATGGATAGATAAATAGAGAAAGAGAGAGAGAGAGAGAGAGAGAAATAGGAAGAGAAAGAGAAAGAGAAAGATAGAGAACATCGTATGTGTGAACAGATAATAAAATGCACAGGCACCAAATTAAGTACTAATAATTGCCGAACGGTTAGGCGAGTTACAGGTAATATAAAATGAGTAATAATAATGATAATAATATAATAATAATAATAAGAATAATAATATAATAACAATAGTAATGAGAATTACAAAAAGGAAAAAGGTACGGCATCGGGTTATTGTTAAAGAGGGTTTAGGAAATTGCAGGGTGAATCATCAAAGAATATACAAGGGAAGATACACAAAGATGTTAGCTACCAGTTTTAAACGACTACTTTATTGGCAAATTTTCTAAGCATTTTATCTAAACTAAATTAATACGTTTATGTTCCTTATTTTTTTTTTTTTTTTCTTTTCTTTCTTCTATATTATTTGTTGTTTCTCGTACTCTTTTTTTTACTCGACGTTATTATTCGTCGTGTATTACTCTCGCTTCTGCGTATGCAATCAACAAACGGAATTTATGCGAGTGAATGAATATACATAACTATATATCTGTGTATTGTGTATCTGTGTGTATATGTGTGTGTTTTTGTTTTTAGTCGTTAGGTGTAATATGATTGTGTTAGAGATGCGTGCGTGCATGTAAAACGTTATCGTTCAATCGTAAAACGATTGAAATAAATATAAGTCATTTGTAATGCTAAATAGAAGCAAATAATCGAATAGTCGCAATCGGTTGATACGATGAAAAAGCAACTTATGTTTTGTTTGTCATTAAAACACATATAACTTTCGGTGCAAACGTAAGTACACAGTGTTCGCAATTAAATACAACGAATGTCTAGAGTAAGTACATAATTAATAAACGAATTAAGAAAAAGAAAATAATACAAAAAATAATAATTACGATAAGTACGATAAAACAACGATTACAATAAGCCCGTTTCGAAATACAAAGTCGTAGTTTTACCAATTAGGAAATGTTAGGATCGATTGTCGGGTATGGAATATCCGGTAGATGATAAACAAAGTTTAAGATTTCTTGGGGGCTTGAAATCGTTAGTAAGGTGGTTCCTAAGTATACGTGTAAATCGCATTACATAATAGAATAACTTGAAATATGTATTGCTTCCATCTTTTAACATTGAAAAATATGATTGTACGAAGTAGATAATCAATGCGAGAAAGAAAGAGAGAGAGAGAGGGGTAGAGGAGGTGGAGGTATCGATCGATCGACGATTCAACATTACGATTTTAATCGGTAATCTTTAATCGAATGAAATATTGAAACGAAGTTAGAGGATCCTTAGACAATATAAACGATATACAACAGCATCATCGCACCCATAACCATCATCGATCGGCTACTTCCTCTCGTGACTTAACCGCACACACACGCACACGCACAGAGGATGAAATTGGGGATGGTTGTGTTGTTCGGGGGATGGTACATCACCCTTGACTAGGAAAAACGAGCACTCGGCACGCTCTCGCGCGCACACTTTTCTCATCCCTTTTTATTTTGCCCTTATTCTCTTTCGGGATTTAATAGCAACGTGTAGTAAGTAAAAATCGACTAAATAAATGAAGAGAGTAGTGTATGTTGCTGCTGGGCTTTTGTATCTGTGGGAACGCACGAAAAAAAAAGAGAGAGAGAGAGAAAGGAAGACATGAATTCTCAGCCCTAACGAACAAAATTCTCCGCGTTTCTTTATTAATCTCTTCTACATGTCTCTCTGTGAGTAAATGTGTGTGTGTGTGTGTTTGCTCTAACACAAAGAAGACGAATAAGAAATGACGACCAGGGGGTAAAAGTCGCGTTTTCTATGGCACATGCGAGTGGCACGAAGAAAAATAAAGGGCAGAGTATAGAGAGAGAGAGAGAGAGAGAGAGAGAGAGAGTCACGAAAGAATATACACTACGAGCACGCACGCACTCCGCGTTTATATACTACCTTATATTTTTTTCTGTAGATGTGTGTTTTCTGCGTGCGTGTACGTGTGTGTATGTGTATATATGTATTTATCAGCATACGTACTTTACGCGCCTGTAAATCGCGTGTGTTGAATTTCGTGTGTGTATCTTGCGTGTTCGTAGCTTACTAATAATAATGACATTAACGATACTAATAATAATAATAATAATAATAATAATAAT
>JACGTP010000014.1:1279655-1566770 GCA_023678845.1 Mischocyttarus mexicanus | reverse complement strand
TTTTTTTTTATATTTTCATCCTCGCATCGTCCCTCGGTCTCTATCGCGACTAATATAATTTCAAAGATAGGACAATGAACATAGTATGAAAACAGAAAAGGAAAAGATTGAGAAGAAATCGCCTGGGTAGAAAGATTTGTTGAATAATAATACTTCGTAGAAACTCCGACGTATACATGATGGAGTAAAGTAATCTTAATTATAATTAATAATAAATACGACATAGAGAGAGGTGGGAGTATTAAGAAACTAATAATAAGATCGATCAATCGAATCGTTAAATCTACACGGTGGGAGGGTAAATCTGAGGCGAAAGAAAAATGAAATTTCCTCCGTGACAGACCGAGGGGAGAATTTGGCATTTTTTTGTTTTCACGGCACGTAACGTTTAAACAAAAGTTTCGGACTTCGAAGAAACTCGAAACGCGTGTTTTACGCGCGATTTAGTATATAAATTAATCGCTTCTTATTAATTAACCTTAATCCTGATTCTTATTTATATCATTAAATATAATTAATTTAATTAGACTCGCTCGCGATCAACGACTCCGACTAATCTCAATCTTGTATTCTTGTTTTCGTTAGTTATCCAACTAACTAACTTAACTTACATTATTTTATAGAATATATTTATGTATATATAATATACATACGCATATATACGTGCATACACGCACGTACATTTGTACTTTGCATAAACATAACAGGCACTCAAAAGCACCCAACGCGCATGTCTAGTACGCACGAACATACGTGTATGCACTTATATAAACATACCGATAAAACGTAATTTATGAACGAGTATCTCTGCTTTGTTCTCTTTTCTCTTAATATAATTATAATGATAATTATTATATTATATTATATTATATTATATTATTATTATTATTATTATTATTATTATTATTATTATTGTTATATTTAATATCTTATTTTATTTCATATATAATATATGAAGTAGATACAGCGCAGGCTAATTATCTGCCTTATTTTTATTCGTCAAAATTCTTTTTTTTTTTTCCTTTATCACCATATTATTATTTATTGAGTTTAAGTAGACTCACCGAATTCGCAATTGAATGAAAACGCAGTCCTTCTACTGTAACACCATCTTTCAAAAAAGAATAGTCCTCCGTCATTTCTGTGCTCCGTCAATTACGCGCTCGCTCGCTCGCGGGTACGAAGCGCGGGTCTTTCAAAAGTGATGTCTAAATGTCTTCTTAAATATTACCTATGTACGTCTTTTCTCATACGATTACATATCCCGCTCTCTCTGTTTTTACGTGTACAAGAGTGCTTTGTATGTGTGTTGATGTGTTTAATGTAACGTTAATCCAGCTTTTTATGCGAGATAACTAATATTATCTCAAGAACGCGTTGTCTAAAAAGTTATTATTTTAATATTAATATGTACGCGCGACGAAGATCGGAGAAATATTGTCTTCCGTTACTCGAAGAAAAATATATATGTATTACACTAAACATCATATATATCTAGACGTATTTGTCTGTACTCTTGTCGATCGAAACGACCCCTCGCATATGTTAATATTATACGTACGTAAGTATGTATTTAACGTGTGCTATGTGTATGTGTGTATGTATGTATGTGTATATATATATAGAGAGAGAGAGAGAGTATTCGCGTACATAGACATGCAAATATCTCTCGCGTCCCCGTGTGTATGCGTGTCTTTTTATTTATTTTTACGGAAAGTGTAGAGTTGCCCTGTGTTTTACGCGTTTCCCCGAGAAAAGATCGATCCTATAGTTGGAATTGATACGATGATACCTTTGTACATTTCTCGGAAAAACGCACGAGCAAGTTTTTCCTGGGTACGCAACACAAAAAAAACAAAAGCAGAAAAAGAAAAGAAGAAGAGAATCTAGGAAAGAATAGAAATAAAAAATATATCGTAAAAATAAATTTGTGCCAAAGAAAAAGACCCTTTGGAAAACGTGTTTGTTCGTTGCTAGGATCGATCCTACCACCCCCGTAATTTTAACCTTCTCGTTATATTTTATTGCTTCCACGACGCGTCTAAAAGAGGTCAATTCGGTGACGCGAATTTTTTAATTGATAATAAATCGATAATTATGATCAGGGAGTAGTAGAAGACCTATTAAACCGCAACGACGAAAAAAAAAACAAAAATAATAACGATACGATATATGGCTAGCTTCGAATTGAGACAATGAAAAATAAAGGAGTACAAGTTAAAAAAGAAAAATAAATTAGAATTCGTCTCGAAGCATCATCGCGTGTTTCTTTTAGCGATATTATTTTCTTTTTTGTTTTTTTTCTCCACGCGTTCGCCTCGTCCTTAACTAGAGATACATTTGAACATATCGCGACTCTCGTTCGCAGCTCTACTTGCTCTAATTCGAATTCGTGGCTACGAATATCTCTCTAATCGACGAGATCAGTCATCCTGCGGTACATACCCGTATTCCAGTCTTTATCGGTTTGAACTTTTGATCTTGAAGGAGGAGATAACTAATATTTCATGGTTCCGTGCGTGCGTTCGCGCTTCTACCAAAGGATCGATGTTGCCTCGATATTAGATAGACGAGGATCTTGTTGTTGATGTCGTCATCGTCGTAGACTCCAGAGAGATAAGCAGCAGGCACTTGTAAATTTCTCGTCAGATTTCTCCGAGTGTTCGCGTCAGCGGACAGGCTGATGATTAAGAGATAGATAGAGAGAGAGAGAAAGAGAGAGAGTGAATAGGAGGGAGGGAGAAGGTAAGAGAGCATAGAACAAGGAAAAGAAGAACGAGTTGGTAGAAGCGAAAGACACACGACGCGAACGGGGGTCATGAGAGAGGTGTAGTAGAATTGGAGGAAGCCATGGATTGGAGGAAGAAAAAAAGAGAGCAGGGGATGATAGAAATAAGGATCTTAGACGTACATGCCCATGCCGTACATAGAGCTCCAATCGACACCTTGGAAACTCGACATGTCGACGTTGGTGAGAGAATATCCTTGATAGGGATTGCCAGGGGCCGCTGCCGCAGCCGGACTCGCCGCGGCCGCCGCAGCGGCGGCGGCTGCAGCCGCAGGCGGGGCCGGAGCTGGGGCCGGGGCAGCAGCGGCAGCCGCGGCGGCGACCGCCGCAGCTGGAATCGGATAGGGCGCGTATCTGTACGCGGATAACGCGGGGTAGCCGCTAGCGAACAACTTCCCGTAACCGGCTACCGCGTTTTGTACTTGGGCAGCCGCGGCCGCAGCCGCTGCCGCTGCCTGAACCTGGGCCTGCGCTTGTGCGGCCACGAGCTGGGATGCCGCCGCGCTCACCGGGAGTGGCGGTTGGGGCGCCAATCTGACGCCCAGCGCGCCCAAGACCACTCTCTTACCGAGGGCTAGGGCACCCGGCTGAACGGCTTCCTTCGGTTGAGCCTTCTTGCACTCGACTTTTTTATTCTTTATCGTGTGGAAATGGATCTCGCAGACCCGGTCTACGACGTCCTCGTTCTCGAAAGTGACGAACCCGAAGCCCCGATGTCGCTTGGTTTGCTGGTCCATCAGCATCACCGTTTCCTCGACCTTGCCGAACTGGTTGAAGTAAGCCTTGACCTCCTCGCTACTCGTCTCCTGACTCACCCCACCGACGAAGATCTTCTTCGTCCGATTAGCCTGCTTCGCGCGGTTCTTCGGCGTCGCGTGCTTCGGGTCGATCTTCTTTCCGTCGAGGGTGTGGACCGGACGCTGCAGCACCTTGTCGACGCTACCGGGCTCGGCGAACGTGATGAAGCCGAAGCCACGACTACGCTGTAACCGATAAAGCCAGAACGGCCACGATGCACGACTGTCCGCTTTCTCTACCTTTTTTACGACTTTCATTCTTTTGCTTCTCTTAATCTTAACTCCTGATATTATTTTCTTTTTTGTCTCTTTCCGTATTTTTCCCCTAAATTCAAACACGCTGCTCGAGACCGTACGACAACACCTGGCTAATAATATTGCGTATCGCGCGGAAACTCGAGAACACGTCTCTTCTTTTCACCGAACGATTTCCAATCGCCGAAATGTGCAATACACACATACCTATATATGTATATGCGTGCGTCCGTATCCGTTATATATCCTGATTCTAACTGCATCGAAAAAGTAGTCGTATTACAAATAAATATATATATATAATGTATATATAAATGTTGTTATTTACAATTAGCTAATGCTACCAAACTACCATTTACATGCAAGGCTTTCCAAGCTAATTTAAAGACAAACATTCTAGGGTTAAATATAAGACAAGGAGAATAAAATTTGAAAATATCAATTACGGCTCGTAAGTAATCTCGAATCCCCTACGCGAAACGTCTTCTCCCAATTACGTGTATAGCAAACTTTTCATATATGTATTTCTGCCCTTTGTCACTTTTTACGGTCAATATACATTGTACTATTACGTTCTACTTCCTTTATACTCTCTCAGCTATTAGTTACATCGATTAGTACAACTCTCTTTCTACTTTCTACTGTATAAAGTCTCGTGCAAAAGTGAAAGGAATAGAAACTGGTGCATCGAATCTCCTTGAAAACGAGCTTGTCGCGCGCCTTGTACATATATATATATATATAGAAATTAGATACTTGGAAGGTACAAGGAAAGAACTGATTTAATATACGATTTGACCTATCGAGAAAGAGACGAAAAATTGATCGATTCGGGAGCAAATACACGAAGCTGCTGCTGCTTGTACGATTGAAAATTCCGTGTTCCGCATTACGTACACGTTCAAGATTACTAATGAGAGGATATGTTTTATTTTTTTTTTTTTGCAAAATCAATTCTAACGCGATGCAAACAGCCTCATATATAAAGCGATCGCTCCTTCTAATTCCTCGGGAGAGTCATGTTGATAAACCGACCTGTGTAACGGGATCTTTCATGATGAGAACATCAGTAACGGTCCCAAATATGCCAAAATATTCCCTGAGTTTTTCGCTACTAGTTTGCCAAGACAGACCACCAACAAAGAGTTTCCCTGGAGCTGGATCACCACCGTTTGGGGTACTTCTACCAGAGCTGCCAGAATGACTCCCGTTTATTGGTACCAAAGCATTGTGAAAATCGTGCTCGATCGCACCGTTCGCTGCCTCCATGCCGGCGCTGAAACATAAATTCCATGGATTTGTTAGTACACTTAGATATCGAGGAGCCAATTACGTTCGGACGTAATTAAATAAGGAAACCTTCGACATTTCTTTCAACTAAACAACTTCGATACGCATACGGGGACTATACGCTAAAAAATCTATGACAATATCAAGATTGACTAATAGCGCGAGAGCTCTTTATATCTTTAAGCATATCTTTTTGTTGTATGTTTCAGTTCATACCACTGTTAGCAGTGAACGCAGCAGTATTGATTTCCATCTCTTTCATGTGCTACCACAGGATGTTTGTGACTACAATCGATGTAAAGTAAGTCCTTCGGTAACAAGGTCCCTTTTCTTTAGAATGATCATTTGGACGATTAAATTAGCTTTCGTTTATTTGCATTTTAGACTCGGAGATTATTATCGATTCGAAATACCTTCGGAACCACGATTTTTTGACTTGCGAAACCCCCGCGTTCTCAAGGTCTGTCTCCTATCATTTACTCCAAGTACAAGTAAAACAAATTTATTTCCTGCCTATTAGCTTTTGATTATATACCACCGAGAATCGAATTGGATGGCTTCTGACATAATCGATCAGTTAACACAATTTGATATGTCGATGAGATTATTATTTTTGTTAACGTCGAAAGAAAATGGCGAATAATAATTCGAAAGTTTGTTCCCACGTTTATTGTACAAATAATACGAGTCTACGATTCCATCAGTACATGGGATAGAAGTCTGATTAACTGATTCGTCATCTCTTCCTTCATTCTTCGTGACATATCGATCCTCGATAAGAGAAATAGGAAAGGAAGGAAGGGCTTCCTTGAACGATCACGCAAACAGCATTATCCTGAAATTTTGCGAATAAGGAGCGACATGGATAGAAGCAAAAAAAAAAAAGAAAGGAAAAATGAAAAGAAAAGTGGATTTACAAGGATGCAAGAAAAATAGAAGAAAACATTAGGAACGATAGAATAAAATGGATAAAGCTTGGAAATAGAATGAAAGTATAAGAGAAAGGAGGAAGACGGGTCGCGCGTCAGTTCGCTTTGGGTATATCGTGCAGGTTCGCGGGCACGGTCAGAGAGAGAAAGAGGGTGCACGCTGGGTGGGGTGCGCTGTCGAGCTTGCGAGACGAGAAAGGGGATGCACGATCGCGAAGAGAAGGTCCCGAGGCAAGTAGAGTGCCTGCCTGCTTGCTTGCTCGCTTGCTTGCTTGCTTGCTTGCTTGCTTGCTTGCTTGCTTGCCGGGAGAGGGTCGAATAGAAACGAGCGAACGTGTTTCGATGTACGAACGGAGAAAGAGAAGGTGCTGCTAGTGCGGGTGCTGACGGTGGAGGCGGAGGGGGTGAGAGAACGCGCAGCTGGTGGATCAATACGCCCCTCCGCCGTTCTTTCCCTCTCCAGTGGACTCTTCCGGGGGTCGTCGTGTTCCGCACCGCACCGTAGTACCGCGTGCGGCCTGATCATCCACCCCTGCGAACATTCTTTCTTCTTTCCTTTTCTTTTCTTTTCTTTACTCCTTGTATCATCTATTCTTCTTCCTCTATATTTTTGTTGTTAGATCTCCTTCTTACATATCCCCCTTCTCAAATTTCTTTCCCTAACCGAGAATTTCCTACATCGTCTTTACCTAGCTCGTGGAAGAAATCGATCGGGATGGGAATCTCTTAGCCCTAACGCACACATATCGAAGGAAGGAAAATTTTCGCACGATGGATGTAGGATAGAGTAGAGGGAACAGGGCTTATTTCAATCTCTTATTTTCTTAAACCTCTTCCTAGCAGCACCGTACTATTACTGGGGTATTGGTAAGACAGGAAAATATAGAAAAGAAGAAAATGAAACAATCGGGTTTGTCGCAATATCAACGACCTCGTGGTATCCATTGGCAAATCCAAAATTGATCGAGACGACATCGATGAAAGCGACGCATCGTCGAACTTGCGATAAAATATAACGCTTTTTCTAGCCATGACCCCGTTCGCTTGGTTCGCCATACCCCCGAGCGTGTTGAAGAAAAGAAGGAAGAAGAGGGAAGAGAGAGATATCGAATAGGAAGAGGATTGTAGGTAGGGTCGAAGAAAGGGAAGTTAAGTCGAGTAGAAGAAGCGAAGGAAAGAAGAAAGTATAAAGTATAAATGGAAATATTTTCAGTGTATCGGGGAATACTCCAATGGCCGGTTAACAGCAGCGGCCTCACGGTAACGTCGAGTTGTTCGGCTACCCTCTTTTCTCTCTTCTGTAAGGGTTGCGTGCGCGCACTCGAGTAAGCGCAAGCGCGAGGAGGAACTGAGCCACGCAGACGCGACTAGCTTCGCCGAAAGAGGAGTCTCTCTTCTCTAGCTGTGGCGTGTCGGTACTTTTGAGGGTGAGTCCTGCTCTGGTGGGGCTCCAAGGTAGCCGATCGTCTCTCTCTCGCTTTGGGTGGGGGAGGGACAGGGTGCGGAGACGGCACCGCCATCGAGAGACGCAGTGCCGTCGGGACGCTCGGCCGAGCGATACGCGTATCAATCGCGAAAGGAACATACTCCGAGGACGAGCCAAGTTTCCCGATCGGTAGAACGCGAACGAAAAGAAACCTTGTCGTCGTCTTCGTCGTCTTTGTCGTTGTCGCCGTCCCCGACGTAATTCACGTTCTTAGCCTTCGTATTTTTTGATCGACGTAACATTCGAGGAAGAAACACGTAACCTAGACGAGTTGGCGCGTCGCGTTTGAGTAATCGATCCAACCAGAATGTAGCAGAGTCTAACAAAATGTAGGAGAACGTAGGAAAAATATTGGGATTTTCTTTCAAGAGATTCCTGTGTTTGAGAAAGATATCGGGACTGTTCAGTGCCACCGATCATCGTACGAAAGAGGGGACAACAGAAGAACACATGTGGACCAGTGCCGGGGATATTGTCCTGTCACAGCAGTACGCCTTCAAAAAGTTACTGGTGTGATGGGACATTGTCCTCGTCTCGTGGTCCATTCAACGCCACGATGACCAACTGACCAACACCACCACCTTCAACGCCAAGGATTTTTTTCAGGAAAAAAAAACACGTTCATCGCCGCGATGGCTGAACTCTCTATTCCTATACCTCTTACAATTTCTTCTTCCGTGTTGATTACTTTTCTTCTTCTTCTACTTCTACTTCTACTTCTACTACTACTACTTCTTCTTCTTCTTCTTCTTCCTCTTCGTTGGACCAATAAAAGACGGCAGTGTGTCGTATTATCTTGCTTGGTGCTTCGTGACAAACTTTGTTTGATCGAGCAACCATTATGTTTTATCATATATGTATATATTTAAGGCAATTAAGAAAATTGCCAAAATTCGTGGCCCATCTTAAAATCGAGGCTCCTTATTTTAGGAAGAAAGATGGCCACGAGGTGAACACGGAGGTGTCTCTTCTATTATCGCCAATGTAGATGCCACGAGCAATGTGGTTGTTTCCGGTCGATAAGGCAGCTCCTGGAAGGCGCGGCTTGTTCCTTCTCTTTAATCTCGTAGTCGTCGGGATGACGTTCGATTGAAAACAATTCTTTACTCTCCGAAGTTCTCTCGCGTCGGGAAAGGTCCCAGTGATTTTTCAAGAGAAGATATTTAAGACAAGATACGTTTCGTTTTCGCAGCATGCTCTTTGCTTGCCATTGCCAAGATGGCCGGTATTGAACGCGAAAACGATATCATAATTTCTCAACGAAAATTCTCTTTACCCCGAGCTTACTAAGAAAAAAATATCTCTTATTATCTGCAATGATTCGACATTTTGTTTCTCGTGAGAATTAACGTAATATAGAGTTTAAAGAATCCTCCAAGTAATTGTAGGTAATTCAAATTCTATAATTGGTAGTTTTGAATTTCTTCCTTTGGACGTGTAACATGACTTTTTCATTTATCAATCATTTGGTTATATAGCAAAAACTCTGAAGTCTTATTTGAAGGATATCCTAAAGAATCGATTTTGTATCCATAGTTTAATATACTAAATTAGAATGACTCCATTAAAAGGGGTGGTAGTAGTCTCGAATGAAATCGATGCAAATGTTAACATCAAGGTGGTTTGCAATTAGAATCTTTTTCTTTGCTTACCCTCAAAAGAAATCTGATATAAATGATACGGAATATAAAAATGAAGTTGAGAGAGAGAGGTCATTCTTCGTTCGTGAGGTTTGTGAGAAGTGTCGAGGATAACTGTGTTGGTGGAGTCGATGATGATCGTGACGGAGACAAGTTTTTTACCGTGATGACTGTGATAGTGGGTGCTTTTTCTGTGGTGCTTCGAATGATATGGGGTGGAGCAGAGAAGTCGCGATTGGGGTGGATGGAAACGCGTTGTCGGCTCGCCCTCTCTCTGTACTTTACTTCAGGGCATGGACGCTAGGTGGCGAATCTTCCATCGATAAGAAAAGGGATAGAGAGAGGGAAGGGGAGAGCACCGGCATGCTACTAGGAGGAACCACCAAGAGGAAAGCTAGCTGTTGTTACCTTTTATTTATCTCGAGGATACCATAATAAAAAAAAGAAGGGAAGACATGAAAATAAAGTAATAGAAGATGGACAAAAAGGAACGACCCAACCCTGACACATGGAGAAAAATCAACCGAAGAGAATGCTGGTCAAACTTTCGTTGTGAAAAATATATACATATATACATATATATATGTATATATATATATATATAAAAAGAGAAAGGTCCGCCATATTAACTCGCGTGAGAGACCTTAGACAGAGAACCCCATAGATGTTGTAGATCGTAGAGTACATGCTGCCACATGCAGATGTCGTTGTTGTGTAGGCCATTACTATAGATTTTAGATAATACTTTTGTCAATTTTCTATTATTAACAACACTTCCATTTGAATAATCGCGTCAATTTCTTAGCTTCATTTTACTTTATTTGTTTTTTTGTTTTTTTTTCTTCCAATCATGCAAATATCACAGTAGAAACTAGCTTGACCGATTAAAGATTTCTTTCGAACAATTAAAAGAAATGAAAATTTGTAGCATCGCAAGATAAAACGCGACACGTAAAGTTGGCGAGACGAGGGTCCGCGGCTTGAAAAGGCCCCGGATCGATATAATCTATGGATTTGCGGCGACAGCAGTTTGCATGAGTTGCACGTCGCAGTGGCAGCTGTAATCAAGCTATGTTCTCACGTACACGTTAACTGTATAAACGTTGATATAAGCACCATTATCTTATGTGTAATTAGATATGCACACGTAGAATTTAGATATGTATATATATATATTTCGAGTTGTGTTCTCATAGATCTGAGATTGAAAAAGAATATATTTGCATATTAGATATTTATATGTAATATGTATTATTAAACGTTGGTCGTGTAATATTTCTTTTGTCAACTCGTTGCGCGCTTAATCGATAAAAAAAAAAGAACAAAACTCGATGGAACTTTAAAATCCAATAGAAACTGTATTAAATTATAACGATCACCGTTGTGCGTCTATGAAAACTGGAGAGTCGATGAATAATAAATCCAATTTCAAGGAAATAAAACCAAAAGTACAATCAGTTATATGTTTCATTTTCGAACGAAAAAGTAATTCTTTTTTTTATTTTTTTTAACGCGCCAACTTTATTTCTTTCTCCCAGTTGTCTCGTTCTCCTCTGTCCGAGAGGGTGAGAGACTTCAACGAGGAAAATTCCGAGATTACACGCGGAAGACTAACGGCGTTGCTTTCTCAATTTGTTTTAATTTGGACGATATTAGTTTTAATTAAGACTGACAATTAACGCGGTGGAACAGCAACGTACGTTGGCGTGGCTGAGGTGAAACAAGATGGTAATGACTAGAGGGGTTGCTTTAAAGTCTTCGAGGGTAGTTGCTTTTTAAGTCTCCACCCACCCTTCTCCCTTTTTCTAGCAAGCTTCGCGTCCTGAATCCTTTTAAGATATTAAACGCACGCCAAGCGGAAGGAGATTTGGAAAGAACTGCAAGTGGCCTTTCGAACGAGTAAACATCTCCCTTTTCTGCTTCTCTCTTTTTATTAACTTGTATTAAATTCAATCTATATACGAGGATCAAAAGTATTCTAAGAATGTACCATTAGAGCTTTTAAAATTCTTTGAAATGTCGACGATTGGATGTTTAACCAAGACTAACGATATTTTTATTAGCTAATAGGTTTCCTTATTTCCACCTAGTTGCTCTTCCATATTTCATATATCCCAGAAATATCTGTAGCTTTCACTCCCTCTCTCTCTCTTTGAACCCCAGCTCTCCTAGGCTGACGCGACTCGCGTTAGCTCCCTCTCCCTTCCTTTTGGTGGTTCGTGTATCCAGTACCACTACGTTATCGGATCAATACGCAGGGCTCCAATTAATCCACGGGGGGCACTCTCGACAGATGGCCAACGGGAAACACCATACCTCTCAGTGTAGTAACCCTCCTAAATCCGCAACGACCGCTACAAGCATTGCCACCACCGAGATACCAACACCACTCAACAATGTGTCTTATACATGGAGTGCACGCTGCTGGTCACGCCCAGGTCAGGAGGAACAGCAGTTAATGCGAATGACTATTGATACCCAACGAGATTCTTCTGTTTTTGTTTGGACGTTTCATCATTGACCGATCCAACGTGCTTTTCTCTTTCCTCTTTTCTATTTTCATTAGTAAGAACATGAAAAGTCTACTGGCAACGTGCGAAAGCTTTGATTAAAAGCAAAAACCTCTTTGCTAATTTCCTATCTTTTTTTCTTCTCCCTCGAGGATCGTCTCAATCATCGATTATTTTCGACGATCTTTCCTATCTCGTTCGCGTCAGGTTCTTCAGAACGCATCGAGGATCTTCAGAGATCCTTTAACTTTTTCTTATCCTCTTCCAAGGATGAACGAGAATAATATTATTTCTTTTTATTTTTCTTCTTCTTCATTTTATAGAATCGTTGGATAAAAGAAAAGAAACAGGTTCACGTAAGTTTCATTCGCTAAAAGTTACCGACCGAGCTTTCGTAATACATGTCTACGCGAAAAGAGACCATCCATCGTGTTGCGACTGGAAAAGTTAGCACGCGAAAAAGTAGTTTTTCAAATTGAACTGATAGAGACGAGAACTGCTAAACGCAACATACTATATTACTCCTTTCAACGAGATGGAAAAGCTTTCAAGATTTATATAACTGTTCATCGTGATTCTCTCTAAAGAAAATAGTCACGGTTAATAGTCATACGACTATTGTATTCTATTCGATAGACACGAGCTTTATTTTCAAAGGGTAAAAGACCAAACAGGTGTAGTATTCGCAAACTACGATTTCGTAATAAAAGAAAAAAAATAATGAAACTTGTACTAATAGTTTAATTGATTTTTTTTATAAGAAGCTGAAATTCATTGGAATGGGGAAACAAGATTGTTGGTGAAAATTTGTTGAAAATATTTTTAGCAATTATAGAAAAGATAGCTCGCATTTGTATCAATGGTAGATTTCTGTATTACCTGCAAGCTCTTTCTCTGTAATATCGAACTGTCTTCTTGCAGAATGTCGCATGGTAATGCAGATAACGTTTATGCTTCTTCCTACGTGTTTTTTTCTTTAAGAAAATAATAATAATAATAACAACAACATAATGTTATGTATAGAATTTACGTAGAAACTAAGTATCTTGTTTTTATTTTTGTCTCAGCAAGTAGTAGTCCACTAAAATTAGAAAATACTCGTTTAGTTAAGATTTATCGATTACTTTCAGATAATACGTAGCAATTTGTTAATCTATATACGTGGATTTTATTAGATATGGTATAAGTACGATTGGGGGGATATGCTTTGTTAAAATTCCCACATAATCAAAAATTAGACATGGATCATCTGGCGCGTCTACCTACTTGAAAGGAAAAAAAATCCAGATAAAGTTGGATAAACAAGGCATTAAATATCGAGCTAATTGTTTAATTTTTCCTATCTAATAATCGAATACGATACAATTACTCGAAAGAGATATCCTAATAACTATCTACGATGGAAACTTGTAACTCAACGACACGACATATACAAATAAAAAAAAACACAAAGAAAATCACTCAGATTATAAAACATAACAGAGCAACGAATGCTACTTACGATATATCAAAGAAAATGTTCGACATCTTAAACACTCCTATTCGTTGTAGAAAAAGAGCGATAGAGAATATCGAACATCTCCGATCGATGGTCAAAGATGACGATCGTGGAAGAAAATGTCTAATTTCGGGTTGGCTACTTCGATTAAAAAATATTTACAACACAACAGAGAGATCTTGCAGTAAAGAAAAACAAGAAGAAAACCAGCAACGTAACGCAAAAAAAAAAGGAAAAAGAAAAGGAATAGAAAATTTAAGTAAACAAAATAATGGAACAGAAGAAAACATAACAGAACAGAAAAAAAAAAAGAAAAGAAAAGGAAAACGAGTATACGGTCTGTGTCGTGTTCGACAGTTTTCAACCAATTTACTGACCTACCGCTAAATTAGTGTCGTACAAGAGTTCGTCACCACCAACAGTCTTCTCCTCTTCTCTTCTCATCCTTCTCATTTCGCTTTCCCACCCTACGGCAAGTGAATCTTTCTCTACGGAAGGACCACCACCCGACGATTTCATTATCACACGAGCGAGCGAGGGTACTATAATAAGATAGAAAGCTTGAAAGAAAGGGATTAGTTTTGATCAACGGCCGCGTCTCGGATTTGGCCTCGGATTTGGCCTCAGTCTAGGTCCTTCTGCTCAATCGCATCCATCTCCCCGGCCGTTCGCCTCTTATCGCGTCGATCGATGGGAGATCCTTTGGGACGACGAAGCGTCCTCCACCATTCTTCAGGCCTCTTTTTTTTTTTTTTTCTTTCCACTCTCTTCTCCATGACAAAAGCGAGAACACGGTGTGCTCTCCGATTCTTTGCTCTTGGCTGTCCTTTGTACGTAATGGAGAGAGGAGCAGCGAGCACACCACGAGGAAGAAGAGGAGCTTCTCCTTCAAATCTGTTTCTTTTGTCTTCTCCCAAAGGTACGCGACGCGCGCCTTCTCTCGTCGCCTCTCTTTTTGTCAAGCTTCTCTCCTCCTCCTCCTCCTGTGTCGACACCCTTAATAAATAAGCTTTCGCTAGGCCTTGTGCACTCTGGTCCTGCGCCATCTTGAATGAAATCCAACATGGCTCCCTCTTCTTGCTACTACACACCATCGACGACGACGACGACGACGACCAAACTGGATCGATTTTTACTTCTTTTCTTTCCTACGGAAGCAGAGTACTTGCGGATGTGCTTGTTTTTTAATACGACGGATAGAGAGTGTGTGCAACAACACATCAACCAAGTTACTTTATAAACAATATATGGTCCTCTAGATTTATATTGATATTTAGATTTCTATATGTACGTACTTAATGTATAATACCCATGCTCTTTTACGATGCTCTCAACCAATCGACAACGTGATACATAGTTAATCGGTTAAACACAACGGGATATATATTATTTAGTTATCGATGCTTCGTTAATATTGGAGTTTGCCCAAAATAACACTACGGACTAGTTGCTAAATAAAACTCTATCCAAAACGGTAGGGAATTACTTAAAGGGTATTGTATAAAAATATACATCATGGTATTAGACGCACTCTGCATAGTCAACGAACTTTCCTAGATCGAACGGCACCTCTACAGCAGACCTATGGGGATTTACTATGAAGGACGGTGACCGGTGAAAGCTTACAATTAGAACGGATTTTCTACATCTACGAATAAGAGATAAAGTACGAGTCTTGTTTGCTCCTTCTTACTCAACGTTACGAAATCACAATGGCCGATAAAACGCAAATCAGAAATACATCGTTAAGTAAATTCATCAATGGAGGGAGGGGATTTACGCGTTACGTTTAGTTCATTAATGTTTCTAACAGTTTTTAAGCAAACACGGGTTGGATATTAAAAGAATTGTTTCAAAAGTAAATCAACTACAAAAATGTACGTTCGTACGTTGCTACTGGTATACTCATAGATCATGTGATAACTTTTCAACGAAGGAAAATAAAAAATTAAACCGTTAGAACGTGCAATAGAATGAAGAAAAAAAATAAAGAATAGAAGAAATGGTCGATTTCGGACGAGCGCAAGAGAGTAACTCTCTCTCCGTCGTTACGATCTAATAGCTTTTGACGAAGAAAACAAAGAAAGAGAGAATGTGCTCGAATGCCGTGACTATGGGAAAAATAAAAAAGGAAATGAAGGAGTGGACGGACGAGACTGAAAAAAAGTAAAACAGTTTAAAAAAAAACCAGAGAAAGATTTATAAACCTAGAGAGAGAGAGAGAAACTAACGTCGAATAAAAAACACGAACTCGTTTCTGCGATGGTTGCTTTTACGACCTGGTAATAACCGATAGAAAAATTAAATAAAAATCAAAGAGAGAAAAAATGAAACAAACAAAAAAATATGCATAATAGAACTTGTTCGATCATTTTAGAAGAAGCTAACGATACTGGAAAAAGAATTTTGTTATCGTACGTAACCACCACCGCCGTACAATACGCTTTCTATTTCGATCAGATCGAAAAAGGAATGAACAAGTTTCCATCGAAAAGGAAGATATCATCCTGCGTTTGCCATTTCTACGTGGCATTATTACGCGGAGACAACGCAAACCCGTTTCAAGATTACGAGAGGAAACTCGTTTGGAAACTGCCATTGGAAATTGCCATTGGAAGCTGACATCGGTAACGTGGGGATCTATGATCCTACTTACCGACTATACACTATCGTATACCCCTACCCGCGTACTTTTACCACACACTATCTAACGAACGTGATAAAGTAACCACGTAATAGGTATTTACCTACATACACACGATCTGTGAGAGGATCTAGGAACGACCCAAGTCGTAGGAGTCACTTTTTCTTTTTGCTTCTTTTTTTTCAACGTTACGTTTACATGGTTATGTATGTTAGTGATGCTTTTCTAACGATTACCCTACTTCCATGTATTATACATAACGAGAGAGAGAGAGAGAGAAAGAGAGAGAGAGTCAAAATGTGCAATAAGAAATAGAGAAAGAAATAGGAATGCTTCTTGAATGGAGAAGGAAGAGAAACACTTGCATTGGTTGGTGCAAGAACAAGCTAAAAAAAATAGGGTGTGTGTGTGTGTGTGTGTATGTGTATGAAATAAAGAGAGAGAGAGAGAGAGAGAGAGAGAAGAAAAGGGTGACGAACGTAGGAAAAAAGGAGAGAGAGCGATAGAATGCACGAAAGGGAATATCTTAGCGAGAAAGGCAGAAATCCTGACCACACCCATCGATTTGATTGTTGCGTATTGGCCGATCTCAGCAGCAAACTTTTTGTTCCTCCTTTTAATCTGATTGGATTAAGATCAAAGATATATATTATGGTGGTGATGTAGGGTCAGAGCTAGACGAGGAAGACCTAAATTTCAATGAGTAAACCTAAATTCAAGTTCGCGTGTATAACTATTCTCGATCGAGTAAAACTTATTGCAGAAAACGTAGAAAAGAAAACGTAGAAAGTATCTAGTTGAGCCAGTTTCAGAGATTTTTCGTCCTGCCATTTCTATACGCTCAAAACCCACGCGGAAATGAACTTTTTATTATTATTTCGTTCGGAAGAAACTCGTTGTGGTCTGCTCCATTTAACTTTGCTAAAAGATAAGGAAACTATTCTTTCTCCCTCTCTCTCTCCCCCCCCCCCTTCTATCTCTCCCCTCTTCTATCTCTGCTCATGGTAGTTTCTTTACCTGGACTCGGTTAGGATCTGGTAATTAGAGGAAACTCACAATAGACAATACACCGTGTCTTGGTCACCGTTGATCCACCGTTCGCGCCCGCACCTGGTGGTCCACAGTCACTTCACCAGGTCCGACAACCAGATTTCGTACCTGCATCCTTGAAAAAAAAAAGAGACGACAGCGGTTCTCAGCTGAAAAGACTTTTCATCAAAAACGGCTGACGGTGGCTCGCCAATGTTTTATTTTTTTATTTTTTTATTTAATTTTAATTTTTTATATATCGCAGTCCTTCTTTCTGCCTAATATTTCTTTCTTTTCTATTTTTTAATATTTTTTTTTTTTTCTCACTTTCCACCAGTCTTGTATATTTTTTCCCCCGTACTTTGAATTTTCTCGATGATAAAACGATGGAAATTCTGCAAAAAAGGAATCTCCTTCTCGGACATCAATCGACCAAAAACCCAAAGAAAACATCTCGAATAGTTCGTTCTTTCTTTTCTTTTATTATTCCTCGCGAAATTAGAAAAACGTTCGTTTAAATACACAACAAATATCTAACAAAATAAACTCGTTCTCAGGTCATTGCGATGAAACAGAAATAATATATAATATTTATAAGTTTACCATAGAAGCTTATGTAAGTTTAACACGACAAAGACATTAACATAATCTGCTAAAAGTACAAATACCCCCGCGTCATCATCTTTCATGTATTTTAATTTTATACGTGTAACTATTTGCGTTAGAGAACAATGGGCGATATACTAATGACGATTAATAATTAATGCATCTAGTTCTAAACAACTATATATATATATATATTAAAAATGTATATATACAATAAATAGATATTAAATGCGTACAATGATCGATTAAAAACAAAAATATAAGCGACAGAGTTGTGCGTTTAAAATTGTCGCAACTACCAAACTATAAAATATATAAATTATATAAGTGGTATAAAATATGTGTAACGGTGCCTCGTCATACTAATTGCATAAAAAATCAAAGCCACGAATATTCTAATACCTGTGAGACTCATTTAAAACTACTCAAGCGATATAGAATAAATATAATTATTATTATTTTACGAGAACAGCGTTTTCGAAGTTCTTAGAGGCGGTTTCGTACTACGAAGAAACATCAAGATTTCCTATTAATATATAATTAATTGATTACGTTAGTAGCAGGAAAAAAAGAAAAAAAAGGAAAATTAATGCATCAGACGAACGGAACAATGAACATGGCAAGAGAAACAATATTTTTTTAAGAACGCGTTTAGAATAATAATCATCGTCAACATCGTCGTTGTTGTCGTCATCGTCATCATCATTACCAGTTTCCACCTCTACCTCAATAATCTATTTCTCCACCTATTCCTCCACCTATTTCTCCACCTCGTCGTCATTTTGTCGCGTTTCTACGGTTTTCTAACGATCTCTATCCTACTCGAAAAGTACTCGAGCTTTGTGAGAAGCTTCAAACTCGATTGGAATTTGTTTCCCGCAAAGTTCTCGCAAGCTTCGGATACTCGAATGATCGTCATGGTAGACGTTCCGTCTACTCTCAAGTATCTCGAGTAGAGGTTGAAGAAAAAAACCGGGAAAAGTCCAAAGAGAGTGGAAATTTCGATGTCGCGCAAATTCTCTAATGAGAGAACGTACCTGGATGAAGTTAAAAAAAAAAAAGTCTATGAAAAAAAAGGGGAAAGGAATAAAAAAAAAAAAAAAAAAAAAAAATCGACCTGGCTTGAAAAGTTTTCTCCTTTCGTTCTGTGTGTGCATAACCTATCCCCCGCTGTTCAACATCGACTTTCTTTTTGGAGACCTAATCTCAATAGTTTGTCTTTTTTCGTACTTTTTATTATCTACAGTTCATATGATTCAAAAGAAAAGTATTCAAACGAATTTGATTTTCTTAGAACGCCAAGGTCACTTGGTTAATTTTCTTACAATTCGTAGTAACGATAAGACAATTATCTAAGAAGAAATAGGGTGGGTGAGTAGTAGTAGAGAGAGTAAGAGAGTGTAAGAGAGTGAGTGAGAGAGAGTGAGAGAGAGAATAACGTTGGAGGAAATCCATAGGCGTAAAAGGTGCGCGCGGGCGCACACGCAGCTCTCGCACAGTTTTCGAGAAAGTAGTGGGGGATGAGGCTAGACACGATGGGGGGAAGACAAGGAAGGAGAGGAGAAGAGAGAAAGAGAAAGAGAGATAGCAAAAAGGCACGATAGGGAGAAAGATCGGACTATATGCCGCCACATCGGGTCGATACTCGTTTCCAACGAATCGAGAAAATTCTTCCAAATGACTCGTCTAATCCAGACACAAATATACGCGACGCGTATGCATTCGTTGCGAACAGACATTCGAATCCGCTTGCAAGAGGATATTATACCTGGGGTCAAATAGATTCGAAGACGTAATAAATTGTAATCCAAGACTCGATCAATAAAGCATAACGTTTAAATAAGAGAAGATTGTTTCTTCTTTCGTTTTTCTTCGTGGATTATTAAACCAGAGACAATAATCGGTTTCTTTCTAATTATTTACATCCCAGCTCGAATCGTATCGTTCGCTTGGTAATGATGCTGCGACAGATTGACGGCACATACGCGAGCGCTGCTGCCACAAACATTGGAAAGATGAGGAGGGAGAGATGAGAAACGCAGACCACGATAGAATACATGGATGAAAATTCATTTTACCTCTTCTTTGGTATCAGCCGCAGCAGCAGCAGCAGCAGTAGCACGCGGTGACGAATTCGCGTCTCGTTCTACGAATAATTATGTTTTAATAGGGTGTAAGTAATAATTAGTTGTGCGTTGCACGCTCGAGAAAATCGAAAAGCAAGGTAATTTAATGATAGAGAGAGAGAGAGAAGCGGATATTGAAACCTTCCTCCTCATTTTTCTTTCCAAGAAAAACTTGAAAAACTTGAATCCCAAGTTTTCGCAACCCTCGTAGACGTATTGGCGACACTCTTGGAGGGTAGTAGATTTCTTTCTCGTTCAGTCTAAGGTAGAAGCAGTCGGTAAACTTAGATTCCTACCTCCGTGCGAATGACTACTGCCACCAACGTCGTCTGTGACACCTCCCTTTCGCACCCACTAACACCAGCAGCACCTTACACCACCGTCGTCGACACCACCCCTTCGGCGAACCTATCTTCGCCTGGTCAATAACCTCCGTGCTTTCCTCTACGAGGCGTAATCGTTTCCTCATCGTTCCAGAGTCCTCCAATTGAGAGCCTCTGTTCCTTCGGGTCTCTATTTTTATCGACGCTAATTCATTTCATTGAAATATCCATTTTCCCGATTATTAGTCATTTATCGTGCATAAATTATTTTCTAATTTTTCTTCTTTTCATCATAGCCGCCATTTTACGACGATATCACTGAGAGGAACATCCCATAAGTTCCGTTGAGAACCACCGTAGTCTCGAGAAACTTACCTCTCGAGGGAAGCCTTAAGAAGTTATCACGACGTAAATGTTGCGAGGTAGACGGAAGGGATGAGGAAAAGGAGGGAAGAGGGAGACTATTCGAAAGTTTAAAAGTACATCCCTGTCGATTCTGGTCAAAAAGGAATTATTATTTATGAAGAAGGATCCTCGATTATCAGCTAATTAATACAAACTTTGAAAAGAGTTCCAGGGGAAATGATAGCATAGAGAAACCTATATTAGATTTTAATCGCGTTAAAATGGACAATGAATAACTATCGATAACTATCGATTACGCACAGAGACTCGTTGAAATCCAAACTACGAAGAATTTGATAAAAAAAATTACTCGAAAGACCAATGCAGACGACGATCTCTCCTACGTATTCGCTAACCCTGGAAATTGCAAGCGTAAGGTGATGCCATCTGTGCTGGTGGTCTGGAAGCGAGTCTTAAAAATCATCCCCCTAAGATCAATACTCTGTACGCGAGTGGGCACGAAGTCTGTAAAATGCGAAGTCTATATATCGCGTCTCGGGCTGATATTCTTCTTAAATCCAACGAACGTCTTATCATCCATAATCGTTGATAATTCCAATCGAATCGATATCGTTCTCGTTACTCTCTCCTACACGTACGTCAAATTTCCTTCTATTTAATCGAGCCAATTTGTTGCCGCAATCGCGGTAAGCAGCAGACACGGATAATCTCTAAAGTCGCGAGAAATGTACTCGTTTGCTCGGAGAATCAACGGATGGGAGTTCAACATGGCTGCCATCTTCTTAGGTAATCGATGATCATTAGCGAAGAGAGCTTGTTAAACAAATGCGAAGAGAGTTGAGACGATTTAGAAACGCACGCTCTTTGGAAACCCTATGGTAGAGAGAGTCAGTCGGTTGGATGGATATGGAAGAAGACCCGTGAATTCGGGTCAGGTATTTGGCTTAGGATAGTGCTTTGCAAAGGTTTCTTCGCGAGTCCTCTTTGCGGCTTCTAACGAGATAATTCGATTTCTACCACTTGAGTTATCCCCCCTTCTCTCTTCTCTATTTTCAGAACCATCTCCTCTTTCAAGACATTATTTTTCTCTTCAATTTTTTACTCCGGTAAACTAGCAACTTACGAAATTGATTCTTCTTCAAAGAGAGCTCCAAAAGAGAGAGAGAGAAAGAGAGAAAAAAGATAGTCGCCTAGAAGAGAAAATAAAAAATTACAGGTGCAACAGGTCCGTCGAAAGAGAGCAAAGAGTGCATATATGTAAGTATGTGTACGTAGATGTTACCGCGGAGATTCTGCGCATAGCTAACGACGAGAAAATTCCTCTAACAAAATTAATTACTCGGCATCGATCGATTCACCACCAGTTTATTCGGACGAACATCTTTCGCGTCCAGGTAGTAAACTAAAATGACGCAGCCCTGACGCAACCCTGGACCACCACCAGGCTATTCGAGCTCGACGATTCAGCCCACTCGTGCGTTCCCGAGTATCGAACTTTCCTTCCAAACGGGTAAAAGAGAGAGGAGAGTAAATACGGAAAACGCATGTCGAGTGCCCTCTCTTTGCTCTTCAGACGACCCAACGTAAAAAATTCTTCCTAGAAGTAAGACTCGCAGAAAAAGAGAGAAAGAAAGAGAGAGGAAGAAGGAGGAAGAAAAAGTTGCTCTGCTTTAAGCTGCTTTCGATGAAAAGGAAAAAAGAAGGGATGGATGGCTTCTGTCACCGTTAATCGCCTTAACGACAAAATATGAAGTCTTCTTGACAAATAACGCATCGCTAATTTGTTAACAAAATACAGCGAAAACAGGAAAGCAAGTTTAAAGATTGAAATATAGCAGCATAGTTTATGCATCTGGCAGATCATGAGCAATATAGAGGAAGAGTTTGGTTGGGGGTGAGAAAAAATTGCAGAGCTTTGCACTCGTTTCGAAGGGGCTGACTCGATGAGCACCAACGTCGATAGAAAAGCGTGTTTACTCGTCGTTGTCGTCGTCGTTGTCGTCGTCGTTGTCGTCGTGTCAGCGATTCCAGGACGTATTATTCCCTGAGCGAGCTGACAATCTCGTCGGTTTAACGCGAGAAGGAGAGAAAGGGAGAGAAAGGGAGAGAGAGAGAGGAAGAGGGAAACGCGTAGAGGCACTTAACAAGCACGGTGGTCTATGCTTCCCCGAGCTCGTCGAGACGCGATTAAAATCCTGAATTCCACCCTAAGCGAGAGAGAATATATACGCGATCTCGAGTTCCGTTCTACTTGGAGAATATCGTTCCAACTCGCGAAAGTTTCGCTTGATCGAAACTACTACCACCACCGTAGTTGCTCCTACTATTAGCTTACCAAACAAAAATCTTTCTAATTTAACACAGATTTTGATATGTCATTCGAGTCGCCTAAATCTTCAGCGAAAGCTTCTTACGCTAAGATTTTCTCGATGGACTACCTACCGTTCAGACGTTTCCAATAACGACGAGAGTCATCTCGGTTCTTGCCGATCGATACTTTATAAAACTCTTTCCACTCTTGGAAATAGCAGCAACTTTGCTTGCTTATACTTAACGTCTACCGTAGAAATACTTTAGAGTTTACATTTGATTAAAAAGTCTCTTTTCCTTTGCAGTTATGGCATACGAGAAAATTGAAGCCGGCCATTCATTTGGACAATCGATATCGACTCATGAGACATGAACCAATGCTTGACGCTGATGGAAATGAAACCAACGAAATTGGCGAGGATGACACGACCGATATCGATGATCTACTGGAAGAAGAACAAACTCGAGACTAATTTAAACCTGTTTAATGATTTATAATTTTATGCATAAAAAATTTCTTTTGGGAAAAGCAATTTCAGGTCAAAGTCTTGAGTGAAAAGTAATATAAAAAAAAAAAAAAACAGACAGGTAAATCCTCGAAGGACTAGCAACGTGAAGAGGATTAGGTTCTATTCAGGGGTTGTCGTAAAGTACGAAATTGTTCCAACGGGTGACCGTTTCATACCAACCTTCTAACCTTTTCTTTTGAAATCCCAAAATCCCTTAGTTCTCCCTCTCTCTCTTCCTCTTGCTTTTCACCGAGTGCACTACGTTTCAACGTCGGAATAATTTCTTTTAGTCATTAAATTCACCTAAGACGAGTATGAGTAGGTCGCAAAAATAAAAGACATGAAAATTTACAACTGGATATTATTTTTTTTGTTTATTGCAAGATTTTAATTTAACACGCATGTAAGATGCAATGTTCTTGATAATTTTCGACGGAGATACCAACGAAGAAACGTTCAACGTACATACAATAGAAAGAGAGAGAGAGAAAGAGAGAGAGAACGTGTCCCTTTCTCAAAACTTTAGTTGGAATTTTAATTTTCCAGAGACCTACTCCTAGCCCCGCATCAAAGCGTGTCCGCATTCACGTATCTAATTAAGAGAGACTCTCCAGAGGAGCTACTAATCGCAAACTTTTCTACTCTTTTATTATATTTTTTTTCCAGCTCCGGTAAAAAATAATTTCTCCTAGCTACGAACGAATTTTTCCAAGGACCTGGACAATTTTGAAAAATGAAAACGCATTGTCAAAACTGCAATGAGAATCTTTTAATCGTTGATTGAAAAGTAATCAAAAGAAAGGAAAACACAATGCAAAGATAATAACGGTCCCGATGATATCTCTCTCTCTTGTTGGCAAGACAAGACGTTTAGAGGCGAAACTGTGTTTGAGCTTGCCGATCGAGTTATATCCGGAACGTTGTTATCTCGAGTTTATATCGAGAGTACAAGCGAAAATAGGTTGAAATCTTGCACCGTACTAATTTAGGGCGTGGTGTACCCGGTGTGGTGCCTGTTGGTGGCACGTAAAAGAGAGGAAAATGACAAGTCGCGTCGATAGGCCCCCCCCATCGATCGAACTTTGTCGACGTTGACCCGATTGCGTCGATTTAACCTACCACGCGTCTAGTATTTTTCTTTCTTTCCCAACAAAAATTTCCTCGCGCATTACCCATCTATTTCCATCTAGTCCAAACTCGATAGTAATTATTAATAGATGAATCAATGTCGGTAAGATTGCATAGATGCACCAGGTGACGCGGTAGCAACGGTAAAGCTCGAGTACTCCCACTCGAGTTCTCTCCTTCTCGGTTAAACGTCGATCTTCCGCCATAATGGTTAGAGCAGTCGATGTTCGGCAGCTGTTGCTCCTCCTCGCACACAACTATATATCTTGTTAAGGCTGGTTTAACGTCCTCCTTATTCTCTCCCTCTCTCTTCCTCTCTCTTGCACCCGCTAAGGTAGACAGTTTCTTCCTCGAGAATGAATCTCGAGGAAGGAGGGTCTGAAGGACTACGAACAGCTTCAAGGAAACTAGAGAGTATGCGAGAGAGAGGAGAGAGGAGATGCATCGTATCATCGACAACGAGCATGCCAACGGGTCAGCAAGCAGCAGAGCCAGCAGCAACAGCAGCAGCAGCAGCAATAGCCATCGTCAGTGGCCGCTAGCAACGTCATCGACAACACACACCATGTGTCCTCGCGACAAAGAGCTCATTCAACGGCGGACAATGGGTCTCCTCTCCCTTTTCCCTCAGCTTACAACATAGCACGAGCGAACGTTCGCGTCGAACGTCCAACGCCGACTTCAAAACCAAAAACTGGAAGAGAGATTATTGCCAATGGGATTTAGATGCATTCTGTCTTTCCTATATACAGATATATATTTTTATTCGAGAGATATAACTGGAAGAAAAACATCAAGACCAACTTGAACCAATAATTACGATGCGTAAACGGTCACTAAGAATGAGATCGTTGATCTTTTAAGACACTCGTGATGGATAACTTAAAGATTCATCAAGATAGTTTGTTGAACGACTATGAAGAAAATAAAGAAGGAGAACTATAGCGAGGAACTTGAAGGAAAGATGAAGAGGCAAGAAGGAGGAGGAAGAGAAGGAGGGGGGATAGAGAGAAAAACATCGCGTGCCGAGTCTGATGAACGACAAAGATGCGTCTGGTGCATCCCAATCGTAGTTGGCCTTCGCTCTTTGAATGAGAACCATCGTGCCGTTAGCAATTTAGCAAAGCTCGCTGTCGGCAACAACGAAGCTCCTTCAGGATGAACGAACCGAGAAAAAGAGAAGAGTCGGTTTCTCTTTTCTCGTTTCTTCGTTCCAAGGCTCCTCTCACGAAACGAAAAACGAGGAGAGAAATGAGAGGAGAAACGCACGATGGTCCTCCATATATCTCTCTATCTCTCTTTTACATGTATAGCTAAGAGAGATAGAGAGAGAGAGAGGAGAGTTACTATCTCTTACGATGCCAGTCCAGAGTTTCGTCTGGTAAAAGCGAGCCGAGCTACTCCAGAAAGGGTGTGGCTTGCTTGTGTTGCACGAAGGAGTAATATATCCGTAGATGCATACACAACACGTACACCGAAAAGACTATCCACACAGAGGCAGAATGCACGTATAATATACACATAGAAGAAGACGAGTGGTGCTCGAGGTGAACCGCGAGATGAGAGGAAAGGTGCCGTCTGTTCGGACTAAACTGCTTGTTTTCAACGAAGTAGGAGAAGTAGCTATCTTCAAAGAGACCGCTCCTGACCACGGACTCGATTTTATTGGTTGAGTAGGACGCTGCTCTAGTGGCTAGAAAGACGACATGTTTCCCAGTTTTCCGATCATCTTATACGTGTTACCAACCACATCTATAAGAACTTTTTCATTCTCATTTAAATTGGACTCTATTGTTTCTCGAATACGTTTATAGCAATCCACATATTTTATGCAAATAACGAATGAAACTAAATGTAAAAGAATAGTTATTTGTAAATACTTTTTTTCCTTCGACCAAAGTCACGCATGACCTGTTGCTCCGTAGTCGCAACGACGCAACACACGCTATAGTAAAAAAAAAAAAAGAAAAAAAAAACCGGCAGACGTTTCGTGACACATCGCAGCATCGAAGGTTAGACTCGTTAAAATCTTAATTACTCGTTTCAACACGCGAATATTCTCCTTTTGTATGGAAGAAAAACTAGTGCAAGTAAGATGACTAGGGCAAATATAATCATTAAATCTCCCAACAAATATATACATATGCATTTTTTATGAATTAATTATTAGAAGTATAATAAATATGAATAAAGGATAAATTTTACTTGCTAGGATAATGAAAAGTAATCAAAAGCTTTTTAGATGTGTACGCGAAGGAAGTTTGCTAAACGATCTCACGAGTGACCGACTAAACGTTCTGTAATAAGGAAAGTTTCTATGTATTCCGAAGCTTGGCCAACGATTTTAATTAACGATTGCTTTTAACCTTATGCCATTGTACCGAGCGCTTCGCTCTCGATTCGCCCAACTCCAAAACCTTTTTTTTTGTTCCTTATCATTGCAACAGATTTTTACTTTTATTTTATATATAAATATTCGTATATAAAAATGTTCTCATTGATTTTCTATCTGCGTAGAGAGATACATTTAGAATTATTTCATTATAGAGGTTTTATTAATTATATTTTTGGTTAGAAAGTAAATTCTAGGAACGTTATATTAAATAAAATATCAGGGATACGTAGGTAGGTAGGTAGGTAGGTAGTAGGTAGGTAGGTCGGAGAACTGAGTAGTTTCGTCTTTCCCTTCTGCAACTTACATATAAAATAAATGAGAGCTCGCAGCTGCTATCTAGCACCTGGCGAGGAAACCTTTCGATCCTGCGAGCCGTAATAAATACAAAAAGACAGAAAGAGAGCGTTCAGGTATCGGAAGTGGCCCCATAATTCTACACGGGCTTTCGCTGAACGGAAATTTTCAAAATTATACGGCTTCTCGCATAAGACAAGTCTTTCTTTGAATACTCTTCTACGGTGGATTAATGAAACTAAATGGAAGAAACTTTCTGCGTAACGCAGAATTAATAAGAAAATTTATCGAATCAATACGCCTACCTCGTTTTTCACCGTACCAGCTTCGAGAAAGAGAAATCAATGAGGTCGCGTGTATGTTGCTATTGTTTGAAAAATTTGTTTAAAATCCTACGTTGATATTAGCCTTGTTCTATTGTTCTATCAGAATAAGATTGTCTACAATTGAACGTGTCGTCTAAGACGATTGTTAATAAAACGAAATTTATGCAATAAATCTATTGCTGTGTTTCCTTATCATCTTTTTCAATACACATTTCGCAAGTAAACAGAAATAAAAGAAGAAAGTGTCGAGCTTGCTGTGCAAATAAAATGATGCGATTACACAAATGTGATATGTAAGTGTTCTACGAAGTTCTTTTGGATTGTTCCCCCCCCCCCAATCTTATCATTCGAAAAACAAAATGAATAAACGTCGAAGAAAATATTACAATTATTTTCACATTGTAACAGAATGATTACAAATTTAAACGAATTCGACGAAATTTGGATTGGATTGAGAATTAATATGGAATTAGTTTTGGTTACAAAAACACGGTTGAGCTTTTGGCAAAGAAGAAGAATTGAATGGGAATGTGCTGACTGTAACAACGCCGAGCATTGAATATTTCGTTTCTTTCCTTGTATCGCTTTACGGTGAACAGAAAGAACGAGAAATGTAAACGTTGACGTTGGCTATTTGCGAGAGAGAGAGAGAAAGAATATATGTATCATCTGTACAGTAAGTAAACGAAAAAGAAAAGAGTTGGAAAGAAACACAAAGGTGTCTGAAGACCTTGGAGGTTTGTTACGAGGAGTGAAAGAAAAAAAGAAAAAAGGAAAGAGATAAAGACGGAGCAGCTACGTCTTCCCATGGGAATAGAGCAAAAAAATGTCCTCAAAAAAAAAAAAAACAAACAAAAAATACATCTACACACATTTATTTATGAAATGTTTTAAAGAAAGCGAGTTTAGGTCTACTATTTTCAGAAAGATTTGTAGCGCCAAAATTCTACGAGAATGTATAGGTTAATTATTATAATTAATTACAGTCTGGTGGGAACGGATAGGCGCGTTTCACGAATGACGGATTTAATTCGATGAATTTAGTTTGACGAACGAGTCCCGTCTATGAAAATAATAATAACGACCAAGTAATGACGATGATAATAACAGCAGTAATAATAGTAACAATAGCAATAAAAAGAAATGCGAATGTAGGATGCATTCGACGGAAATGTGGGGGGTTATAAGAGAAGCGTTTCTCCGCTCAGTTGAGAGAACAAGAATCCGACAATAGTTATCTCGTTATTCGAGACTCGCTGGACCGTGTTCCGAAGTTACACGCGAAACGCCCAAGGTAAAACGATCCTACCAACTCGACGAATCGATGCATCCTAGTAGTACCTACGCCATTACTTTTATCTTTTTTTTTCCCCACTAATCCCGATTCCAATGTTCACTTTCACTTACAATCGATGGAAGTACTTCAACACGCGTTTACGACTTTTCATACGAGAGATCTAATCTAAAACAGAAGTAAGAATAGTCAAAGTTAAGTTCTTGCGCAGACTGTTCGAAAAAAGAGTAACATTCTTTTTGGTGGTCTTCTTTTTTCGTGACCTTAAAAGAAAGTAATTTATAACGTTACTTATCATAAAATGAATCATGAGATAGATTATTCAGAATGACTAAACGGAATATTGGAAAATGTGCGGCGATCGCGTAAACAGCTTGAAACCGAATAATCAGAGCACGCATCGTCGATGCTTTTATAACTTTCAACATCATTACGAACGTTGAATGAAAACTCAATGAGTTTATGTAGAAATATACCGTGGACTAATGTGAAGCTTTTGTACTTAATACCTAGACAAATAAAACAAGATCTAAATGGAATTCGATTCGTTCAAATGTCCATTGAAAAGATTCAAGTAAACATTATTTGTTTGATAAAACGCGAACTTTGGTTATTGACTGTACGAGAAGATCATTCGAATCTGTAGAAAAAGAATTCTTCGAATAATTACGGCTGGTTGTAGACAAGCAAGAGAATCGAATAATATAACGATTGAATTAATTCGGATCACGCAGGCATCCTACTTTCCAACCTAAACTATCAATCAATTGGCTTAATATTACGGTAAGTGAAAAAGTCGTTGTTTAGTGATCGATGTTATTAACCATTTGTACGCGGGTCAATAAAGTAGGCTAACTTTTCTTTCCTTGGTTATTTCATTTGATCGCGTTACCTTTTCCAAAATATAATATCAGAAGGAAAAATCCATTGATTATTAGAGTTCGTTGATCAAGTAACGAACGAGTAAAGTAAGAGTGCTGGAATGAGAAGAGATGAGAGGAGAGAAAGAGGCGGAGGACAACAGGCCATAACAGGAAAGATTGCGATAAAGAGAAGTGGAAAGAACGTATGCAGGTTCCATGCACGTATCCAAGAGTGGTAGAAGGAGAAGCTTGACTGGAGAACCAGAGAGAGGGGGGAGAGAGAGAGAGGAAAAGAGGAGGAAAAGAGTGGCAGGCACACCACGTGCATCGACCGAGGTCTTTGTCACTGGAAACCACCGTGCTCGATTTCTCTCTTCCTCTCTCTCTTCTATTCTTCGTAACGCGAAGCCGAAGTTCTCCTATTTCGAAAAATCCACCAATGAAGATATCGAGTTCGATTGGTGAGAAAAATACACAAGCACCATGGAAGAGAATGTATAGGAGGAAAATGTAATAAATCTAGGTACAAAATCTAAGTACAACTTCGGATTCGTTCAGATAATCGCTGACACGTGCGCTGCAACTCGACGTCAACAAAGATACTAATCTTATATGCTTGGACTACGTACTTGGCTAAGATGTTTTATTAAAAATAACAATTTTTAGTGTCTACGTAATTAGCATTTTTTTATATAATAAAGATAAATCATTAGTTTTATGATCTATTTTTTTTTCCTTTTTAATTGTTCAGTTAAACAAGACAAAAACTATCTAAACCTTGTATATTTATGTAAAATTGGCTAGCTCATAAAACGGGAACATGAAATTGAGCTGCCGTTCGATATCGCACAGGAAACTTTTCAAAGTGGAAAAAAATCCAACGCTTCCTTTTTCTCTTGGTTTAGGGGATACGCGTCTCTATCCTCTGTTCGTAACGAATCGCCAGGCCTGAAAGAGTAAAAAGTGGAAGAGGAGAGAGAGAGAGAGAGAAAGAAAGCAATTTGCTTCTAGTCCGCGAACGAGTCGCAGTCCAAACTAATTACGGCGGTCTGCGCTTTGCAGCAAAAAATAAAAGGCCGTTCATCGGAGCCGATGAACATTTATCGCAACAGAACTGCGCAAACATCAGAAGTCTCGATGGAGCTACGAGAGAAAAATAGAGGCCTCTGTGGCCTGTCCGAATTTCACCTATAAAATGAACAAAGCAATAAGTGTATGACGAATTCGAAACGAGATCGAGAAAATCGAACGTTCAAAGTCAAATGGTATCTTGAGATAATTATTGTTAGTTTTATTATTATTATTATTATTATCAAGGGAGTTATGACAAAGTTGCAATTATTCCTTCCGCAATTAATTAAGCTAAACGAGCGCGCGAGATTTGACGGACGCACACACAAACACACACGGTTTAGCCTTTTGCGGTGGGATGTCACTCTCGTGACGGCACTCGAGAGCCATGCGTTCCACTTTATCGGGGATTATCATGCACGAGGGGCTTATCAACGATATACGTATACTCTTTAATCGCTCTCCCTAACGATTATTCGCATTGGAAATTATTTACCGAACGTAACCGAAAGTAAACCTTTCCCGAAAAACGTCAGCTCGTTTTCGTTTTATGGAAATGTCCGCGCTACTTTCCTCTAGATCTTCTTCAACTAAAATAGTGTAGGAGCTCGCTGTCAGATATAATCGGAGATTGCCACTTGAATTATCATCGATGCAAATGAGTCGATGGATCGAGTCTAATTCAGCATCTCCTCTTGGTTCTTAATAAAGTCTCTTAATAGACTTTAATAGCCATCTTCATCTTCGAATACTTCCGTGTACTCCGTGTAGTAGAGTGAAAAGCAAAAATAATCTTTCAAGGCCGATGGCAGCCAACGCGTGACAAAGTTTTCAAAGTATGCACAGATTATATCTGCGGGATAGTTGCAAGTTTCCCGCCTTAAATCCGTCCTTCCACGAACCCAAAGGTTCATCGCACGGTTCGTATTATTTTTTACTCTCTTTCGGCCAGTTATATCAAATAATTGTAGTTTAGAAGATGAATAAACTACTTTACGTTACTCTAACTCTGATAGAGTAGATTTTCTTCTCGAGCAAACTTCATTTTTTGCATCCTTTGGAAAAACACTCACGGTCGACGTAACAAAAGATGTCTGGTACGACGCACGTGCTTCGTGTTACGATTCATGCATTTTACGCAATAAAAAAAAAAGATGAATAAATAATCTCTCGCGTTGGTGCACTGAGAGAGAGAGAAAGAGAGAGAAAAAGAAAATAAATGGCGCCAAGTGTAACAGACAGATGGACTTTATTTCCGTCAAATCGTAACGTACGAGATGCAATCGAGAAATTATTGCTGAAAGAAAAATATACCTGTCTCTCTGCATGATAATAAATACAAAAACAAAATCCAGCTACGAGATAAAGACGGAATGCATCGGCGTACCATCTGTTTTTACGTTGTCAAGACAACATTCTTGAGTATTGGCTGCTAAGGAGAGAAAGAAACGTAATCGCGACACCCTTCGTCTTTTCTGCGGATTTTCCCCCTTTCCCTCGACCAATCGCAGCATAACGCGTCGTCATAACGACCAAATGAGGAATGCAGGGAACAAAAAATAATCAAACAATTTATTATCTTCTTTCTATAGGTTATTTTAATATACAAAATAAAGGTGGTAAATTCAACTACTACCGCCAAATATGAATTATTTTTTTCTTGCTACCAATAAAAAACAAGTATAGTTAGTGGGGTAATAAATTTATCGATTAACGTTGCAGTAGCTGCTATAACGATAGAACAAAATTCCATATAATTCAAATAACTGAACCAACACACGCTCGAAAAAGTAGAAGTTTGTTTTCTTCGCAACATAGACGTGGTATAAAGGTGTCGTGCGTCGTGATTTCTTGAAAATGTGTGCGCGGGTCGTTGAAGAGGGGGGTAACTACGCGACGAGAAGGCAGAAATGAAGAGAAAGCGAAAGCGCGAGGGACAGGGAGAGGGAGAGAAAGAGAAAGAGAAGAAGGGTGAGCAGCGAACAAACTGGGAAGCCTAGGACGAAAGAGAAAGATAGAAGATCGCAGAAGGGGATAGTAGACAAAGCCTCGACGCGCGTTCCCAAGTCCAGGCGTACCTCTCGTGTGCGAGACGTGCATACCTACACACACGCAAACAGTCCTTTCTACAATAGCAAACGCATACAAGCAAAGGACAGCAGACAATATAGGCAAGGCAAGGCAAAAGGGAGAGAAGGGAGAGAAGGGAGAGACGCGACAAGCGATATCCCTTTTCGAGCGAGTCGTTCTACGAAAGGAAACAAAGCGTGGTGGTATGTGTAGCAATGGCGTAGGAACAGAGAAACAGCGAAAGAGAGAAAGAAGGGAGAAAGAGGATGCACGAGGACGAAACGTGCAGGTAGAGGAGCAACGCGCGCGTTCTCTCGTTATCTCTTTCTCTCTCTCTCGCTAGCTAGCTCGCTTTCTCTACAATCCGCGACCGGTCGTCGTTGCCGCTACGAACGAAGAGAAACAAAAACGAGCCAGGGGAAAGAGAAAAAGATGACACAAGAGAAGAGAGCGTTGCTAGCACAAACGCGAGTCGAAAATTTAAAATGCCGAAAGGAAGGAAAAGATATTTGGAGGATAGCAGCCGTTAGGAAAGAGAAAGAAAGAGATTGTAGGTTTTTGTTCGTAGCTTACCCGACTGCCGGAAAGGTCGTGTAAGGAAACATCCTGGCTCTCCTTCACTTCCAGGCTTCTCCTCGCTTTCCGCTTGCCTTTCTCTTTCTCTCCCTTCCTTTCTGTTTACTCCAAATATCCAGTGACAGAAAATTTAATATGTCAGGACGTTTAAATTTTTCGTAGTAGATTTTCCCACGCGTTGTTACCTCTCCCTTCAATGGATGCACCCGAGAGAATGCACACGAGAATCCAAGGACGCGTGAAAGAAACGAGACACCGATGACAACGGCGGACGACAAGACGCGCGCGAGCGATACCGATTACGAAAACGACTCGCTAGCAAGTTCAAGGTCTCGGAGCACGTAGTATACAGAACACAGATCAGCACTACGATGCCAAATAACTCGGGGAAAATAAATGAAAACTGATAAAGGAATTTTCGAGAATTGTTCCTTTCTTCTTTCTTTTTTTCTCTCCTCTTTGCGCGTAGTAACGCGCGGACCGAAACGAAACTGAACGAGGACCGGCGCGCGATCGCGCGAGACAAAGGACGAAAGGGATCTGCAGCAGCGCTCTAACCAGTCTCACTCGAAACCTAACCAAGTAGGAAAGAGAGGTAGAAAAAAACGGCAGATGCCACACGTACTATACCTCGTGTTTTGTTCACACGAAGCCACGCACGCACGCACGACGCACGCAGGCACGCACGCACGCACACGCAAGCAAGCAAGCACAGTCACACACTCGTAATCGCAGACACTTTCTTGTCTCTTTTCTTCTTTTTGCTATCCTTGCGGTTTCTCCTTCTTTCCTCGTATTACGCGTGCGCGATAGGACGCGCGAAATTTTTGTCAATTCAAAAAAAGTGATTACGACAAAAATATCTGTTTGCGAAAGAGATAGAGAGAAAGAGAGAAAGAGAAAAAGAGAGAGAGAGAGAGAGAAAGAGAAAGAGAGAAAAAAAATAAAGAAATGAAGAGATAGATCGCGCCTAGCTTTTATAATAGGTAGTAAACAGTCTTGAAACAGAAGAAAAAGAGAAGAAAACGCTTAGAGTTCCCGTATCTCTCTCTCTCAACGAAATGCGTCAACTGTGCGCTCGCACCGGGTGCCGGTGCTCGAGTGGTGGGGGTAGTTCCTGCCTCGCCGACTAGGCAGCAGTGGCGCCGCGCCGGCTGTTTCAAGGGAGGGGGAACACTGCTCGTTGGCTAACACACTTTTACAGGGGGATGGGCTGCTTCGAGTTAGGTTGGCTAGCTGCGGGGGGATGAATATGACGTGGCGCATCCTCTAACGCACAACGGCCGACGTGCGTACTAACGGCCCTTTCTCCCTTTTCCTCTTCCAACAAATTCTTCCGAAACTTTCTTACGACTTTTAATACATTTTCCTACACTCGATATCGTTCCTTGTTCTCTTGCTAGTTTTTACGGTACCTACAAATGGCCATTATCGTTGAAAGCTCTACGATCAAAAAAGCAAGCAACTATAAATTATTTCAAAGTTTGAGAAGCAAAGGAAACTTGTTTAAGAAATAAAAGCTTAGAGCTTAGGCATCTTTGGAGTCAGGAAGGTTTCGCGTATGTTATGCTAACATGACGTTTCCCTATGCAAATAACGACCCGGTAAATTCAATAGGAATAAACGATCGATCAAGTACGAACGAAACAAACATATATCTTTCAGAGAGAATATGTTTTATTAGAATAGGAAATATCGACGCGATCGACGTGTACCAATTCGTAGTACCTCTGCCCTTCGATAGAGGACCCTGCATCGTTAAATAAGCTATAATCCGTAGTGACGGGAATGGCCAAAATTATGACGTGTCCCTACGGTCGGTAAGCTGTTTGCAAGCTTAATCGAATTAATTACAGATATTCATATGTATATACTACTACATGTATGATGACGTTTAAGTATCACCTCATTTATACCAGACCCAGCGGTATCTTCTCTTTCCTTCTTGCTCTCTTAGTAAAATTGCCACGTAACGGATCGTTAAATGATTTTTTTTTTACGTATGAAAGGACTAAAGTGACAGGAGAAAAATGATGAAATATGTATATTTATTCGCGCAGGATTTCGCAACGACAACTACGACCCGCGCGAAGACGTTGACGTTTCGGTTTTCTCGTTAGAAGAGGAAACGACGGAGACCGCACATATACGGTGAAGGGGGAAAAAAAAAGGGAAGTACGCGTACGCGCATATATAGATAAGCAAATGTTCGCACAAAGGTAATACGTGGGTTCTCAGGGAAACCGGTAAAGTGACACGGTGTTGGTTGCACCGTGGGTCGACGCCATGAGTTATGCAACCGTAAGACGTGTACGGTTCGTGGGTTTATATGTTCGTAGGAGAACGTTTGACGGAATTATTATCTCTCGGTAAAAGATATATCGAAAGATCTTAGTAAACGAACAACTCTCTAAGAAAGCAAGCCGATCAACGTCCGACATTTCCTCCTTGTTCTTTTCTTTCCTGGACCACACGGTGAGCCGATAGCAGGATAGGTCACGATCGGAAATAGCTGGCCAGCCTCCAAATCGTCGGACAGATTCCAAGCGTGCGAGGAACGTCTCAAGGTGAATGCGTTGACCTTATTCGGTAAATATACGCAACTATGTAGGTACGTTCTAACCGTATGCAACTAAAAGAAAAGAAAACGAAACTGAACTCTTGACCAAGAGTATATTACTTTTCTATCAGAAATTTTTCTTAAATCAACATCATCGCGTGCTCTTACGTATTCCGATTAAAGATTTTTTTACGATACAAGCGCATACATATGCAAAAGTCGATCGAACGAGGAAAGATTAACATCGGGGTGGAATGTAAAAAATCGCAGAATTGTGCGCGCGAAATGAATTCCACTCGAGTCGTCGCGAACAAAAAACAGGAAGCGTTCACTCGCGGTGTTTCCTATCCGCAACACGAGCTCCCTTTAAGAGGATTCGAGAGAGGGAAAGAGAGGAGACACCTGGGGTGACCCGTTCGACGGCACTCTTCGTGCTTCCCCGTCCTCCTAGAGACTGGGATCGCGTCGCGTTCACCCTCTTTTCTCCTTCCACTTCACCCTCTAGCCACGTGTTTCCCTTTATTCTCGATATACACGCATTGTACACATAGTATATACTCCTCAATGCATACGGACGACAACAATGAGGATGGCATCGGCGGCGGTGGCGGCGGTGGTGATGGTAGTCGTAGCAATTTTATTACGCAAATTCGATTTACCTCGTCTACCTCGTCTATCTCGTCGGTGAAGAGCAACGAACTGTTTTACAGACGTACAGTACACCTGTATGCAGACTAATAAACGTAATTCTAGGAATTTGCAGATATACGAGGTACGCGCAAAGATATCTAGAAATCGCGTCAAATTTCTTCACAAGAAAGATGATCTGCGAGCATAAATAATTAGCGCTCTACTGCTCCAGATCGTCTTTGCACTTTTGGCGTTCTCGTATGTAGGTAGATAGATCCTGGCAAGCCACAACTACATCAGCCACGCACATTCGGCCGCGATCGTTACGCCATGTAACTCGGCTCCGGTGAAAGCTATCTGGGTTATTTTACAAAGGAACTCATCCGAGGGAGCTCTTAACAAGTGCTGCGGGTCGTACAGAAGAGAGAGAAAGAGAGAGAGAGAGAGAAAAGGGTATGAAACAAACGCGGTAACGATTTTGTGTCGACAAAAGCGGTCGTTTGCAATTTCACCAAATGGAACTTTACTTTAATGCTCCGAATGTTGAGATAAGTAAAGGGCGCGCATTAAAAATATCTATGTTGCATCTAACGTGCAGATTAGAAAAGCACGAGGGAAGATCTCTTTTCGTGTAACTAGGAGACAAGATAATTACGCGTTTACTATATTCTCGCCCATTAACTCGCATTGGAATATCGAAAATGAAGGAACGATTAATAGGCAGTCAAGTTCGAATTTTAAACGATCGCCAGTGGCAGCTAGCGCCGTTTGAATATCACGGAAATTGAAACTATAAATTCTACGATCCCATAAATTCCATGACTTACCGAGCGTAAACTCTGTTCTCTCTCTCTCTCTCTCTCACCCTTGTGGATAGAAGAGAGAGAGAGAGAGAGAGAGAGAAAGTCGTAAGTACTGTGAAATAACGAGCGCGAGCTAGCTACTACTTCGGAACATTCTCACCTCGAGGCTACGAGTCCAAAAGGCCTCTTACTTACGAAGATTCATTTTATCATTCTCCTCTTGTATCGCATACGCGAATAACAGGAAGCTACGTGACGCGAAAGAATTGTCTACCTAGATCGTTTCGCGGAATTTTTGCTTTTCAACTAACAATTCTAATTTAACAATGAATCTTGAAAAAAGTCTTTAACTCACGAAAAAGAGAAAGGTTTATTTTGTCGTTTCGTAACATTTGGAGGAATCAAGTAGGCAAATGTTAAGCTGCAAAATGGCGCTCGGTTGATCGTTCCAAGGAGAGAGAAAGAAAGAAAGAAAGAGAGAGAGAGAGAGAGAGAGAAAGAGATCGAAAATGGTTCTCGCTGGTAGCGAACGTAAGTACGTATTCTCGTCACGACGAGTTGCACCGGGTGGTACGGCGTGCCAGACACGAGCCGGTCTTTACTACTGACTACCCCTGCTACTACCACTACCACTAAACCACCCTTCTTACCCTTAGTCTCGTTCGACCTCACCCTTCGTTGCCGGAACACTCACTTAACTTCCATCCTTCCTCCAGCTTTTCTCTCTCTCTCTTTCTTCTTCCACGTTGAGACTTTGCAAGATTTTCCTTCTTATCGCATTTTCCTTTTCTCTCTCTCTCTCTCTCTCTCTCTCTGTGTAAGTTTTGTCGAAGCTTATCGCTTCCCGCAGCTTTGCGTAATTTTATCCACCGCTTACTCGCGACACGTGTATAGAAATATAAACACGTTCTGTTGCTTGTCCGACATTATTTCGTTAGGTCATTATAAAATTTTGTTAGATTATTGTTCCTTCTTTATCTCGAATATCGAAAGTCTAGTTCGAAAATATAGATACTGATAAACGTTTTAGAGCCATGAGATTGTGTCAACGGGCTAAGTATATCCTGGCAGAGATATCGTCCGACGCGATCGTTAGCAGAGTTCGTCCTTCGCCGTACCATCGAGTTTCTGGCCCCATTGTCGTGCTCGATACCGTATCGATTCTAAGAAACTCGAGGTGGGGTTGCAAGTAGAAGAAAAAGAAACGAATGGAGGAGACCCGCGATGGAAAAGAGAAAACAAGTGGAAAGGGGAGAAAATCTTGGTGAAAAAGAAAAAAAAAGAGAAAAGGATAGTATAAAAGTACGTAGCCCTCTTCGTTACTCTTATCGGAAACCGGAAGCAGTATCGACAGCCCTGAGGTCACTCAGATCGAAGATTTTTCGATTGTTGCCTCCCACGAATACTCTGACAAAAGAAATCGGAGCAAAGTTGGTCGTCGGTCTTGGTCCTCGGTCTTGGTCGTTGGTACAAGGGTGACGGGGGAGGAAGCAGACCTATATCTCGCTAAGGGTTGCCCTATCTTAGAGTTTACAATTATAGCTGATGACGACATTCGATAGCTCCAACGTTTCTCGACACTATTTCTTCCTTTTTGTTGTAAACATTTCTAAAAATCAAACAAGAGATCTGTGAAAGTCTTCCCACTCGGACAAGCGTGATCAGATCTTATTAGAAAAATCGATGATAAGAAAAGAAAAGAAAAATTTGAAGAAACGTCGTCGATTCTCGCGAAAGTGGGACGCATCGTTGCGCACGGATTAGCACACCGGACGGAAAGAGACGGGACGGGACGGGACGAGACGATTTACGCGCAGAACGCTTTCATTTCTCCTCCTATAATCTTTGGTTCCTCTTCGTTAATCACGGAAATGCAAGGTTAAAGAGACAAATAATAAATTTTAATGAATCCAAGGTTTTTTTCTTTTCGAATCAAAAATGAAATTTGATAGACGCTTGGAGAGAAACGACGTTTGGGTTTTTTTTTTTGTTGAATCTATTCAACTCACTTATCGCTCGTTTACGTTAATCCTACCATTAGAGTAATTACGTTGGAATCTACAGGTCTTGTCGGAGCGTGCAGCAGGTGGGAGAGAAACACAGCAAAAGGAAGAAGATCATCGTGCTACCGATCGATGCTGATTTCCATGGAAGAGAGAGAGGGAATGGTCGAACGTGACTTCGTATAGGAAAAGGGATGTCCCGTTAGCGAGCTGTCCAACAACACCGTAGAGACCGAAAACTATCGGGAATCATCTTGAGACGAACTCGTTTAACCGAGCTCGCTTATTCGACGAAGCAAAACCACGTTGCGGCTTTACCAACGACAGTTGCAAGAATTTCAAACCCTGACGCAACCTTTACGCTAATCCATCAGCTTCTTTCTTCTTCTATTCTTCATCTTCCATATACGCCGTGTCGGAAAATTATTCCAATACTTTTTTCCCTGGGACGTGACATACTTTTCAACAAACGAATAATCTCTATCTCATGGAATTTGAGGATATTTTGGGATAGGTGCATCCACTGTTCCAATATCTATCCTTTGATCGAATATTTATAGAATATCGATATTATCGTTAGCTCTTTTCAAAAGCAAAAAGGAGATTTCCGGGGATTAATAGAGATATCCTTTGCGTTCTCCTATTTATTCATCATTTACGATAATATCATCCGCCATGTAGGATTGTTCGATTATTATCTTTGCCGAATTTAATCTGTAAAAAAGGAAAAAAAAAGACAAAACTAGGTTATCGCGTTTTAACGAGGCATCCTATTTTGGGATGAAATCATGGTTGTTGTCTTTACGCGAGCGTTCTCACACCTGTCTTCATTTAGAAGGAATGGAGAGGGAATGAAGAAGAGCAGAGAGGGACGGCGTGCGTATATTGTCGTGCAGCTGTCGTCAACTTCTTCGTCCTCTAGAGCCGGCACGTTAATACCCATCTCTTTAACGAAACTTTGGAATCTCATTGTCAGTGTCGAAGACCATCCCACTGTGTGGGAGAGAGAAAGAGATAGATGAATCGAACGATCACAGCTACGACCAAAGCATACGAACGCGCATACATATGCCAATGTCATTAAAGCGTTACACCTAATTGCTCCATTAGCGTATCCGTTTAATGCCAACTCGAAACCGCAATACCGTTCGATCCAATTTCGATCCGATTTCGATCCGATTTCGATGAATTTTCAAAAGCATTGAAAGATCGATGGACTCTATTTCTTCCAACTAGATTTTTCCTATTCATATGCACTATACCATTATATACGCTATATCTGTGTTCGTAATTAAATTTAGTTCAATATAATACAATGTAAGACAGAAACAAAATCAAGCTACTCTTTTTCTCTTACAATTACACGAAATTGTAATAATAGTAAAAGAAATTGACCAGCTAGAGACTGACTACAAACCATACACTTAATCCTCCACCATAGTACTATCTAAATGTGAATCATTTGATATTCCGGTTATATTGGATCTCTCGTATCAAGGCAAAGCGATATTATCGTGCGAATATATCGGAGCTAGGAATCGCGTTTGCTTTACTCGACGATGATTTCGTGGTCTTGCAAGTGTAAATATGTGGATAATTGCTTGATCGATCAAGGCAGAAATAATAATGATAATAAGAATGAGAAAATAATTTCTAAGAAATACAAGAAGATTGCAAATGAAAAGAAAATTGTTCTTACTGGTGTTGCAACCCTATTCAACGTCTTAACCTCTCGCACATTCCTTAACAAAGCTTTTTGATTATTACCCTCTCTCTCTCTTTCTCTCTTTTTATTGATCTTCGAGAAATCTTCGCAAGGCAGAGACTCGCGAGAACAAAGAGCGGCTACGCTAGAAAGAAGAAGTTAATTGCAGACGCCGTTCTTTAGATCCTTTTTTTTTATTTCCCCTTCTACCGGTAACGTAAAAACTGAGAGAGAAAGAAAAAAGGATGAAAGAAAAAGAAACAGAGAGAGAGAGAGAGAGAGTTAGGGAAGAACAACAGAAAAGGCTGAAAAAAGAGATGCGCGTGTGCGTAACTCGTGCGTTTACTTACACGTTTATATACGTGTCTGTGTGTAAAATCACGGCGTTCTGCCCCTGAAAGAACTTTAATCAAAACTACAAGAGAGAGAAAGGAGACCTACTTTCTCATTCGTTCATCCTCGCTTCGGAGTTATATCTCCTCTCTCTTTCTCTTTTCGTTGCTACTGCGCGTAGTCGGAGAAGAATCTAGGCAGAATGCCTCGTGCCTGGCAACGATGCTACATTGTCTATGCCACTTTATTGTCGCGACCGTTAGAAGACCATCCCAGTCTTCCTTCTCTTCGTTGTCTTCGTTGTCGTCGTCGTCATCTTTTTCAACGAACCAAGAGTTTGATTTAAACAACACGGGGTCCGACTCTACCCTCCCGCTCGTAAGCCATTTTTCCGCGAAACTCTACGAGGACTGAGATAAGAACAACGAAGAAAATGGATGAATTTTAGCACATTTGATCTTTCTCCTTTACATCAACAAACGATAAACGCAATAATAATAATAATAATAATTTATCGATTAGATCGTTATATCTCGAGTCAGATAGAATAAGATTTGAAAACGATAGACGTTAAATGCGGAATCTATTGCGAGATAATAACAACTACATGATCTCCAGCGAAACGTTGTAATCTCTTCGTTGTACGATTGTACGGCATTTGGTGAAACCGGATAGCCAAGTGCTAGACTAGAATCGCTTAGAAATGGACGGAATATTGTCGGCTCGTTAGGAATTCGATCGTTCGATTCCAAGAAGAGAATACTTGCAGAGGCTAAATAATCTGCGTTATTCCGAGTGGTCCATCTAATATAACGTAAACTGTGGGATGTTTCGATCGAGAGGAGAAAGAGAGAGAGAGAGAGAACACTGTTTTCATTTCCTCTTTTCTTTCAAGTATTATTCGATCGCTACGATGCACATTTCTCGTTCTTCCATTCTATTAATTACTCTTCGCAATCAGGAATATCCGAGTTTTAATGAATACTTTAACACGTCACTCTGTGACGAGTATCTTCGATCCCAAACAACTCTGTCCACCCACTTTACTCTAGGACGATGATTCTAAGTACCGAGTGTGTCTAATTAAAAATCATCGTTCTTACAACGAGCCTGTTAAACAGAAGCATCGTAAAAGTTACCAATTATATTCCATGAAAAATCAATAGTTGTGCAAAGTGAGCACGTTGCTTCGGTTCTGTCTGTAAAACTCTAAAGGAAAATAAAAAAAGAAAGATTAGAGCGAATCATATTGTCCTTGCGTCTTTGCAGATAAATCGAAGAAACGGTCGCTAAGGAAACAGGTGGAACCGGGTAGAAACATAGCGCACAAGATTAAGCTTCTTCCATTTTGTTTTTTTCTAATTCCGATCGATCGATGGAGGGATCGTTTACGTCCCTCTCTTTTCTTTTTATTACAACGTAAGGTCTTTTAACGCAATCAGAGATTTTCACGTAAATAATGAAACCCTAATAGAAAGTTTTCATCGTATTCGTTGCTATGGTCTTGTTCTTTTCGCGAAATATAATTCCGATAATATACTGTGTTTGGGGAATTTATCCAGGATAATATTATAGTGATATTTTGTATGGATAAGTTTGAAAGTAGAAACATAATACTATATGTATATCGAACGGATGGATTCCTTTTATCCAGGTTTATTCTTTGCCAAGCATTGTTTAATAAAAAGTCTACGGTATTCGAGATATTCTCGAGGTTAAATTTTCGCGAGGTACGCGAATAAAGTTCTTACAAGTTTCTCTCTCGTCTCGGGTAGGTACTCGGGCATTCGTCGTTAAGATATATTCCAGATATTCTGCATACTCTTATATACTACCACTATAGACATGCATACACTACACGGACTTCTACACACGCTTTACGTACGTATCTATGTCAAGTGAAGCTTTCGATAACAGCTCTCTACCGTTTTATTTTACGCACTACGAGCGTGAAAGCACCTCGGAAACTTGTACGTTCGCGAATAAAGGAAAGAAAAAATCGAAGGAAAAAGAAAAGAAAGAGTATCAGAGCAAATCTATCTTGCGAGCCATTAGATCTTTTTTTTTTTTTCTTTCCTCGAATCGTCCGCAACTGTAACCACGTTCTTTTCCAAATCGAAACTTCAAAACAAATCTGAAAGATTCGTTCAAAGTCTATGCGATTGGAAAAAAAGTATAAGTTTTACAAACGTATTCCCCTTCGATTGATAATACGTGTATTATAAGAATAATTAAATAAAAAAGGGTAGAGAAAAATGATAATCAACGTTAATAAGACGACACTGATAAAGTGCCAAAGTGCCTTCACGTTTTACGTTAGAGTTTCCGATCGGTATGAAAGCCGAAGCTTTCTCCGAGAGCTTTTATAAGAGGCTTCCGAATTGGAAATATCGAGGAAACGACAAGGCATTTAAGGGACGTCACTCACCAGTTCTCTATGACGCCGACGTTCGTGAAATTTGGTGGAAAGCTCGCGGCCGCCATAGGTGGTCGCGACCGATTACTACTCGAGTCTCCGTCACTTCCCTCTCTTCTCGAGGACACCGACGTTCTCTGTAAATGAAACAAAATCATAGATGCAATAAGACTTTGGCAGACAAACTTTGATCGTTTCATTTTGTAAATATCTACATTTGACCACCCTTTTCTTACGAGAGAATGCAGGTTTGGAAGTGTATGGTGTTCGTATTAGTGTGAGTGTGTAGCCTAATCTCAGGTAGTGTGTGTGCGTGAAGAAAACGAAAGAGATAAGCGAGTTGAAGAAACTGTCAGTGAGGTCTAGGATTTATGAGTAAGTGCGGATGTTTACTTAGGATATCGGGCATAAGAGTTTAAAAATATTCTCGATGTTGTCGAGCAGTTGTGTGGCAGATGCAAGAGACCGTTATAAAGGACGAAGATCGTAGTATTAGCTAATATTAGGTAATATTAAGAAGAGGTGTTAGTCAGCTGGAGTTTAGTTAGTCGAAGATGAGTTAGTAGGATTGAGACGAGTAAGAACACGTAGTTTTAAGAGATTGTATTTTGTAATGAAATAAACTCATCGTTGTACTTATATTCGTCCCTCAAGTCATTTTATGAATATCAAAACGTGTATGCTTATTAGAATAATGTTTATGATTTGATTAATCAAATCAAGCAACTTTTATACAACCATCTAAACTTTCTCAAACTTCAAATATCAAGATTCGAAATATCTTACTCGTGGTTTTTGTATGCAATCCTTATCTAATAACTGCATACCTTTATCGTATAAACTTTCAACAGGTTCTAACCCGGAGCGTCTCCTTCGATTCTACGTTATAGAAGATCGGCAGAGCAAACTACGTTTGCAATGTTACTCCTAACAATAAGATATATAATTTTAATTGGAAATAAAACCATACTATTACTTACTGTATCTAATTACAAGTTTTTAAAGTTGTTACCACGAGTAACAAAGTTCTATCACCAAAGAAACAAGATGATCAATTTTAAGAAACTCTACGCAAATAGTTAAGTAAGACGCACAACTGTTATATAAAGGAAACTAAACAGAATTTCTTATGCTCGAGAAATTTCTATTATATTGGAAATAAAGGAAACGTTAGAAACTTGAAATTAACCGCACACATAGACACCGACATTTGCTTCTTAATACTCAAAGATCCTACGTTGAAGTCTTCACGTTTGAAGACGTTTACAGTGTCGGTGGTTATTTGAATCTCAATGATAACGAACGAACGAATATGAGAAGGGTTGACGCTATAGTTGGAAATCCTTCTCGTCTCTAACGAAATATGCTAGGGGAGAGAAAAGTCAATGATTATCTTACAATTAATATATTATTCTTGCAAAAGAAAAGGAGTGAAATAAGTAATCCTGAAGAATTGTAATAGATAAAATAAGAATTAATTTTAACGATTGATCTTTGAAATAGCAGCATTTAAAAGAGCAAAAAAGAAAAAGGTCTTCTCCTAAGCAATAACCTCGTAGCAACTTTTCTATGCAACAATATTTTTTTTTTCAGCAAAACGTAATTTCAAAGTTATTCAAAACGTGCGCGCGTGGGGTTCTCACCGTGAATACAGACACCAACACATCTGAGCTCGCTATCTCTTATCCATATCTATACTCTTTGGTATACCTTTCTCGCATTATTATCTTTCTGCTTTCGGGTAGCACTTCGTCCCGCAGGCAGTCGGTATCGGTAATGAACGATCTATTGTGCCGTTCTGGATGCTCTTTGAAGAGGAGAGAGCGAGAGAGAAGTAGGCGAGGAGGGAAACGATGGGAGGCAACGGAAAGGAGAAACGGAAAATAAGAGAGATGGGTGCTGAACGAGCGAGATGGTCGAGAAGGGCTACGGAAAGAGTATAGAAGAGGTATGAAAACGGTACTCGTTAATGGACTCCCACCAGACACTTTTACCCTCTTCGTTCTCTTTCTCTCTCTCACTCTTTCTCTCTAACTCCCACTTCTTTCGAGGCAGCTTTTAACAAGCCCCAAGCGTACAGAGAGTGAGAGAAAGCGGTAGGGAGGGAGGAAAAGAGAGAGAGAGGGATGGATGGAGAGTAAGAGAGATGGATTTGTTACACGTGTAAGCTCGTCTCGGTACATATCGTGCCGTTGTGCATCATTATCGTGCCCCAGCGCGTCTTTTTAGCGGCTATGTAGATAAAAAGAGAGAAAGAGAGAGACGAAGTAATGGTTCAAGCCTAGTGCAATGCAGACTAGACAAATATATATAGCGGGGGTTCTAATAGCAACGTTAGGTGGGATCGTTTTCATTAGGACGCTTAAACGTGACGTTGAAAATTGGCAGATTATTATTTTTTTTTTCCCTTTCTTTCTTTTTTTTTTCCTATCGCGATTTAGATCATCGGACAGGATAATGAGAAAATACGAGAAGGCTCTTCATCGTTGTACGCTATCAACCGTGGTCTATCCTGGATTTTTAGCCATGTTTTGTTCTTGAAAAATAAAAGAAAAAGTATTTGTTCGAAGGTTCGATCGGCAAGCGGTTAATCTTCCCCCCCCCATCCTCACGGCCCTTCCTCATTCTCTCTCTCTTTTCCCGCATGCTTAATCATCTTTCATATCCTTGTTTTTTCTCTTCACTTCGTTTCATCTTTCAGCCTTTTGTCTCATTGGTTGTCTAAATATTTGATCGACGGATCGTACGTGATAATCCAAGTCCGTTCGGAAATTCGTATAGTTATTTATGTATGTTTTACGTAGAAGAGAGAATAAGAGGAAGGAGAGGAAACTAGTTTGGTCCTCTTTGGTAAAGTTTGGGCCCGAACTTTCCTAACTAACGGACGAGAAGCCGAATGAGATGTATTCGTGAGGAGAAGGAGAACGAATACACTCGAACCTGGCTAATTAACATCGTGGGAGAGAGAGAGAGAGAGAGAGAGAGAAAACGAAATCGATAGTCCCGCACTAGCTCGGCCAACGAATCGTTGTCGCGCGAGCGCATGCACGTCGTTAAAAAAATCGAGGACTCGAAGCCCGCATATTTGGGTTAATTGAGGATAATCCATCTTTTCCAAGACTATCCATTTACCGGGCTCTTCATAAACCGACGTTATTTTCACGTGCACAATACCTCTCTCTCTCTTTCTCTCCCTCTCCCTCTGTCCGTCTTCTACTTTGAATCATTTTCTATGACAAGAAAGGGAGAAACAGAGAGAGAGGAGAGGGAGGAGAGGTAAAAAGGCATACGATCCGTTCAACCTAATTTCGTTAGCAAAGACCTCGTTCGTTTCAAGAAATTCTATATTTTTATCTTTTATCTTTCCGTCTTTCTCGCTCTTTCGAAAACTATACATGGAATTGTGTGAGAGTTTCCAAGTTTCCAACTGTTGAGGAAGAGAAAGAGAGAGAGAGAGAGAGAGAGAGAGAGAAGATGCACGGTAATGCCATTTGCAGTTCTGCCGTTCCGTATCATTTCTGGCCACGAGCAGAGATACTAGCCCCGTTGTGTAGCACCGTCCTCGAGTACCGGCAAGTCTAGATAATAATATAATAGTAGAAGCGTATTCGAATAATGTGCACTCGCTAACGTGTCTACCTGTGTGCATACATATCTCTCGAGCATTGTAATTGATAGAAGAGAGCCAAGAGTAAATGTATTTTGTACTCGCACCTATACTCTCAGAACGATGTATACGCGTATGAATGAATACAAAATATCATTGACGAATCTCTTGATAGATGATACGCCGCGAATCATCGTTGAATCTTACTTACAACACGGAGAAGATGTAGGTAGAGATAAATAATATGTTATAATGTACAAGTTGGCATGTAAATTCGCGGATACGGAGTAGTGCTCCTTCCCGACAACAAATTTTTTTTTCCTTTGATTTTTATTTTCTCGTCGTCATATTAAATGGGGTTGCGCAGGCGCCAGGATGACTGTTTAATCCCCCATTCCTCCCCACCAGGTTTCTTTTGGTAACCTTCCAAGCCGACTTCCGGCCGCTTGGCCGAGATTCAACGCGTTAAACTACGTCCACGTCGAAAATTTAACGTTCGGACGCGAGCATCCGTATTAGAAAAAGATGGTGGAAAAAGTATCGTCAAACTAATACGAGCGATACCTGCATAATCGTTACGTAATGAGATAAGACCGAGGTCAAGTTTTTTTTACCTTTTTTATTTTCCTTATTATGCTATACCAATAAATGAGGAAAATATCTAACAACTCTAATTATTGAATATTGCAGAAAGTTTATCGGATTGTAAGAAGAAAAAAAAGAGCTCTAACAAAAGAAGTAATAAAAGAAGAAACAAATAAATGATCGATACCGAGAAGAAAGACAAAATCAACGACTCTAGAGTCCCAAGCTATTACCAATCGTCGATCGTTCATTTCGAAGTCCTTCGACGATTTGCGGCCATTGGCCGTTTTGAATTTGATGAAAAAGATTGCCGTAGGAAGAGATATGAACGATGATACTGGAATCTCAATGGGATAACCACCTAATCCATCACCGTTTATCCTTTGAATGACATCAAAAAACCCTGCATGACGATCTAGATGACGATCTAGATGACGATCTTGATGGTTTAGAGATAAAATCGAACACTACCGATAAAAGATACGCTAGCAATGAATTCGATTTCGAGATTGAAATGATGTTTAAATAAAAGAGATGAGTTTAGTGACTTTCGTGACTTTAAAATCGTTCTTTTTAATGGAAATAAAAAAAAGTAAAAGGGAACGGGGTGTAAGGAAATCAATGGCGAAAAAAAGGAAGGATGTTGGAATGGTATTCGTACTACGAAGGGGAACACTTTTGCTTGCGGTGCTCGCTTTACGGTTCGCGTGCGACGCCACTCCGAATCTAGGTTGCACGTCCTCGAGTGGTCCACGTTAGTTCCTCATTTTTTTTCTCTCTCTCTCTCTCTCTTCCTTTTTTCTCTTTCCATTCGAAGGGATTCGCGTCCTTAACTTACGCTTTCTTTCCTTCTTTTTTTTTTCCTCTTTTTTTTAATTACTTAACCCTTGAACTTTTCACATCGAACACGTTCGATATACCTTTGTCGTGTTCTTATTATATTACTCCTAGATTCCTAGATTGTTTTTATAAGATAGGTGATCTAGAAAGTTGGGCTCATTTATCTTCGTTGGATAAAATCTGTTAGCTCTTAAGAAGATTTACTTAACTCGTTTTTCGAAATCAAATGTGAAAGGAGAAGAGAAAAAAAGAATCAAACTTAGAATAAAATTTCCTCAGAGAAAATACTTTAATCGAGTTATCCAAAGAGTCTAATCTTTGATTATTCCAATACCAGTTTCGCTTTCTCTTTATCTAGCCTGATTTTAAGTAGGAAGTTGCAAATCCGGTATCGGCCATTTCTCAACGAGAAGGCGACCAAACCTTCGCGAGTTTCGATAGATGCAGATAAGAAACGAAACGAATGTGATTAAATAAAAGCGAGAAGTAGGATATAAATAAGACGAGAAGAAATAACTGAAACCTGTTTTTTTATTAAACGTCGATGAACGACAATGAAGATTACGAAAGAAGCACGTGGGTGGATTGGAACGTTCATTGGTCATGGTCTGTGTACAACAAGCACCTCGTTCCTGTCTCTACTCTTTCTCTCTCTCTCTTTCTCTCTCTCTCTTTCTCTCTCTGTCTTGCATCGTGTTCTTGCTACAGGAAGAACGATCAAGTCAGAAAGCTTAATGGATTTCCCAGACTTGTCCCTTCGCTTCTTCTTTTGTCTCCACAAATTGTATTAGCTCCTTCTTCTGACCCTTCCTCCCGGATCAACGAATTTTGACTCTCTTAACCAAGTGGATGAAAATGTACGAAAAGAAAAGAAAAGAAAATCGAAGAGAAGGAATGAGAAATATTCCTTTTATGTAAAATCTGTTAAACGCGTATGTAAATAGCGTGTAAATAGCGTGATAATATTCATGACTTACATTGCAAGATAATCGGTATAGGAGTGGTTAGCATAATTGAAAGTCGATCGATTTTACGCAAGACGACCTAGGTGAAGAGAATTGAATCATCGTTGGCGGATCTCTCGCCACGGGAGATTTAAAGGGCTCGGCAAAGTACGTGAGCTTTGAAGAAGAAGAAGAGAGAGAGTGAGAGAGAGAGAGGAGGAGACGGGATAAAGCAGGGTAAGAAGGAAACGAGATGGGAAATCAGATGTCGATTAGCGCCTTTCTTCGACGACTACCGACACTTCCTTCACTTCCTTCTTCTATCCTTCTCTCTTATTCTTCAAGTCAACGATGTCTGACATTTTCCTGAATATACCTCGTCGATCTACTCAAGGGAAAAAAATTGATCGATAATTCTACGCTTAAGAAATATAATCATGACTTGCAATGGGTTAAGTAAGTATTTACTACATATTTATAAAAAAAAATTAACATACTCTTATTTCACGCAATCTCTGTTTTTATCTGCAAGCTTCTCCTCTCTCTCTCTCTGTTTCTCGATCAACATTAATCTTTCTTGAAATAAGACATTAGGATTTACGAGCTACGACGAACATTCTTCCGTCTCTTTCTTTTGCTTTGAAATTCTGATGTTGACGGTAGCCAATTAAGAAGCAAATATAGACGGGGGGTACCGTTTGACAATCAATCGTCTGCTTTACGCCCAAGGTAGATAAAAAAAGAAGCATCCAATTTGCAAAAATTGAATGTTAGTTAAGAAATATAACATCTTTCGATAATCTTTATAGACTCAACTCGTAAATAAGTAGTCAGGAATATTGTCAACGTTGGTCTCGTTTTAATAACGTGGAAGCCTTTTAGAAGAGAAACGCGTATCGAACGTAGTAAGTACGTAAGTTCTCGTAAATACGGAGCTTGCCTTTTAGGGCTCAGTAATATTTACTTGGTTCCATCGTGGCTCGTAGGATAGGAAAGACTCTAGGAGACATAGCTCGTGAGTATCGGCGTAAACTAGGTAACAGAGAGAACGTAATGTCGAGAGATGGCTGTAATTTACGCGACGTAGCAAACTGATTAATGATCAGAATAGATCCTCGCAAGAGTACCCAGTTCTCTTATCTTTTGAAAAATGATTAGATCGGAATATTTATCCATGATAAATTTTCCTTCTTTTAATTAAAATATCTAAGGTATAAGGTGTTGAGGGTGTCTCGCGTGGATGCCGAGAACACTCCCACTCCCACTCCCATCGACTTATCGTTGTCTCTTCGACAAAGTAGTCCGACAAAGTAGACCAAACTCGACGGGAGTCGATATTTTTCAAACTTTTCACTTAAACTGCCTGCAACGAGCTCCCAGAGTCAAAGTTCTCGAACGAATGCTTGCATTATCCAGCTTAGACTATACGCGCGCACTCCTCCTGCATCCTTTGCGACTTCCACCTCCGTGAATTTTCCTCACTTTTTACGAGCTTCCATTTGGAGTTTTTGATCAAAGATGAGTAACTACGAGTACGAGAACGAGCACGTGGATCAAAATGGTCGATATTCTAATGGTTTTCTCTATTCTAAACTATCCGAGCTTCCTTTCCTCCCCGACGTCATTTCAAATATCCACGTATTTCTCTATTTCTAATTCGATCGATGAAACGCGATAGATGCACACCGTTCAAACGTTTCATTTCGCGAAGCGAGGCTATTCGAAGCATTGAATTCTCTACGAATCGTCGAAGCACGAAATATATCTATATCTATATAGATTTTTGTGTGTCTGTGTTTTTAGTTAGATGTTATACATATGCTCGTGATATCGGATCGAACATTTTACCGCAAACATACCGCAACGAATCATTAGAGAAGTTTCTATGCAAACGGAAGAAGCAATGTAAAAGAAAGAGAAAGAGAGTATCTCTCTTTCCCTCTCTCTCTCTCTCTCTCTCTCTCTCTTTCTTGTCCCCCTCCAGGGGAGACTAGGCAAGGTCGCAAACATGCTCGGACCAAGCCAAATTCATCCTCGGCGGGTAGTTTGAATCAGGGCCAAACGACTAATCCCATGAATACCACCACGGTCTAACTGGAAACGTCGCGAACGCTTCTTACTCTTAATGACGGTATTTAAAAGCAGGTGCATCCCCGGTTATTTTTTCTTGCAAAGAATAAATGCAAACCTCCCAGGAGAGAATCGATAACGATGCAATTTGATATTTCGCCTGACATTTTCTTTTCTCATTACCTTCTCGAAAAGACCTAGGCGTACCCTCGCGAGGCTTTGTCTTCCTCGAAAGAAATTCTTCGAAAATTATTCCGTGAGAATGCTAGGACGTATATGGTAGAATAATGTAGGTATGTATGTAGGAGGCAAGGAACTTGCAATTAGAGCGCGGGTAATTACTTCGCAATTACGAAATTACGTTTTTGTTCTATCCTGTCGGAAGTGGTAATCGCAGGACGATAATCTTTCTGCGACTATCATGGCGAACACCGCGATTCATTTCATCGGTGCACTTGTATGATTTTAGCCACACCCCAATTATTTCTTCTTCTTTTTCCTCTACAAATTCACTTATTAATTTTTTATTGTCACCCGAGGTTGCGCCCGAGGAAATTCAGTTTTCCATTAAAAGGGAACATTTCTTTTCACGGTTACTCCGTTTCATTCACATCCCGCTTTACGGATTTCCTTTGGACCGGTGGACTGTTAGGATTTTCTCTAAGCCCCGTTCTCCGTGTTTAAGCACGGAAAAGTAGAATAAAAGCGTGCTTCGTGATACCGTCCCCTATCGTCTCGAGACGAGTATGTGTGCATGTGTGTGCTGCCACAACACGACAAAGACTCGTGTGCCCTGAGAGCAAATTATGTTTCTTTTCTACTCGTATGTCTCGCGAAACATTCACGAGTCTGTTGACAGAATTACATCCAGTCTAAAAGTTAATCTCTACTGATTGCGAGAAATAGAGGATGGAGAGAATGGGCAAGAGGCACGAGTCAAAACCAGAAGAAGAGATCGAATCAATCAAGATTTAGGCAATACACGCGTTATCGAAACTTTAAATCGCGTTTGCGATCCTTTCAAAGACTAAAACACTCGTTTATTTCTATAAAAAGAAAACAAGTCCAAAAAGATAAGATTGGTTTATTCCGAGATTTCATTTGATTGTCGCTATGAAAGAGCTGTCGTTGATAAGTATTCTTTTGTTTGTCACTCTTTGCCTACCGTTTGTTCCGAAACGAAAAAGCGATATAAAGAAGATAAAAAGCAGAGAGATGTTAGATGACGTTGAAACGGACAGCGCGAGTTTAGGTTCTCGAAAATGTCTATTCAAAGTTTCTCGATAAAGCTCGAGCTAAAGAATGGCGCGAATTCTCGTTCGATTCTAGGATGCATTTGGTCAAAACGAAGAACGCGTTAGCTCTTAAGAGACTTTTGGGATTAAGGAAAATCGACAAACCGAAATCCGAATAGCTCGTACGAGTCAGGGTTGCGTCAGGGAGAAAGTAGATGGTATCGAAGTAAGGTGGTTGACGTCCTAGCGTGCTCGCTCGTTTCTGTCGCATGGGAGGAAAACATCGTTTGCTTCTACCCCGTCCATTTTTTTTTCCCTTTGCCTCGGCTGTTCTTCCAACGTGGATCAAAGGACCACGTTAGAAAGAGTAACGCGTAAGTCGTTGCCCTACTATCGACGTTCCGTGGAGAGTCGTTTTAGCCGCGAGAGAGGAAAAAGGAAAAAAAAATGATGGAGGAGGAGGAGGAGGAGGATGATGATGGAAAAGATGGAGGGAAGAGGGTTTACGGTGCGCGAGAAGAGTGCGAGAGCTAGAAGGTACACTCTCTTTTTTCCTTTTTTCCTTCTTTTTCCTTCTTTTTCCTTCTTTTTCCCAGGCTATGACGAAAAAACTGTGTCGCCCATTGTCGACCGGTACACAGCGCGGAACAATCGCGATAATGAGAAAGCTACGCAGTCGAAGAGTTCCTTTTTTCTCTTTTCTTTTTCTACTTCGTTCTATCTCTTCTCTTCTCTTCTCTTTTAGCCAGCTTCCAACTTCAATCTCTCTTTCTTTCTTCCTCTTTGTGATCATCGACGAAACCTCCGAGACCTTTCCACTAATTGTTTCGCGGATCTCGATCGATCCGACATTTTCGAGTACTTGTTCCTAGATGAAAGAAATAACGAGAGAAAAGTTTCTTCTAATCGCTCAACGCGTTTCACGTGGTCCTTATAATCAAAGATCGATCAAGATCTAAATGTTTTCAAAGTTAAATTAGTATGTTTTGTTATTTATTTTCTATTTAACTGGTAGGGGAAATTAAAGTGATTTAGGTAGGACGATCAGAAGCGTGGCAATAAGTCAATCACTGATATCGATCGATTGGGCTCGTTCCGAGACGCGTATGTAAGTAGCAAGTAGGTACTTTTCCGAGCTACGTCAAACGCAACACTGAAAGACGTCACTCGATGCCAATATTACTGCTGTACCATCATATCGTAGCACTCGCATCTATTCCTATCGCTGTTACGTCGGTATTACATAAGGGAAAATCAAACCCTTAGACTTGTTCCTTTATTTATTATATTCCTGATATCGTTCCTTTTGACCCTTTTACGCAAAACTTATCGTAGCGCGAAGAACGAGTCAAATAATAAATTAATCAATTGGTTACATATACAAGATTTGAAGATGTAGAAGAATCATTACGAATGTTTCGAAAAAATAACGTCCTATCCTCGAAAAGGGTCTTAAATACTGTGCTTCGATTTAATAATTGATGTCGCGTTCCGAGTTTGACTTTACTCTCGTAATGTCAAGCATCAAGAAGCAGAGAGAGAGAGAGATGACACACACCGTGATGCGTGTTAGAGGCATCGTTTAACGCCTTATTTGCTTAAATTAAACACACACACACACACACACACACACACAGAAAGGCTCCCATACGAGAGAAGATTCTTAACGAAAATGTGTGCTTGTACGTGTGCTCCTATGTGCGCCTGTGTGTTACGTGTCTATGTAGAAATCAGCATCGGAGACGAATTCACGTAGCAGCACAAAGCAAAAGCAGTCGCCGCCGGCAGGAACGTTTGGATAGGTTCCACGAAAGGCCGATTTGCAGGGATCCCTCTCGTGGACTTTGCCAGCAGGGCTCTCGTCGAGCCATGCCTCGGGAATCGATTGGCTGCCGTTCGTTCGGCCGGACGTTCCGCCATCGCTCCACGAATCAGAATTCCTTTCGTTTCTTGCTAACCGGCTTGCAAGCCTCTTAAGAAAATACCCAACGTGCGTTCGTCCACGCCTACTTTTCTTCCTCGTTTATCGATTACATTTTGGCGCCTTTCTTTTTTATTCTTTAAACCTATCGTCCAAATTGTTATACGCCCGAGCAATTGGAGAATAAACTTACCCGATCTATACCATTTTTGCTATCGTACTTTGAATTCAATCTATTTTCGTTATCACCAATACTATCGCAAACGTAGTAGATACGTATAAGACTCGACAGCGTCGAGTGGAAGCATTTCTCGCATAAGACTTACTTAGTCTAGATATAATAAAAAGATCGACTTCTGGCACACACAACCGAATCGTGGACGTAGCAAATCCTTCGAAGACCAAAATACTGCTATCCGAGAAGGCATTTCTTCCCAAGTGCCAACGCGTGCGATCTTTCAACCGTCTCTCAACAACTACAGCCGTCGTTTCTTCTTTGTTATTTTATTTTTACTAGATTTGTGACAGACTCATTGATATATATAAATATATATATTCTTTATTAAATCTAAACGATCGTTAGAAATCCTGACATTTGTTACTCGCGAGATGAAAAAATAACGAGGATTAGTAAGTCGGAAAAAGATGAAAGGAGAAGAAAGCTTATGCCGATGAATCGAAATAAGATCGGGGGTGGGTAAGAGAGTTGAAAAGCTAGCGGAAGAGAAAAGATACAAAACGAAGATGCTTTGGACGTAGAGTCGTCTGTGAGACGACAAGAGGCGAACTCGCTTGATGGTACGGATTTAGCCAACATCTGGTCTGGTCCATTCCGTAGCTTCGGTCTACGAAGCACCGATTGAATTCGAAATAACTATCTTTGGCTTCTTCTTGCTGTACTCTGTTCCTTTGAAAGGTGCCTAACCAAATGACAAAGAATCTACGGCTAAACATGCTAAAGGAGGTCCGATTCTGACTGCAACTTCTCCCGGGCTCCTCTCTAATAGAACAAACGTTGCTCGTTTCTACGCGCGGCTGCCTTTACTTTAATCTTCCATTCTACGCGAATGGAAAAGAAATAATAATTTTCCGTTATTTTCCGAAGACGAAATACTTGTTGTACATACATGAAGGTGTGACGATAACTACAGCTAGGTGGTCGTTGCCGTTCCACGATGAATCCACGATGTATGTAGCATGGACGCAAGCCTGAGAGACGATCGTGCTGCCAGCAGAATTACGACTCCACCCGCGTACACGCTGCATACCATTCTCGATCTTCGGCAAGGTCGTTGTTAACTGCGGCTCTCTCCGCCTCCCTACGAGATATATCACATACTTTTTTAGCCTGTCTTCTTTCGCAACTTCTACCTTCACGAGTAAACATCTTGTTTTTATAAACCTAAAGACGAACGTCACGGACGAAGACGCGACGACGAGTCTGCATCGTTTGCATCGGAAACAACTTGTCGATTCCAATGTTTATCTATCGCGGTAAGAAAAAACGACTAGCTAATTAAATTCCTCAAATCGATAAAGGAATAAAATGAATTCATATTCGATGTTTTTTACTCATTATCTATTGAAATATTTACACGTGTTTTGTACCAATAGAAAATTTCAATAAGACAAAATTCGAAAGATTCTCTTTTATCCATATACGTATACGCGTATCTCTAATCCGACGGGCTTAACCAGGCTCGTATTTAATTTTGATCTTTAAGGAATTTCAATGAATTGCGCAAGGCCGCAAAACATGTATCGTCGGCTTATCGGCGGCGTTTAAAGCAGTGCAAGGAGTTGATACACTATCTCACAACGATGTCAACACAAACACCAGCAAAGTCATCGTCGTCGATATCAAGAATAACGCGTTTTAAAATAATAAACTAATAGGGTAGAGCGTAAATATCTGGAACTGAAGTACGGGACAGCGCATTTCCCACGTTCTGCCCTTCGAGTTATCGATCTCGGCATATGCGCCCCGACGATGCTCTTCAATTTCCACCGGCACGACACGAAATACAAAACGATCTGCCGAAAATTTCTATTCCGTTAGTATCGTTCCTTTCATTCTCTATTCGATATCCTTTGATAGAGTGGAATCGTACAAACTAACTCGATCGAGAGATCGCACCAATTAAGATCGACCGAATTGATCAACTCGATTGCGGCTCTAACGCCACTTCTATCTGCATGCATACACGCGCGAACAAACATAAGGTCCCGTGTCAAACGGAATCATTGCTTTCCATCCCATACCTACGTACGATCAAATACAGAGCTACACGTTTTAACTAGATGTCGCTAATAAAAACGATTAATCCTACTATTGACTGAGCTCATAAGAATAAAAATACATTTACAGATATATAACCGATTAATCTTCTTTGTAACGAGATGCACGACAAGGTTTCAAGTTGGTAGCTAACTTTCTAGACGATCAGAAAAGTTCCGACGGGCAGACGCGTTTTGTTTTTCGTTAGCGACGCATTAAAAACAAGAAGAAGATCCATGGAAATCTGATCACCTCATGACGAAACTTTCCTCGGCGTTATTCAGGAAAAGCACCCTCCTTTGAAACTCTCTCTGTCTCCGTTTACTCTGAGCTCGGTATCGAAGTAGCGAAGGCGTGCTGACGTCGTTGATGAAATTCCAGATACACACCGAGAGACAGATAGATAGAGAGAGATAAAGAGAGAAAGAGAGAGAGAGAAAGAGAGGAAGAGAAAGAGGAAAAGAAATGGATAGATAGTTTGCGCGGGCGCGCAACACACAAGAAGGATGCACAGAACGCACGTTCACAAAAAAAGATTGCGAAATAGTGAGAATAAAAAAGAACCAAACGATGTAAAGAGAAAGATCTCCGTCCGTGGCTTTTTTCTAAGTTTTGCGCCTTCCTTTATATTTTATTTTCTTCAATATTTACATATACGTATGTATACGTAAATAGTAGGAGAGATTGTAAGAGAGGGGGAGATAAAAGTGAAATATATATATGTACATATATATATATATATATATATTACATATATTATATATTACATATATATATATATATATACGCAAAAGGCACACGTATACGCGGCACGATGTTCGGCTTGCGACTGAACTTTGATTATCCTCGAGCGCGAGGGTGTCCCGCGCGGAAAAGAGAGCTCTACCCCCACTGCCTCCTTCACGAGCCGTTCAGTCGACTCGACTCGTCCTCGCTCGCCAATGCTCGTCGCCACATGGCCACGTGGCGCCCCCCCGATAGAGGGTTGCAACCCCACGTCCCGACTCTACCTACACGGTGTTCGAGCTTTTCTTCCTTCTATCAAAAATTGACAATTCGCAACATCCGCCGCGCGCTTTTGCTTTTTTCATTTTGTTGACGTACTCGCGTCCCGCTTAACGCATCCACGAAATAAAAGAATACACATCGGTAACATAAATTTGTCACGCTTGTAAAATACATGAAATATTAGGCGAACACCCTGTACATGCTCGTGGGTAAATATACCTATATAGATATATGTATTTGTGCACACATCGGGCGAGCAGTCGAGCGAGCGAGAAACGATATAACGTTAACGTCGATGCGCGCGTGCGCACTCTTTCTCTTTCTCTTTCTCTCACTCTCTGCTCCCTTTTCTCTCGGATTCTCTCTGTGGTAGCATCTACGTCGACGATAGAACGCTCTCCACCGCAAAGTGGCAACCGGTGGCACCGGTGCAAACCTCGTCAAGCGCCGTCTCGGCCGTGTATTTACATAGACATGCGATGCCCTACCACCATATCGCTGAGAACCGTCATCGTCCTAATGCTAATCGCACGATACCCTCGACTCTTTGTATCAAAGGTGCACGATGCATACGTAATATATATTATGTGAACTTGTCACAGAGAATCACTCTTGACGCAAGCAGAAACGTTGACTAACATAAGAGTATCAAATCAAATAGGAATGACGAATGACGTTTTATTCCTCTCCTTTCTTTAATCGGAAAGTTGAGAAATTGTACGATATCAAAGTGGAAGGATGAAAACGTGGGGGATATTCGATATCTCTTTTTATGTTTGTTATTATCGTTAGGAAACGATGGAACCCGTTAAGTGCATCTAGTCATCGACGGCAGATAAGGTTTAAGGGTTTGATCGCTCGTGCACATGCGCGTGCGTGCATTTAACCGCATCTCTCTTTCTCTCCCGCTCGCAGCATCCAGTATACCGACGTTATTGGGTGGAAGCTCGATAACGCTTTGACGACGACTTCATCGTTGTCCGACGCATCGTTGCACCGCGGCGGACCAAAGTAAAATGCATTTTCTCTCGTTTGAAAACAAACGAAACTCGAGAGAAACGCACGATACAGAAACACAATGGTAAAGCGATTATCCTAGAAAAGGATGATAAAATATTTCGGAAACGTGGCTAAAATTACGAAGAGAATTAAAACAGCTTTTTGTTGTAAACGTGTTGCGAGAGGAAAAATAGTCCGAGAGAGAGAGAGAGAGAGAGGTGGATCGATTTCCATTGCAAACTCGAAGACGACGATACCTTCGCGAGCGGAAACGAGCGCGAGTAGACGGAAACGATTTCGCGAAAGGCCGCTTTCTTTTTACTTTGGAATCAAGTGGAAACGTGGAATAGTATTTTCAAAGCGACACCTGCAAGAGATGCCATCAAGCCATCGACTGACAAAGAGAGAAAGAGAGAGAGAGTTTTCCTCGCAGAAAACTCCTTGACTCGCTCTCGCGTCCCTAAGCGACGCTCGTTGTCTGGCCATTAGCGGACTACTGCCGTCTTTTTGTGCTTTTTGTCGCTTCTGGCTCGTTTTTACTCAGGCACCGACGGCGGAAAGCTTCCCGATGACTTTTTCCTCGTTTCCGTCGACTACTTTTTATCCCTATCTATTCCGAATAATGATTTCCCCGTAACCTTGGATTCTCCCACGCATGGGAGGAGTCTTCGAAAGAAATCCTACGACCCTTAGCTGCTTCCTACGTTTTTTCAATCTTCGGATCGATTTACTTTTTTCTCACGAGTCTTAAGCACTTGCCTAAAGAATGTGGATTTTAGCTAGGCAAAGAGGAGGCAAAGAGGAGACAAGCAGGCGGGCAAGCAGCAGAAGTAGCACTTTGAGAGAAGAGAATGCAGGGGAGGGTTGCAACTTACAAGAGAAGATCCGCTTTCCAAGCTCGCTTAGCAAACGGGTAGAGGATCCTGCGGCTGGACGGAGGAGACGCGGAAACCCGAATACCGCATAGATCACGCATATTCTTAAGTTCGCACGCGTACCGGCAATACCGTGACTCGCCGGCTACCCATTGTTGGCTTCGCTAATTTACGGGCCAATTAATTAGCGCCCTCGAAGCTCAGATATTCCAAACTCCCGCCCATACGGACGACCACGTTCCTCTCCGCAAAAGGAGTTGCGGGATTCATCCTATATCTATCTTCCATGCGCGACAGAGACAGAGAGATTGGTATAGTTAAGTTCTACGTTTACCGATATCGATCGTTTCTCATCACAGATACCTACAATCGCTAATAATTGAACCACACAGATACAGAGAAATAACAACCACTCAAAATTATGCACATTTATAATATATTCCATTTGTACGAAAAACTTAAGAATGCAACGTTAGCTTTTTTTGGTTCTATCAAAATGAGATAATCTATTGCACCAACAGTGAAAGAAGTCAGGTCTTGAGTGAGGTAAGATCAGCCAAGACGAATACTATTTACTTGACATACATTTTACTTGTTACAGATTACAAAATACAGATGCCGACTTGAACGACTCGAGGATTGGCCATTCTCCATTGTTCATATTTTTGTATGTTTTCTATGAACTCATTTGATCGTGACACTTATCCATCTTAGCTAGGATGAAATTTCTATTTTCATCCATACATTAAAGGGTAGCGGGTAGACTCTCTTCGCGATTCCAAAGGAGATGAGTCTACTTCAGGGATGCGACCCTGCCCACGCGAGCCTTGATTCTCTCCTATCTCCAAAAATTGGGAGAAATCATGTCCTAACCTTCAATCCTATCCATAAACCATGACATCCTACGTCAACCTTCTACATCCCTTCTTACCCTACTTCGCCAACACGCTTGGCAAAATTTTCTTTTTCTATAAATAAAATATTTATTATTCGACAAACTAATCAGCCAACATCCAACATTTTCCAACAAGGACTCAAGGATTGGTCAGTCTTTGTTCGGCTACATTGGCAATAGTATAAAATGCTTGAAAATGGCGAAGGGATATAAATGAAAGTCTGTAGAAACTCTTAATCCGATTTCGCAATACCCTCTCCTTTTTCAAAAGCCGCTTTTGCTATACTCGGAAAGAAAAAGTTAAGCGAGGTTTATAAAAATCGAAAGAAGATATTAAAGACATGATAATGATCGTTGCTTCAAAAGAGAAGAGAACAATATTTGAAATCTACTTTGTCTGAGAGTATGAAAAAATAAGGAAAATATAGAAAGAAGATGGACAACCCCACACACGCAACGTTGTGTTTTTTTGAGTGATTTTTAGACGTAGAGAAGAACAGGGAGAGACGTCATACCTGGACGACAGACATTATGGATGACAGTGTCATAGGCAGAGGGGCCAACAGGCTGGACAGGACAACGCAATGTCAGTGTCCAAGGGGTACAGAGTGCAAGAGACAACGAATAATTCATCCCTTACTCTACTCGCGAAATACACAATATACGCGTGTAACTGCATAACGAATATCTTTCTACGACTCTTCTTCCGTTGTTTCCAGTTCGTCCGAATAAAATAAAGCACAATGGTTACATCCAACAACCTAACTTCGTTACAGAAAATTTCCTCGAATCTTAACTAACAGATTCAATTGAATTTCATAATACCGATCCTAATGCATTTATTTAAATTGCATACATAAGAATACTACTAAACAAGAGTTATATAATATTGGAGAAGATTAATTAGCACAAACGGAGTTAGATTTTGGAAAGATTTACAATCCTCCTACTTACACCTTTTGGCAGAAAGTGAACATTTGGTGAACATTTGAATGAGAAAAGTTTTAATCGCGTTAGAGTCGAACGGATTAAGAGCTGACTCTCTTTCTCTCTTGATTACGAATACGCAAATAGCTGGCCGTGTATATTAGCTGTGCCAGTAAAATTTCGTAATATTTGTCTCGGAGTTATGGCATATTAAATCGTCGATATGGCAGCATCAAGAGAGAAATACGGAATATGAGAGAGAGAGAGAGAAAGAAAGAGGGAAGGTTTCCATAAAACCAGAAGCAGAGAAGCTTGGTAAAACGATAGGGAGACGAGGTAAATGCAAGAGAACCGTCGACCACCGGTGGGTATATTAATCCGTAATGGCGAAACGATTAGTCAAGCTTCCCTGCAGACCCCACACAGTGCTGACAGTCGCACGCGCGACCTGCACATGATTAATAATCATCGTTCGGCCAACGTTATCGGTGTTAACGTTATCGCTATCTCCGTGTTCACTCTTAGTCGGTCTTCTTCTTACCCTCACTTATTGTCTATTGTTAGTTGCTATAGGACGAAACGGACAAGATATAAATGTGACTATGATAATCAAAGAAAGGGACCAAGATATATAAAACAAAACTCGGTCTTCTTTGAAGAACAAAGTTTTACCATTTGGGTTTATACGAAAACAGGTGGAAGATGGAAGAGATACTAGACTCGAGAGAGGATATTTTGCGGCTGGTACGATCAAATCCTAGGGTAAACCAAGGGAATCCGGCCTTGCTGGCTTTATCCTCGCACGCTGCGGTCTCCTGCTAATGCTGCAATAAACATGCATCTACGTGAAAACACGGCGAGACATAAACTTCGCGAACTTTCTCTCTTTATTTCTCTCTCTCTCTCTCTCTCTCTCTCTCTCTCTCTCTCTCTCTCTTTCTCTTTCTTATTCGTATGCGCGTGGAAAATAAAACGGAGAAAAGTAGAATGAAGAGAAGGTGTATAAAAATTCTCTGCACAGAAGGATCTCGCGTATCGAATTCTTTCAATTTCATTACGGGTATCTCGAGGAAGAGATTCTTTTCGACGATTACGATTGCGATGTAGACACTTTCGCGACGAGCTAAAAGTACAAAATGTAAAAACATGTTAAAAAAAGAAAAGAAGAAATAGTCTTTTCTAAGAGAACGATTTTTTTTTTTCCACTCAGCGGTTACCATTTTAATCCCACTCCTGATGCACGAGCACGAGCAACGAGGACGGTTTCTTCCTTTTCTTTCGTACTCTTTTCGCGAATTACGCGCGGACGACGCGGTTATTTTAAAAGATTGTCTTCTACCACTAATACTTTCTTCGAAGAGACATCTTTAATCTTACGATGCGAGCGAATATTTTCTTTACATTTTTCTCGACGGACCAAAGAAACACGAGATAGAGAGAGAGAGAGAGGAGGAGATTCTTATTGTCTCCGCATAAATTAAATGCTCCTTCGAGCACTTTCGAGTCTTTACTGATTTTTTTTCTTTCCTTCGAACAAACTGCCCCGAGTATTCCTTCCAAAGTATACGAACGATCCTTCCTTCCTTCCTTCCTTCCTCTCATAGATACGAATTTGATTTTAACGATACTCCAAGACTTCATATACGAGTATATATAACTTTGAAAGAGTTTAAAAGCTCTAAAAAGAAAAGTATTCAAGCGGCAAGTTGAAGATAACTGTATAGAAAGAGAAAGAGCTTTGCCTTTGGAAAAATACGCGTAGTGGTTCAATTATCGCTAGCTAAGCTTTCCGTTCAATTTCTTAGGTTCTTTATCAAGCGACAAACTACGGTTTTTTCTTCTTTCTCTCTTTTCCTTTCTTTTTCCCTTCTTGACAAAGTCGGTAGGACGTCGAGGACGAGAAGGACGGCTGGCAACGTGCCTCCCTAACAGCGACACAACGTAGCACTGCATCCGACAAGCGTGTAATTCGCCTACCTCGAAAAATCATCGCCGTGGAAAAAAACGTTCTAGCTGTTCGAAAGCCGAAACATAGTAAACGCGAGCGAGAGAGAGAGAGAGAGAGAGAGAGAGAGAAATTTCTGTTGGTCGAGTAAGAAGCACTATTACTCCGGTCACTTTGTCCGACAACCGATTCTCGCTCGATTTCACGGAAATTCGATTTCGGCGCTACGGGAATAAGAACGTTCCCAACGTCGACGGAGTTGAAACGGGTCGCTGAGTATTCGGATAATTCAACCATTAGACGAAACGATCAAACTACTAACAAACTTTCTACTTGCGGGACTCTAATGTGCGGGATAGGAGATATTTCGAGCACGTAACGGAACGTAAACGATATTAAAAATTGCGAGTTATGGCTACTACGGAATTAATCAAGCAAAAAGTTCAAGCCTAAAAAATTAATAAACGTAAGACCTTAGAAAAAATGAACACCTGTGGCTCCAAAGTCGATCCTGTAAATGAGATTGGATGATAGGAACGAGTTGTTCAAACTTTTCTCCATTCGTTAATTTCATGGGAAGCTAAGAGGACTATTATTTTTCTTTAGAAGATATCAAGTACTGCAACGAGGAAAAACGACGACACACGTCCCGAAATAATTTCGAATCGCTTCCAGAACGCCTCGTCGTGGCAATTAAGCGGTCAGAAGCAGGTGTCACGGTACATCTACCAGATATATTTCGAATCGAGTTTTCCCGAGTGCACGGGCACGTCTAACTCGGGCATCTCTCGTAATCTACACTTCCGGTCGAACGCTTCGAAAATCGCGATCAACATCTCGCAAAGTCGGCCGGCACGTTCTACTTCCTTTTACTTTTGCGACAAGGAACATGAACCATTTCATTCTCCAAAGCAAAAAAGAGAGACGATCAAATCTCTCGATTTATTAAAATCTATAGATATCTCAGTTAGTCATAGATGTCAAATCAGATATTTTTTCTCATAATCATCTTGTTGCACGAGCGAACAAACTTCTCAAACAATGGTTACCTCCTTACTCGCCTTAGATACAAATCAGACTTTACGATTATTGCCAAGTACGATAGGCACACGTGCATACATACATACATACCCACGCACACGTACTTGACACCAGGAATATATGAAGCGATACAGCATCTTCTCGTAGGTTGTTTCTATTTGTAGTCGAGAATTTTCAGCCTCTGGCATTCGGCTCTAACGTTCAAAACGGTGCTCCAGGTATTATTTCTGTTCGGGATGCCCGATGACCCGTATTCCTATTCTAAAAGTTCACCAAAAAGAGAGAGAGAGATGCTGGACTTTTTGGCCAATCTTTCTTTCCCTTCATTGTTGCGTCAATGATATCCAACGACTTTATGCTCAACGATACTCGAAAGTCGAACGAAAGAACTTACTTCTTCTGGAAATGACAGCTTCTTGCACGAACGATTACCTCGATATGCCACCAAGCAGCACGAACATTTCTTCTGAATTTCTTCTTCTTCTGAATTTCTTCTTCTTCTCGATCACAAGAAAATACGATTCAAAGGAATTATGTTAATCGTATTGTTTTTTGAATTAATAGTTTCTTCTACCTATACGTTTCTTTCATTTTAACGCGTTCACATTTATTTAAAGATGGAATATATTTAACGTTCATAATTATGAGATATCAATATACAAGTATACGTATATATACTTGCATCGATAGTTTGCAATATTCTTTAGGTTCCCATTAATCTCATTTTCCTATTCCTCGCTCGTTTCGCAACACTCTCGGTTATTAAGGTCGACGCAACGAGCTCGCGAGATATGCTTTATATTTAAGAGAAAAGAAAAAGAAATACAAGACATCGTTAAACTTCGGGCCATCTTCTATCTTTTTTTCTCTCCTTTTTTCTTTTCTTTTCTTTTCTTCTCTTTTCTTTTCTTTCCTTTCCTTTTTTTTTTTTTTATTAATGGCACCAGTATCTCTCGACTTACACGACGTCGTTTCGTTTAATTGCAACCAAGTTGCCCAGAGGTGGGATAACGACAACTTACTTCCACGAAACGTGGAAAACGAGGACTCGCGATATGATTTAATAAAAAGATCAAAATAGAAAAATTGAATATTCCTATGGTCAAAATTCTTACTCTCACTTCCCCCCCCCCCCCCTCTCTGTCTCGAATTAAGCAGATAAACAATTATAAAGTGAAGCCAGTTTGAGTGATATTGTTTGTGAGAAAAGTTAACAAATATTTTCAGCTTTTTCTTCAATCGCTTTCTTTCTTTTTTTCTCTGATTGATCGGCTTTGTCTCGAACAATAACGTGGAAGAACTCGAACGCGGCCGACATAAAATAATTTCGCTTCGCTTTCGTATTCGCTCGTCTAATAATTTTTAAGTCAAAACTACGAAGAAGAGGAATAAGAGAAGCGCGCCGCCAGCTCGCAAGCTCGTGAATTATTTAAGCATCTTTTTAAAACGTTTTCGTTGTCCCGCGCAGGCGCCTGTACCTACCCAAGCTGCATATACCTTCTACGCCTATTTCAATGAAAAAAGAATGCCGCCAATTATTTTCCGGGCGAAGGAGAAAGGCCGCTTTAAAGCGCACACATCGATTTTACTCGCTTTTGCACGGCTTAATTAACGTCACCTTGCCGTTGCCACGGATATCTACGTGCATATATATATATACATACACACATATATATATATATATATTACTTGCTCGGTAGGGAAAGAAAAAATATGAAAAATAAGAATAAAACCTCGTAACGCGCTCCCGACGAAAATCCTTTTCCGTTCGTTCGCCTCAATAAGTTTGCGCTTACGATTGATTTTTCCAGCTTTTTCTTCTTTCTTTTCTATTATTTTTTGTTCGTCCACCAACCGAGAGTCCACTCCTCGTACGCGATGTTTGCTAAGCGCTGCGACAATTTTTTCGAGCACCGACCGTTCAATGTCGAACAAAACCCCAACGATTGAAATATTTGCCATGACGAAAAAGACCGTCCAATTTATTAAATACTTTCATAGTTTGTTAATAATACCAATAGATACATAACAAAGTAATTATATTTAAATGACGGATCTTTCAATGCAAATAGAATTTGGAGAAAGTACATCACAGTGGTTGTTGTTTATAAGTTTTCTATAAAAAAACACGTTTCTTTTCATTGAAATTATGAATTTAAACTGAAATTGATTTGCTTAGCAGGTCGACAGTTGGATAGCGCTGCTTTAGCTGACTACGACCCAACTGGCAAGCTAATCCATAATCAGTAGATGCCTATATCCACTCGACTAGTTGATACATACATAATGGATACGACAGGAGTCAGATAATCCACGAATTGTCGAGCATTCGCCTACGAATCAGCAAACGAGATATCCCATGAATGTCTGCATATTCATCCCTGTCTCGTTCTTATACCAGAAGACCAATATTATTCTAACAAGAAAACATAGAAAGGAAAAAATAGATATTTCTCTCTTTATGATTTGAATCGAAAGAACGTCCAATCTTCTTTTTCTTCATCGACTAACGAAGCTCGGCGCGTACGTAAATATTTCGAGTAATATTCGTGAAACTCTCAGGAGCCGTAGGCGCGAGAAAGCCTTTTCTTTTCTTTTCTTTTCTTCTCTTTCTTCTTCTCTTTCTTCTTCTTCTTCTTCTTTGATATTGGTTATCCATGTGTATGTATATATATGCATCTCATAAAACTCGCGGCCCCGTAAAGAAGCTCCGGTCTCGTACATAAAACCTTCAATGAAGCGTCGATGCAACGACAAAAGGGAAGGGTAGAGGTGCCAAGGGGAGAGAAAGTGAACGGCGAACGATTTTTATGGCTGGTTTTACGGAGCTTTTCAATGGAACAAGACGCGCCGCCGCCTTTCTATATTCTTTTTATCTTTTTCTATATTCTTCCTCGCGCAAGAAAGAAGACTTACAACGAACTACGCGCTGTTTGCGCTTCGTGAGAACACTCTCTCTTTCTTTATCAGAGATTAGGCACGATTCGCATTTTCTTGTCCTAACGACATCGAAAGTCTTTCCCTTTCTTTCGAATCAATTTACAAAAATACCAACCCTTATTAACAAGTAGGTATTCTTCATTTTATCTAACGTAAGATAACAATTCGTAATCAAAAATTCCAGACATTTCTAACTCTAAAGTTCGATCTCTGTACGTTTTTGTTATCGCGCTTAGCTGTTAAAAAGGAAGGAAGGAAGCTTCGTGGAAGCGTGTAACGATAACAGATTCCGCGCGTGTTCACGTTGAACGATATTTGTTTGTAAACTCGAACCGATGCATCATACGAGAGAACAGAGAGAGAAAGAGAGACGACGTAGCACGCGATACGCAATGCATTTCGAGGGGATGCATCCAATCTCATTCACATAGGGAGAGAGAGAGAAAGAATGACGTTTACGTTGTAGGTGGACGAACACAATGTTCAGGAGATCCGAAAATCACTTGCATTACAAAGCGACGCGCTGTCATGCGAACATAGGTTATTTGTTCCTGGCGATGCTCCAACTTGAATATTCTTTCCCCTCCCAACAGCATCAGTAGCATTAGTAGCATCAGTAGTATCCTCTCAGCTTATATTTCTAAGACATCTAACTAATCAAAGTGCTCGCATTAGCTGCAACTTATGACGGCTTTAATTGTTAGATAAAGTTTAGCTAAAGGCTCGATTAGGTTTATTTTAGATGAAAACAAAAAAAAAAGAGAAAGAAGAAGAGGGTTGATTAGAGTCAGTTGGTTGGAGGGTGATTTCAGGGAGAATTCGTAGCGTTTCTCCGAGGTACCGAAGAGAGAGGAGATAAAGCGCTGGGTTTTATCTTCTCGCGTGATTAAGCCGCGGGACTGTAAATCATCGATTATATTCTCGTTAGGCTAAATAGTCTCTTCTTCCAGCTCCCTCCTACTTTCTATAATATCTAGAAGGTGAAATTCTCCTCCTTTCTACGGATGAACGCGTTCGAGCGGAAAGATAGTACGGATCCTTTTCTTTCACCCTCCTCTATCCGTCTATTATGTTTCAATTTAAAAACACCTTTCTCGACCACGAATCGATAAATCGTTGAAATCGGAAAAGAAACCTTTCTCTTCTTTTCCTTTATCCTTTTTACGTAAGATAGATCCATTTCAAGCCGACATTTCGACGATGTTGTTTCTTTTAACATCTTTTTAAATATTTCGAGATAATTAATATGCACATATTTTTTGCCAGATAATAAATAAACTTGGATAGGAAAAAACTTGATATGCAAAATAAACACCTATGTAGATGCACTCAGGATAAAGCGAACAAAGATAAAACTCTATTACGGAAAGCGATTCAACGCGTGTTACAGCGAAATCGAGTGTACAGCGAGACGATTATGTCCTATCGTGCGAAGCCAACCGCAGATTTCATTATCCTCCTTTTCAAAGGAACTGTCACCCCCGAGACGGGCTCCAAATGGCGTTCCTCTGAGTGAAAGAAAGAAAGAAAGAAAGAAATAAAAAAGAGAAGAGGAGAGAGAACTTGGAGAGAAAGAGTATGAGGGTAGGTAGGACGAAGCCCTTCGTGATCTCGAGCACTTTGAACCCCTGAAATGGCGTTTACTGCTCCAAGAACTCCCCGCTCAGCGCTTTTGCCGCCGTCCCGTTATTTTCACCAAGTCTTGAGAGTCCTCAAGAGTGCATCGAAAAGACGTCGTCGTCGTCGTCATCGAACATATCGTTTAAAAAAAAGGAACAAAAAGGAAGTAGAAGAAGAATAGAAAGAATAGAAAGAATATAAAGAATATCAAATTTAAGGAGACAAGTTTTATTCTATAGAAACAATTAATAAATTATTCCTATTAGATTTAAATATGAATAGAATGAAATTGTGTTAAAAGTTGGCGAGCACGCATAGCAACCTAATCATTTACGTAAACTACATAAAGGTATATAAGTCCATCCATCTCTTGGCGAAGCAGAGAAAGACGAAGTTTACGTCGGGCCAAGTTTTCGAGATGGATTAGTCACGAGCCAGATTAAGCCAAGGAGCCTATTGTATCGCGGATTTACTAAACTGCAAATAGACTTGTACGAGTGAAAGCTTCAAACTGGATGGAAGAAGACAATAAGAAGAGAGACAACGTTAAGCGAAGGAGTTTTATAGGAACTATGACCAACAACTTTTTTTCCACCGAAATGTGAAGAATGAACAAATTTCTGTTAAAGAAGAAAACAAAAGAGAAAGAGGATGATGTCGTCAGTTAAGTCGGGTTCGTCAAAAATCACCGTCATCATCGTTCTTCTCTGGATATAAATCAGAAGAAAGAAGAGTTCACCCTTCGTGACAAAAGCAGCAGCAGCAGCAATAGCAGGGTCCTTGAGAAGGAAGACGACGATGATGGTGATGGTGATGGTGATGGTGGTGATGGTGGTGGTGGGCACAACTCGTATAAATTTTCTTTCTGCCATTTTTTCTCGCATCGCTCGACAGCGAACACGAAAGGGGCGGAGATAAAGCTCGGAAACAGGCGAACCGCAGCCGAATCGTTTGTCATACGAAAAGTCTCTCCAAACAATAAAATGGCATCGCGAGAAAACGAATTCCAAATGTCGAAAATCCTATTAGAAAAATGTGCAAACGAGCAATATGTTAACGATACGGCCAGCGAGCGAGGATAATTTTAATCAAAAATCTTTCTCCTTGTCCTTTTTTGCCTTCTTTATTTTTTGCTCTCCCTTTCCTTCCCTACCCTACGGTTCCGTTCCCTTACTTTTTGTTCAGAGACTCCTCCTCCCTACATCGACGCACATTTTCCACCTCGTTCCTACTTTTATTTTGTGTTTTCCCAACGGCCGTGGAATTTTGATGAAAGAGTCAGCTTCCAAAAGAGAGCCTCTTCTCGTCCACGCTCGATAAATTATTACGTTAAACATTAAATATTCGACGGTATCGACAATCTACCTCGTTCAATATATCGATTCGATATCTGCCTTTCGCCGGAGCACGTCCCTACGTATGTATTCTCATAGAAACTTCTTTCACCATTAACAATACCCTTTCGTTAACGATATATGCATACGTTGATCTCGCTAATATGCGAATGATATCTCGGAATCAAATTTCCAAATTTAAATATTACCACTACTATTACCAATATAGAGAACAGCAGGGAGATTCAATTAATTCTAATTGGTCGACGTGCTGCTAGACTACCTTTTCATCGATCTTTTAATTAATTAATATCTTCTACACTCGTTAAATTAGCCGAATACGTGCGCGGTGTGCTGCGAACGATAAAAGAAATGCATAAACTCTATGAGAATTTTCATTCGCGAAATTTCCAACAAGTTTTATAAAAAATGGATAGAAGAGACACCTGCTCCCTCTTAAATGGTAAAAACTTTCTTTCCTTTTGCCAGAAAATAAAAACAAACAACGTATATAGAAAAACTCGTATTATTCGTTATTTCGTTCTTACTCGAGGAATAAAAAGAATGAGAAAATAATTTCTCTCGGTTAGATCCGGACTGTTTTAAAGTTGCGAAAGAAATACGAGTAAGGGGATATTGTCTCCAAGATAAATCATAGAACTAAACCGTAGATAAAATTAGATACCCATAGAAAATATTAGTTTGCATTTAATTAGAATAATATCGATCGATTCGTTTTGTCGTCGGTTTTACGCGTTGCACGAATATTTAGCAAATAATCCATGGTTACATTCGTAATGCATAATCCCTCAAAGATTTAACTTGTCAGGGAAATATTCGTAAAATAAGGATGGTAAGAGAGTGGAAGATATTCGCGACTCGATCGTAACTCACACTTTCGCGTGGATCCAAGAATCGATCCTCGCAGATCCTACTCTCGAGATACCCAGGAGAACGTGGTACACAAGAACAAATGTCTACGTGTTCGGTGAACGGTAAAGCGCGTTCAGGATTCGAATAGTATGCTACGTCGTTTGTTATTTCGGGACGGTACGCTCGAACGAGTCTCCGTACTTCGATCTCTCTCTCTCTCTCTTTCTTTCTCTTTCCATCATACATCATGAAAAAATGTAAATCCTTAACCTAGGAACGTAAATCCAGAAGCTTCCGATCGAGATACGTTTTTCGAGAAAATAATATCTCTTATCCGATAAATAAGAGATCCGGAAAGAAATGTAGATATGTGCATCTCGTCAAGTATTTTATACTTTAAAAGAGTCTTATCGAAGACGATAAATTATCGATAAATCTAACCTGAAATTGGATTGGCTGATTAAGAATGCCTGCTAGATGGCAACCGCCATAAAAGTCCCAACGAACCTCGGGAAATTAATCTTCTGATCCGTGATACAAGTATACCGCCGGTGCGACGGCATTGCGCAGGGAAGGAAACTTTGGTCAATTACGTGGGTCGGCCCTTGAGAAGCCCTACGACGTGTAGGGTGTAATCGAAGAGTGGGCTGTCGCCATCGAATCCGGCTGCAAATTGTTTTCCGCAAATTGGATCGCTCTCCTTGAACGTCTCACCGTGATTCGGAAGGTATCGCTAGATCCGATCGAATCGAATGACTATCAATCTTCTTTCTTCTTTTTTTACATTGGAAACTTATACTAGATACTTCTTATTGTTAGACTCGCGAGTGTCACAATATTCTCACATAAATAGATTAAATTCTCTTTCCTCTATTTTGCCTAAAAGATTCTCCATAAGCTCGCCGAAAAAGAAATAAAAATAAAAGAGATATATGTATCGCGGTATTCGCTTAAATATGACATTTACATGACGCAAAGACTAATGCCTTCCTCGTTGAAACGCGACGACGTGATGGGGTTTTAGGAAGACAACGCAAAGCGTGACAGACAACGGATACATCTGAATTCAAGCTCGTCATGCGAAGGTTTCGCTTCGAGCTGGAATAAAACAATAGGGGAGACGCGAAAGGAGACAATGAAGAGAGAGAGAGAGAGAGAAAGAGAGAGGAAAGAGTCTCTGTTCTCTCTCCTACGGTAGTAAAGCATATTTACTCATCTAGCCGGTAACCAAAGCTTTGGAAAACAACGAGAAGATAAATAAGAGAAAATAAATGGAGACAGAAAGACAGCAGCTGAGAGAGAACCGGTGGTTTTAACGACAGGTCAAGTTACCAAGGGTTCGACCTTTTCCTACCGAACCTTGCCGTCTAGCAAACGATTAAGCGACCACAACTAATCGTCTATACGCTATCTATTATAACTAGCCCTAAACATTTTACGTATTCGTATGCACCTGCATATTTTCTACGACGTATATACTTGAACAGATATTTCAAAATCGCAACGCCACAAATACTTTACCTTTTACTACGAAAAAGAGAGAAAAAGAGAGAAAAAGAGAGAGGAGAGGGAGAGCGGTGTGTGCGGTTACTTTTTGCAGAAAAACAAGTATTCCTATATCTCAAAACTTTGGTAATAGTCCCTCCTTCTCTCTGGGTCCTTTACATCTGCGCGCACGCGGCCATGCAAGCGAGCACGTGTATTCGTTCGTCGTCCTCATTCGCGGCTTCACATATGAAAGACTAAAAATGCATACTCCAAACGGTCCTATCCGGTATTGTTTGAACTTTCGAACGAAACTGCTATAATTCAGAAGCTCTCGGAACGAACGGCGAATCGTTACTAAAAGCACTGCTTTCCTTCCCATCCTAGCAATCTACGAGATACGACGAACGAAACGCGCAATCGGTTCTATACAAGCGTCGTCTCTGACTTTATACAATTTTTAACTACGGACGGGGACCTATTATGCTTACATTTCTATTCCGAATAATAATCCAGATTGCCGCTGTATACTTGGTGAGCAAGAAGAAAGCTCATAACAGAATCTTATTCGTAACTCTATATGGAAGAAGATATTCAAGCTTTTAGTTTCATCTAGCACACCCTTTATGCAGATGTAACGTGGAAAACGAATGGAAAAGCGTCATCGCATTATCGACAATCGTTGCGGACCACTTTCGCGGAGAATATCTCGCGCGCGATCGATATTGCGAGATGATCGCATTTTAATTGAAAAATCGCCATGAAAAATGAGACTTTAACGCTGTGCGATTCGTTCTACCGCTATTAAATATCACTCGCTTTTCATTGTCTTTCAGTATGAGGGAGAGGGAGAAAGAGAGCTTTAACGAGTCGATCTCATGTCAGGGAGAAAAGAATAGTAAAGTAATACTTGCGCGAGCAAGATTTTTTTTGTTTTCAAATAAAAGAATAAAGAACGTTTAGCGGAATCTAAGAGAGAAAATTCATTTAGAATAACTACTGTTGGTAATTAATCGAAGCGAATATAATCTTTATTAGTGAAACCGAATTGTCTGATGAGAACTCAAAGTTGTGGTCGGCTGGCAAATATATCAGTATGACGAACGACGAGGGAGAGAGAGATAGAGAGGAAGAGGAGAGAAAGAGAGTCCCAAGAGGACATCCTGTAATTTGACATTAGCCGTCTTCCGTCAGCGTCGCTAGCTTAATTACATTCCACGATGATGCTCCTCGCTTATTGTATCCTTGAACGAAGTTATGCCTCTGACGACGAAAGAGCCGAACGTACCTAGCTACCGTAGAACGTGGACGAGAAAATTGAAACGGTCTCTGGTGACGATCGTCGTTCACCTAACTAAATTCGATAAATTACAATTTACTCATTTAAAAAGAGATCGTAAAACCAAAGAAAGGAGTTCTTTTTTTTCAACTCTTCTGACTAGATATTAGATGAATCGAGCGTCGATCTAATTTTAGAGCCCACCTAACGATGGACCCAACCCTGAAGAGAGACAAGGGAAATCTTTTTCTCTCTCTCTCTCTCATACACATACGATGAAAAGGTAAAACAAGTTTCAGGCAGAACATACAAGTATGGGAGCATAGAAAAAGCTGCTCAATGAAGCTTGCGAGGACGGAAAATCGAAGCGATCGACGTCAACCGAGGCTCATCGTGGCCGCACCAAGAGCTTTGATCGCTCGGCCGAGCCTTCTTTCTCGAGCTAGAAAGAGATACGAATAGACTCGTGACCGAGTCTAATTCCGATTATGAGAGAAAGATAGAAATAAAGGGATAGTCCACGTACAAGCACGAAAACGCAAATATCCAAGTATAATATATACGTGATTATCCAGAGATTTGCCAATACGAAATTCATCAATACAAATTATTAGCTTCCATGACTAATTTCAAATGAATATCCGAACATGAAGATAGATGCCGTTTACTTGAATTTTTGTCTCCATTGAAGACTCTCCATTTTCATCGTGACTAAAGAAAAATCTTTTTTCCCTTCTCCTTCTCTCTCCCTTTTCCTCTTTTTTTCGCATCGGAAATTCGAGGATAGAACACGATAAATAGCCTTTGATGACGTCGTTGGATCCTTTTTTTTTCACTTTCATCAGATCACGAAGGTATCGCACTTGAGTGGCGTTACTTTACACAGTTTTTAAACGTGTAGATAGAAAAATGTATATACAAGACGATCTAATAATTATCGGAAACCTAAGAATATCTTATATTCGATCGATCAAACAGATAGTTAATTATTATACGGACTTTAATTTCAATAATTATTGATAAAACAGAAAAAAGAGTAGATGCTAGAAAAATAGAGGATGGGTAAGTGAATATATGCGGCTGATATAAAAAAACAGAACTATGAATGCTTAGATGTGTGCGTGTGTATGTGTTTATTTAACATATCACTATCTTCGGTACGGCATCAGGTTGAGACACATTTTTACATAAAAAAACATAACAAATATTCGAGTGTTTAAAAAATAAATAAAATGAGAGAGCAGTTAACTTGCCGAGACGTAGTTGATTCTGATTGAAAATGATTGATGTAAAATGTGTAACACTAAACCTACCACGTGGGAATCAAATGTCAAAAAAGATTTAAAATTATAGTAACTTTACCATAAATGTACTTTGTCCTTATATCCATAAGTGCAGGTATCCATGTATGAATATACCACTTTCCAGCACTACACACACACTCGTTTACATATGCATATCACTTGCATAGAAAGAATACACGCACACGTGACGCGACACGACACGAAATAAATGTTATACTTTAAATAATATCCTTGTTATTCCTTCCGACGCTCGAAGAAGACTGACAATTAATACGAAAAACAACTACGAATACATACGAAAGATACCGAACATGTACGAAGGTTAATATCAAATCTAACAACGAAATGACAACGTTCGGTTGCCGACACCGACCGAGAAGCGACGGGGAGTACCGAACGTAAACAAAGCATTGAACGTTTAATCAAGCCGGTGATTAAGGAATGTCTTTTTATGTGTATTTCATATTTAACGAATTTCTTAGAATTCACCGAGAGATATACGAACATTACCGATGTTGAGCTCATTTGAATCAAATGTACACCTTTGTCTATCTTTCTCTCAATACATTCAATACGTTCGTACCAATGACCTATTTTTTTTATCAATGACTTACTTTTGAACAGCTGATTTCTATTACTGATGATTGATTTTTATTTTATTTCTTAATATTTAAATAATTAATAAGTAGATTTATGTAAATATCGATTATATTAGATTGAAATTATAACAAAATAATTATTTGAACCACAATTACAATACAGATTGTGAGATAGGGTGTTCGAGAGGCAACGTCATGCCGATTAATTGCTAATAACAATATAAAAACATATTTCTACACCATGAAACCTCCAAAATATAATGGTTTATCCATCGAAGATATTAGAAATATTTGGAAGAACGTCGGATATGTATAACGATCGTTTCTAGACTAACCGCAGGATCGTTTTACCATAAATTACATGACCGCCGTGAATACCGACATAGTTTGCGAGAGAATCTATGAACGGTTCTCGACTGGAAACGAATGTACCTTCGCAAGTATTTGTATTAGGATAACGAACTTTGATGAACTAATGAGCTCGCCTAATATCATGACGAAATATTTATGAAAAAGAATTAACGATTGTTCATTCTGATTTAAAAGCTATATAATTCAGTCAAATTAGCACTTTGACAGGATGTTGCTTCTACCTGACAACAATGGCGATCTCTGTTTCTCTTTATTATAAAATATATTTGCAATAGTGAAAAAAAAATACGAAAGAACAAAACCGAAGTTAAATGTTAAAATGGTTAGAAATTATGGTCAGCTTACGTTTAGATGTACTTTGTCTTTATATCCATAAGTGCAGGTATCCATATATGTATATATCACTTTCAAGCACTACACACACACTCGTTTACATATGCATATCACTTGCATAGGAAGAACACACGCACACGTGACGCGACACGACACGAAATAAATATTATACTTTAAATAATATCCTTGTTATTCCTTCCGATGCTCGAAGAAGACTGGCAATTAATACGAAAATCAACAACGAATACATACGAAAGATACCGAACATGTACGAAGGTTAATTCTAAGAAATTCGTTATATATGAAATACACAAAGAAAAACATTCCTTAACTACCGGCTTGGTTGAACGTTCAATGCTTTGTTTACGTTCGGTACTCCCCGTCGCTTCTCGGTCGGTGTCGGCAACCGAACGTTGTCAATTCGTCGTTAGATTTGATATTAACCTTCGTACATGTTCGGTATCTTTCGTATGTATTCGTAACTAATTTTCATATTAATTTTCAGTTATCTTCGAGCGTCGGAAGGTGTAACAACGATATTATTTAAGTATGTGATTTATTTCGCGTCGCGTGTGCGTGTATTCTTCCTATGCAAGTGAAGTGTATATGTGAACAAGTGTGTGTTGTGCATATATGGATACCTGCAGTTATGGATATGGATATACAGCATTGGATATAAGGATCAAAGGTACATTCAAAGTAAGTTGACCAAAATTTTGAATCTTTTTAACATTTGACTGCGCGTAGTAGGTGTGTTAGTGTTAAAACATATTACACGAATAATTTTCAATAAAAAAAAATTCTAATAGGTAATCGTAACGTTGTACAATATTTAGAACTGGACATTGTATGATACGCGTTCATAATTCTCACGAATAACTTTCGTTGCATCCATAAAACTGAAAAAGATTTTAAAATATGATCAAGTGTCGGATTTATTTCACAATGATGCATAATCAATTACATCTCATCTAGTTATCGCTCTATTCTTTTGATTTATTTTTCAAACACTCAAGTAATTTTTTTTTCTTTTCTAATATACAAACGCGTCTCGTCTTTTTAAACGTAAATAAATTATTTTCTATTAAAAATATAGTTCCTTGTTTCATATCGCACTTTTTCCATTTTAAAGGAAATATCATAAGGTACAAATTATTCTCAGTAAATTTTTTTATCAATAACTGTTAGTTTCCGAGATATAAGCCAAGATTTATAGGAAAACATGATTTTTTCACGATATTTTTAAATTAACTATGTTTATTATTTAAATTCGAAAAAGTACATGTTATATCGGCTATATGGCACTGCGTGTATTGAAATAGAAAACAGCTGTTCAAAAGTAGGTCAACGATACAAAAGTAGGTCAGCTGTACAAAACCATAATAATAGTCCCATACATATTCAATGTATTGAGATAGGGTCAAGTCAAACGAGCTAAGCATCAGCTTTGTTTAAAACTCTCGGTAAATTTTAGGAAATTCGTTAAATATAAAATGTACTTTGAAAAACATTCCTTAATTACAGGTTTGATTAAACATTCAATGCTTTGTTTACGTTTGGTACTCCCCGTCGTTCCTCGGCCGGTGTCGGCAACCGAACGTTGTCATTTCGTCGTTAGATTTGATATTAACCTTCGTACATGTTCGGTATTTTTCGTATGTATTCGTAGTTGTTTTTCGTAATTATTGCCAGTCTTCTTCGAGCATCGGAAGGAATAACAAAGATATTATTTAAGTATGTGATTTATTTCGCATCGCGTGTGCGTGTATTCTTTCTTGTGCAAGTGAGGTGCATATGTTAGCGAGTATGTATAGTGCATATATTATTACATTTTTATTTTTCATGCAAAATGTAGACACTTTTCAGCAAATGCATTATGCATCTCTTAATGTAAACCACATTCCCGACCTTTTAAAATGTTTTGCTGTCAGGTGGGAGCAACATCCACTTGGTATCTAAAATCAGGGCAGATTGACTGAACTAATAGGAAAAAAAAAAACAAGAAAAAAGAAACCTGTTGCAACGAAATACTTTGGACAACATTGTCCAATCGTTATAATAGGATTTTTTCTTTTTTCTTTTTTTAAAATAAAAACTGTCAAGAATTATTTTTCACTTAGATACAGCCGAATAACGAGACTCGCAAAACTATTTAAATGAACGTTAGGACTCATTCCCTCTCGATTCAACTTACAAAATCTCAATGTTTCAACGGTCGTCGCACGTTTTCTTCTTCACGCGCGAATCACGTCCTGCATACTTAAATGTGCAATTAGCTCCGAGCGTAATTTTACTTCAGGCACGGTATCGCGTTCCGCATAAACACCAACGTGCCGATAAAAAAAGAATAGAATGAAGGGAGAGTTGGAGGTAAAGGACACGTAATTAAACATGAATGACACTTTTGTATATCCTACTACGAGTTTGTAATCATAAAGAGATAGATGAGAGAGAGAGAGAGGAGACAGGATCAAATCACGAAAGTTCACAAAAATTTGACCGGTTCGTAAGGAAGCAATGAACCTGGGCAAAGCTAGAAAAGAGAGAGAGAGAGAGAAATATAGAACGAGACGAAGAATATAAACCTAACAGACTTTTAGAATGTTTAATAAGCGACATCAGCGTGTCTGTGGCTTTCACAAAAGCGAAAATGTAAATTCAGCGTTTTCGCCGGCATAAAAGGCTTGCAGGAGCCTTCAGAGGGTGGAGAATGTTCCTTCTTGTATAACCGGCATTAAAATTGCAAACTGTGCAATGGACTATCTCTCCATTCATTCATTCTCTTTTCCTTCCTCACTCTCTCTCTCTCTCTCTCTCTCTCTTTCTATGTATATATATATATACATATATACGATATATATCTCTCGTCGATCTTCTTTATCAGCAATCAGACTTGTCTTCGGATGTCTTCAAGTATTGACACGCAAATAACAGAATCGAAGGACGACACAAAACGATAGCAATAAAGGCTGCTTATCTTCGAGTTATAAATCGTAAGACTTTGATAAACATTATATATCGTCCACGCAATTCCTGTTATATCGGTTACTTTCTATTTAATCCTCGTAAGTAGCCTCGCGTTTCTATTCTGAATATAACTGATAAATAGAATTAAATACGTTATATTCTAAAATAAATAGATTTCTTTTATTCTCTGCAAGGTTAAACAATCAAAGCAGGAATATGTACTCGCGTGATATTTGTGTTTACTAACTTAGCGCTCTGTTAAGTTACTTCATAACGTGTTTATATCTATTAAACACGTACTTGAAGATATTTGTATCAATTAATAAAAATCAAATCGATTTTGCATTCTAACCGACGGACGTAAGCAAATATTTTACACAGAAAAGATAGGAAGGTATGCAACTTACGATACGCAGATTTGTTAAACTTTTTTTTTAAACGATAAGAATGATAATACGCAAGATTATTTGAAATGAAACGATTATCTTTCATTACGAGGAATATTCGTTGAGCGACCATGATAGAACATTAGAAGAAAAGACAGCAAAAGTAATATTAGTAATACAGTAATATTTGTAATTCTTCTTACCTCCTTTAGATTATTTAGATTATTAAATGGAACGAGCTTTATTCCAGGCGTTGAAGAACTTTCCAAAAGAACTCCGTCGATATTGAATTAGAAACGAAAAACTTGCACAGAACTCGACGCAACTAGATGTAATTGGTCGGCCGGTGCCATGTTTGTTTTCGCGCGTTTCGAAAAATCGTACCAATCAGCGCGATTGTTTCGAGAGTCATCTATCGATGGAAAACTGAGACATTTACTTCGACGAACGACTAATCGATATTATGCACGATTTATTTTAAATTAGCCGCGAATATTGTTGAATTTATATTTCATTGAAATAAAATAGGCAGTAAAAATGTTATAAATATCAAATTATTGAGCTATCTATCGCATTCTGTGTTATCAAATTTTAGTGAAAATTAGAAACGGATAGTAAGAATTCTTCTTGATCTAAAAATTTCCTACCGTCGGTGAAGTACCGATCGAATTAAAAATAAATCCGTAAAATATAAGGGTGATCAAGTTGTTCCCGATGCAGTGGCGTATCTTGACAATTGGCTGTCACTCGATGGTTCGTCGTGCTGTTGCACAGAGTATCAAATTCGATATATAAAAGATAAGGAGATACAGGGACGTTTTGCTTAAGCTCTTGCATGTTTCGTGCTTGCTTGTAAGCTTTCGTAACTGATACTGTGTCTCGCATAGTGTGGCTTCCTTTCGTTCGATTGTTACTTACTCTACAGACTTATGAACTATTCGCGGAAGGTGTCATATGCGATCGGGGTTGATGTGTGCCCTAAAACAGGAAGTACTAAGCGACAAATATTATAACAATGTTGGATTGTTAAATTGATATATACGCGAAATTAGAGTAGGACGATAAGGACGTGACGGTGTAGTCAAGTTATGGAGGGAGTTGATGGACAACTGCAAACGAAATATCAAAAGATAGCCACGGAGTATTCGAAAGTAAGGAAATTCAATGAAACTACATAAATCTAGATTCGTATTGAAACCTTATCTCTTACCATCTGTTATTTCCTTTTTCTTCAATTCATAAAGCATATTTCTTTAAGGAATAACTATCCAAACTTATGGAACAAATACTTTATATTTACAGATTCGTGCTCAAGTGAATGTCCTAAAAAAGGCTGTGATAGATGAACAAGCACATAATGTGGAAATACGTGAACAATTAAAAGAGAAAGAAGTAGAATTTCGTAAAGCAGAACAAGAAATAGATAGTCTGACTTTCCGCAATCAACAGTTAACCAAACGAATAACTGTATTGCAGGATGAACTTGATAAATTACAAAATAAATCTAGGAAAGGGAAAGGCAAGCAATCGGATAACAATACTCAAGTACCTGCCTCATCAAACCATGTCTTAGACGAAGAATTTCAAAAGAAGATAGTTGAAAATGCTCAATTGCTATCGCAAATAGCAGATAAGGATAGTGAAATTGAAAGTTTAAGCGAAAGAATACAAGAATTGGAATATAAATTAGAACGCGTTGAAAAATCTAATGTAGAATTAGATTGTCAGCATCGTAAAGAAATTGATAAGTTAGACAGAGAGAGAAATGATTTGCAGAGAAAACTTAACGAGAAGCAAAGACAAGAAGAAACTATATCCTGGTCAAGTACCGAAGGCAGAAGGGAAGGATACGATGGTGAACAAAGAGCAGGACTTTCTAATCATTATCAAATAGATTCTTCTCCAGTTTCATCTCCATCTCCATCGCGTAGATCATCAAAATCTTTTAATGATGGTAAAAATCAAAAATTAACAGACGAAAGAAATGGTTATGAATCTTCTAAACCTTATGATATAGAAAAAGAACTGCATCATTGGAAAACACAATATCATATGATTAAAATAAAATACGATGAATACGAACATAAGGAACAAGAAGTAAATAGATCAATCGCAAAGGAATCCCTCAATCCTGTGGAAATAAATAACATGGTAGTTTTCTTTTTTTATTTCCAGATGCTTTTCCTATTGTTTAATGTTACTTGTATGATTTGCAGATTGGAAGATTACAAGCACCATTTGCATTACCCGAGGAAATAGAATCTCGCGAAACAAAAATAAGAGAATATTTTCTTGATGAGATAAATAAATTAATAATGGAAAAACACATTTGCCATGTTAAAAATTTAGCAATGGCTGCAAACGTAATTACAGAGATTATTATATTCTTCTTAATATTTGAAGTTCCCAATATTATCCCAGCCGTTCAATTTTTTTTTATTACCTATTTGATACCTATTATTTCAGAGAGAAGTAATGCATGTACATTTGGAAACATGTCAGTCGCAAAGAGAAAGATGTGAATTAGAACTTTTAGAAGCTCTATCCAATTGCAATAGTCTGCAGAAAGATAAAGAGACGCAAGAAGGAATTTATAAAGCACAACTCAGTACTATGAGCGAACATCTTGCTAATATGAATGATAAACTTATTTGTCAGACAGAAGAAATTCAGCAATTAAAGTTCGAATTAGCAAACAAGGTACAAGAAATTTAATGCTTTGTTCAATTATATTCTAAGATATCAATTAACATTTCTTAATTATTATTTTATAGAACAATAGGAAAGGAAAACAAAAATGATTTACATTCAGTTACTGACCATCGATCAGAAACATTCCATTGATAAAATTAGTATAATCATATTCATTGATCAATTTAAAGTTATGTATAATATATAAGGAATTCATACCAAACGAACAATATATTATCTGTCCTCATACTCTGATTTATAGCAAGAAGAAACAGGCTAAAATGCTCTCAGATTCTGTTACGTTATGTTATTTATGGAATCAAAATAAAATATTACAATTGAATATTGTTTTTTGAAAATATTATGAATGAAGTATTAGATAGGAAATGTATGCTAATCAAAGACAATACGACAGTATAACAATAATACGATATACACTTTGTTAATCTAATCTTATCTACCGTTACTATTTGAAACAATTAACTTACAACATTTCTTAATGCTTATATATTTACAATTCGTCTATACATAATTTTCTTATCTTGTCAATACTATATATTATGATATATCTTCAATAGAAAGAAAAAAAAATATTCTATTCTAAAATAGCGAAAATTTCGAAATATTATATATTTAAGGTAGAGTTCCCTATAAACGTACAGCTACAAAATTGGTAGCAAGAAAATTAATCGATTTTGATTGCAAAACTAGCACCACAACTACATCCCTGTTCTGCCAAAGGATTATTAATGATCCTAAATGCAGAACGTATTAACTCTGTATGATATTCTATAGTAGCTCCTTTGACATATTCTAAAGACGTTGAATCTATAATCACCTTAGCACCATCCTTCTGAAATATTCTGTAACAGAAATGCATCTATACGTCTATACATTTTTCACACATATCAAACACTATACTGTGTTTATAAATCCTACTTGTCGTCTTCATTTATGCTTGAATCCAAGTCAAATTTATATTGAAATCCAGAACAGCCACCACCTTCTACAGTAACCCTCAAACATGCACTCTCTTTTGCTATTTCTTTGAGACGTTTTGCACAGCTATCGCTGATAATCAATGCTGTATTGGCGTCAATAGCAGAATTCGTAGAGTTAAATGATGAAGCCGTTTGGATATTGCACCATGGTGCACTGTGGATTTTTAAGACATTTTATCACTACAAGAGATTAAACAATAAATCTTTACTATCGGAAGAAATCACTTTATTTATGAACAAGATTTCCTTTTATTTCAATCATAAACAACAGTTTGACAAATATAAAACTTTTCAATAATAAAAATTCAAGTACGAGTAACAGGGAAATACGCATAAAAATTCACTTACGTTAATAAACGAGAAAAGTAACGATTAGATGCAAAATTGGATGAAAGATCCCAAACCGCCCGTCTCAATTTCGTCATCTTTTTAACCTAAACGCGATTTCTACCAACTTTACGTTACGGAAAAAGACAGTAAATATGCAATAGCAAGTTACAAGCATACGATCATATTCACTCGAGAGCCATTTTCATTGGCTAAAAGAAAACAAAATGGCTACCCTTACTTTATGTCATCAAATCAGCGGTAATTTTAAAATCATATATTCTTTTATAGATTTATTACTTATAATAGACATATATATATATATATCTTTTCAGTCGAATAATACAAACTCAATCGATACATGGTGAACTAATAACACAATTGGCATGAGAATTGGAAAATAATAAATAAGAAAATAATCGAATGAATTGTTTTGTATTTAATCGAGAGATTTATACTTAATAAATGTGAGAAATTATTAGATATCACTTTGTACAATATTATCAATGATAGACATGACATATTCATGTATTTTTAATATAATTCGATTATTTAAAAAATTATATTACATTTCCAAATATATCTTACACAACATACATGTCCAATATGTTCTAAATTTAAAAAAAATATATGTATATATATTTTTTACTCTATCAGTTTCTTTGCTCTGAAAAAACGTCTTAAATAAAAGACCTGCAAAGTAGAGAGTCCTAAAAGACAACATATAGAGAATATACTGAAATATAAGACGCGAGCATTGGTTGCCTCTGAAAGAAAAGAAAAGAAATGTTTTCAGTCATTCTAATCACATTACCTCCTTAATCTTGATAAATAATTCAAATCTATTAATACCATTAGTATCTCTCATTTCCTCTTCATTTTTTCTCATTCTTGCAAAATCTTGTACTATAACTTCAGATAGATCTTCCAAGCGTTTCAATTCTACTTCCACAGGTTTCAATTTAGCTGCTTCTGCAATCTGGATCAATGGTTTATAATATGTAAATAAACGCGTTCATTACAAAATTGTAACAAATGATATCGTTTGAATTTAATTTCAATGCATTAATAACTTACACCTTCATAATTTTTTGTTTCAATACCACGTTTTGTAAGAAGCATGATTTCTTGTTTAACACCACGTTTATCTGTAAAAATAATTATTATAAATTAATATAATTCTGAACACAATGAGTTATCATTTTAAAAGAGATTTCAGAATAACTCGACATTAGAGAAAATATTAACTTACGACTTGGTACGCGTGAAACGAAACAGACTTCAAAGGTATCAGCTGTTTCGGTAATAAATGAAAACTTTAATAACTTTGAATGCGGAATATCTTCTTTTTGAGAAAGTATATGTCCTTTGGTATCTTTGATCTATAATACAAATGAATAAACAAATCATTTCTAGGTATATAAAAGTGACAGCGAGACAGACACAGTAACACAAGTAACACAGTAACACAGTAATAAATGTAAATAATTATGACATATTGTAGGTTATTCTCATATAATCTATACATTTTTAAAGTTTTTTAAAAAAAAGAGAACAAGTACCACGTAATCAACTTTTTGACCATCTTCTTGGGAAACAAAATATTCTCCCGTAACTAATACATTTGCTTGAACATCTTCTTTTAAACACTTGTGAGTATTTGGCTCCAAATACCAATTGATACAGTTGACATTGGTTATAATTGAAATTAAAACAATTACTCCAATGTTTAGATTTTCCATTGTACTTAACTTTTATTCAACAATACAAGTAAATAAATTTCTGAAATACTTGAAAGCTAATTGATATATTCCTAAAAATATTCTAAAATGTATTGTTCCTCAGTCAGCCTCCTGATGAGTTGGCAGCCATTAGAAATTATGTGGAATTAGTATCAGTTTGGATGCCTACGTGGCGTTTCATTCAGGAATAATATATCTCAATGAAAAATTGTATTATGCGAAATATTATATTACAGCTTTTTTGCTAGCTCGTCTATTTAACGTGTTACCTAATACTACAAGACTTTTGTATAATATTACGTAAAGAAAACAAATAGCCAATATTTTTATTTTTAATATATAAGAAATTGTCGACCATTGGAAGTATTGTTTTAGTTCGATGGAACATTTATTGGCTTCTATTTCAATAATATTCCAAGTTAATAGAAAATATTGAATATCTCATGCAAATAATAACAATTTCATTTAAAAATAACACGATATCATATTTTTGTAAACTTTTTCCAGACTTGAGCAGCTGATTGGTCATTGAACCTTTGAGCTCGTACCAACATTAAAAAATTATCCGTAAATAAAACTAATACCAACAATTAAACTTTCAGAGCAGATTGTTCTTAAAAAGCCGAAAATTCGAGAAAGCGTGTTTTCTTGTCAGTGCTAAAAATTTACAATTCAATAAATAAATGGCCAGCGGAGATGGATCAATTAAAACTCAAGAAAACGACGTAAGAATTATTTAATTAATATTATTGCTAATAACTAATATTATTGCTGTTAATGACAAATTTATTTTCATTATTTGTCTACTTAAAAACCATATACAACTAGTAGCGTTTTTTGTTATAGATGCCAGTCCCGAAGATTAAGCATGATTGGTATCAAACAGAAACACATGTCATAATCACAATACTGGCCAAAAATACAGAAAGTGTTAAAATTATTTATGATAAGACTACGGTACGTAAAAGTGTTATTTATTATATTATTTTTGTTAAATTTAATATCATATGTATAGATCTACTAAAATATGTTTTAATAATTATTAGCTAAGTGTTTCTGCAAAGCTACCTTCTGGTAACGATTATAGCTTGGAATTGGATTTGGCTCATCCAATAGTACCAGATGAATCTTCGCACAAAATTTTACCATCTAAAATAGAAATCAAGTTGAAAAAGCAAGATGGTATAAGGTGGACCATTTTAGAGGGAACTCCAGTTAAAAATGTTGTTGAACCAATACCTCAAGGTAAATTATTTATTCCTTACAATTGGACATTATTTTTCTGCCATCAAAGTTATTCAATAATGCTTTCGAAGAAATACTTCAAAGTGGTAATCAACCACCAAAGTATCCGAGTTCTTCCAAAAAATCTAAAGATTGGAATAAGGTAGAAAAGGAATTAGAAAAACAAGAAGCAGAGGAAAAGCCAGAAGGAGAAGCTGCTGTTAATGCTCTTTTCCAGCAGATATATGGCAGCGGTTCTGACGAAGTCAGACGCGCTATGAATAAATCTTTTGTAAGTAGTATATTTGACGAGTAACAGAGATACCGCATGAAATATTATTCAAATTTTATTTACATGTGAACTTAAGAATACAAAGATAGCAATGTTGATCAATTTTTTTTTCTTTGAACAAAACAGCTAGAATCAGGTGGTACTGTTTTAAGTACAAATTGGTCAGTGGTAGGTAAAGGGAAGGTTGAAAGAAAACCACCAGATGGGATGGAATGGAAATCATGGAGCCAATAAGAAAGTTTCCTTACGTAACTAAACAAAAACATAAATCAATCATGCAATTCGTTTGAAATTTTATACAAAACACATTTTGAAATTATTTATTAGACAGATTTCATATATGTCTAAACAAATTTCTGTATTATATGTTACAAGTTTCATAACTTATTTCAATGTGTTTCCCATCTGTCTTATTTAATAAGTTAATTAAAATTATTGCTTAAGAAAATTATATATATAGATATATACATAGTGAAAACTTTATATTGTTAAAATATTCTCCTGTTTATCAATCTTAAAATACATTAATTCAAAATTATAGGAGGGAACTGTAAAAGGATGCAAATAAATTCGTTTCTTGAATAAGTATTTCAACTATAAAGTTCTGAAATTGTTGATTACTTTTAATTTATATTTTGGTTTTTTTATTCTTTTGATACTTTATTCGTACTAAACTCAGCCATGGGCTTCTTGCTTCATATTTAATAAAATAAAAAAAAAATTACAAGTAACACCTTATTTTATTATCACGATGCAATTAGATATACGGGAAAAATAATATATAATAAAATGTTTTGATGGAAATCTAGCTTTTTTAGAAACCTATAAAACTTTTTAGGCCATAAAAAATTATAATTCCATAAACAGTCCATGTGGTAATATTTGACCATGAGCTTTGTGGTTCTTCGTTTATTTGATTTGAAGAATTATTTTTTGAAAATTTTTCATCAATATGTTGTTTCAAATAATCGATACCTTCCTTAATTGTAGATTGATTATTATTTTGTATACAAGATAAAAATGTTTTCATATCCTCTGATCTTTTACTCTGATATATCAGCGAACATACGAATGATAATATTGCGGAAATTATAGTTGCTAAAATTGTTACATATTTATACCTATGAGAATTCATCGTTTGCGCATCATGATATTCTTTAATTGCAGTTGTTAATTGTAAAAAATTATCTTTTTCTTCTTCATCTAGCAAAATTAATTTTTCGGTAATTATACTTTGTTCTCTAAGACAGTTATTTTCTTCTATCGTCAATTTGACATATTTTGGATCTTCTCTCCTCGTGGATAACATCTCGCTATATATTTCTTTTATTTTGTTATTTAACATAAATTCTTCTTGACGAGTAAAACGTCTCCTTTCTTGACATTTGATTAGTAAATCTTGTAATAAAATGACTTGTTGTCTAGCATTCTCTATGGAATGTAAACCTGTTAATTGTTGATACCATTGCCACCAAGTAACGAGCGTATGTGGTACTGGCTTTTCTGGTTTCAATGGTATCGCTTTAAATTCTTGTATTATGTTTAAATTTTTGATACGCTAAAATCAAGAACATATTTAATCAATTTATCATATAATTGTATATTTTATACTTACATTCGTAAGTTGATCTTTTGTTTTGACCAATGCGCTTTCGAAGTTTGTACTTGAGATATTTGAAGCCTTTTGTCTATAAAGATGTTTGTTTACGAAGTTTATTAATTGAAAAATTTTATTTTTCATTTTGATAAAAATACTGATCACCGGTTATGCTTTGGGCACTTTGGTGATACTGACTTAGCGGTAAAACAGTTCTAAATCGCTGACATTTGTTTTTCCATTTTATTGCGCCATCTGATTTTAGATGTAGAATCAAATATGTATTTTCAATATTTTATTTAATACTTTTTTACATAGGGGGGTAGACTGCAATTCGAAGCTCGATAACATTTGATAAAAGTAAGAAAATATCAATTTACATCATTGTCAGCTAAATTCCGCAATATATCGACGTAGTTAGAGAAATTTGATCGATTGGTATTTTCGATATATCGATAATTATAAATCGTTAAGCTATCGAAAAGTTGATTCTACATTTGTGTCATTAATGATTATCTTATCACCATCGGTGCTGATAAACACTGATAATATTACATATAAGGAGGAAATATCACATTCGGTTTTTAGCGTTAAAATAAGAAGGACTAATTAATATTTCTTTAAAATGGCAACCGGAGACGATAGACGCGTGGCATTAATTACGGGTATTACTGGACAAGTAAGTTTACATTTCCTACAACAAATGTTTATCTGTCATTTTCATTAATCTGTCATTTTTTCGTTTTATTATAGATTAATAAAGAATTTTTTGACAGGACAATTAGATTTCATTTGATTACTAAAATTTATAATTTCTCGTCGTTTTAGGATGGTTCTTATTTAGCTGAGTTTTTATTAGAAAAGGGATATGATGTACATGGTATTATTAGGAGAGCAAGTTCCTTTAATACTGCTCGTATTCAGCATTTATACGAGGATCCTAAATGCCATCGTCAAGGTAAAATGAAATTACATTATGGAGATATGACAGATTCGAGTAGTTTGGTCAAAGTAATTAGTTCGGTGCAACCAACAGAGATTTATAATCTTGCAGCTCAAAGTCACGTTATGGTTGGTATAAATTTCATTAAGTGTCTCCGTAATAATAGACTGAGATCGATGTATTTTTTCTGTATTTACATAGTTTTCTGATATATTGTACACAGGTTAGTTTTGAAGTAAGCGAATACACAGCAGAAGTAGATGCCGTTGGTACGGTGAGATTATTAGACGCGATAAGAACGTGTGGTTTAGAAAAGTCTGTAAAATTTTATCATGCATCGACTTCAGAACTTTATGGCAGAGCAGTAGAAGTACCACAGAACGAAAAAACTCCGTTCTATCCACGTTCCCCGTATGGTAATCGAATATTTTCTGTTATTCCCTTGAACTTTTCTATTTTCTTTAGTTTATTATTTATTATATTTTTAGCATGCGCCAAATTGTATAGCTTTTGGATCGTAGTAAATTATAGGGAAGCTTATAATATGTTTGCTTGCAATGGTATATTATTCAATCACGAAAGTCCTAGAAGAGGAGAAAATTTTGTAACAAGAAAAGTTACAAGATCTATAGCAAAGATACATTTAGGGTTGCTCGATTTTCTCGAATTAGGAAATCTCGATGCTAAAAGAGACTGGGGTCATGCTAAGGATTACGTAGAAGTGAGTACTTTATTGTCTATCGATTATTCTAATAGATACCTATTTATTTCACTGAAATACGCCTTCCAGGCAATGTGGCTGATGCTTCAACAATCAACCCCAGACGATTATGTTATAGCCACGGGAGAAACTCACAGCGTAAGAGAATTTGTAGAGACTGCATTTCAGTACGTTGGACGTACAATTAAATGGGAAGGAGAAGGGGTTAATGAAACAGGGAAAGACGTAGACAGCGAAAAAGTATTAGTACGAATTAATCCGAAATATTTCCGACCTACGGAAGTTGTAAGAATCCAATAGTAATCCTAATATGAAAGACAGATTCGATAAGCTTTATCTATATTCAATATCTTTCATTTAGGATGTTCTCTTGGGTGATGCTACCAAAGCGAAGGAAAAATTTGGATGGAAACCGACTGTTACGTTTGAGGTTTGTTTCCATTCTGTTTTATTTCATTAGAAAAAATGCACTTTCAACCGATTCATTTATTGTTTATTATGTTGTTGCAGGAATTAGTTAAAGATATGATGGACTTCGATCTAAATTTAATGAGAAAAAATCCAAATGCTTAGTGTCATTTAACTTTAGCCTAGATAATTACGGAAAGGTATGAAAAATGTCCTATATCATTGCATATTGTGTTATGTATGCTCAATAGCATATATTTATTATAAATAATCAACACGCCAGTATCACACACATACACACACACACATACACATTACTGCATTTACATCTACAGAGTAAGAATAGTCAAATTGTAAGGTAAGAAAGTTATAGGATTTTTTTTCAAGTATTATAAATTGTACAACAAACGAATTAGCATGAACGCAATCGTTCATATACGAAGTAGTTTTTATATAGAATCTACGCAATACAAGATACACAGACATTCATTTGATAGCATTTGAAAAAATAACGCGTTCTCTTTTATCACATTTGGTATGAGTCGTAAAGAGGCGCGAGTATGCTTGCGTGCGCGTGTGCAAGGAACCCCGATGGCTGTTTATAAATTGATTTAATAGAAACGAAGGGGAAGGGGGTGAGCTTCTCGCGAAGCGTGTATATAAACACAGGATATTTTTTACGAAAGCTTTACATACAAGCTCTACGCACAAACGGTAAGAAAAGCTGCGTATCACCGTTTTATTAACTGTCTTCCACCAAAGTAACGGCTTTCACGTCGTAGTTTCATTTGTACCTAATATATGTAATTACAATGTAATCTATATTGTATGTTGTATGCTAGCTTTGTTATACATTTTAGTCTCTGTATATACAAGAAGAAATACGAAGACAGCAACGTTATTTGAGAGAAATAGAACATATTCTTTTTCGCTCTTTTATTTTCTCTCTCTCTCTCTCTCTTTTTAATAAATAGATATAAGAGGATTTCGTGGCAATAAAAGTTTAACTTTTAGCTTCGGGAGTTGCTTTCCTCAAAATATTATCGATCGTAAACATGGTCGATTTAACGCAACGTTCCGAACCACTTGCGTAATCCACTTCCTTCTCCTTTTCTACCTTGTTCTCTCTGTTCCTAATGTCATCGTTATCGCACCATCTTTCGATCTTTCCTCGATCGTCATCTAAAAGTTGTAAAAGAGATCTTCGCGATTCCTCTTTACTCTGTAAAAAGGCTCGTTGTTTGCGAGTTCTCCTACGCCTGTAATTACCATGCTCGAACATTTCATTAGCGGATGGATCGAGACACCAATAACTCCCTTTACCAGGTGCTCCTCCGTGTTCTTCGTCTTCGTCGGGGTTACTCTTGTCGCGAGGTATCTTGACGAAGCAATCGTTTAAACTGAGATTATGTCGAATACTATTTTGCCAACCCTGTCGATTTTCCCTGTAATAAGGGAACCTCTCCATGATGAACTTGTAGATACCGGATAGAGTGAGTCTTTGTTTCGGTGACGAATTAATAGCCATCGCTATTAAAGCTATGTAAGAGTAAGGCGGTTTCTCGTATCGAGGCGAGGTGTTTACTTTGTAACCAATCAGAGGTAAGGTCCAACAGGAGAGATGGCGAGGACTGTTCATACTCGTGCTGGTGGATGTTCGAGTACTCTCCAATCTCAACATTTCCGGGACTCCGGGAAGATTGTAGTAATATTCGCTGGATAAAGTGCAGATCGTTGGTAAGATTTCTGTAGTCCAATTGCCAAAATTGTTATTCCTCGACAATTCGAAATGAAATCTTGGATTCCTCGTTAATAGAAAATTCCCATTTGATTCCATCATTGATCCTTTTTGATATCTCTCTTTTGTACATCGAACTAGGAACGTCTAACGTCGATAAACTCGACGTGCCAGCACGTCGTTCGCGCGAGACTGCGTTTTCCGCAACCTCCGACTCGTTAAGCTGATTCTTCTAAGCTCTTTAGGGTCTTCAATTTGACAGAGAGAGATCTTAGAGGTTGGTCCACCTCCTTCTCATCGTCAGCGAACACCAAACGAGAACGTTCCTTGAAAAGCTGCGATGAGAAGGAGGTGGACGCTCCGGATCGGTCCAGGAGCCCCACGACTAACATATTTTATTACTGTTTACACATATGCTCTCTTCTAACACCCACGCCGCCAGTTACCGAGCCAATATGTAAACGCAGTTGTGGTAATTATACCGAGAAGGCGTTCGCTTTCTTGGAAACTCTTCTTCTTCTTCTTCTTCTCCCAAACAGGGGGACGTTGCTTTGAAAAAATCTTCCAACATGCCAACGACCTGTATTTTCTTTTTACTCTTTTTATTATATACCCCCGTTGGTTGTTATATGAAAAGAATTAGAAGAGACAAATCAAAGTGGATATGTACGACGAAGGCTAATGTATTCAAACTATGTTCGGCATCTTCTCGAAAAACAGAAAGATAAACGAGGGTGCGCCTTGTCTCTTTCGAAAAAGCGCTACGATTTACTGCTCTCCTTTAAGCCTTTAAGATTTTAGAATAATATCTCCAAGCACAGAGAGTAATCGTTATTTATGTATACTCCCTTTCGTTTCCATTAGTACAAAATTACTCGGATTAAATGAAATCAATGAGAAAAACTACCCACCTAATCGAGCTACGGTTGCATCCAAATCTTTGATTATTGATAAGATCTATGATGGCGTCTGCCGTCTTGACTTTTGATTGTTGTTTTTGCGACGTTTACGACTGTGAGAAAATTCACAGCGCGCAGATCCTTTCTTTCTTACGATTTTCTATCCGTCGCCTCGTTATTTCTAATCCAATGTAAATGATTATTTAACAGATTTTATTCTTAACATTAACAATCATTTTTGACTTGATTGTTAAGTCATTTTTAACATCTTTTCTAGCATTATACTTTTCCAATCACCTGTCTTGTTACTTCTCTCACGGTAATTGGAAAGTTAATAACGCGAAGACAGGTAGTCGGACTAACTTGAACCTTGACTTTAGCTAGATATATTTGCTAGGCATTCAAAGAAATGGCAAGATAAATATATTTCTATAGCCATGCGATAACCCTATCTGTTTTCTTTCCTTCTTTGTACAGGAGGTTTTGCTAAATGACGGATTTAAAGATGTATATATGCGAATATGTAAATGTCTACCTAATCTATTGATTTCCAGGTTAATTTCCAGTTCTCGGAATTTTAGTAACTTGGACATCTCACAGATGATTGTACCCAAAGTGAAAGACAGAAATACTGGTTTCTGAAATCCTGTTTGTCGATTATAATCTCGACCGACATAAAAAATTACTTTTAACAATAAGTCAGATAATATTAATCTTTTTTTTTCAGCTATAGAATTTAATTGCGTTTTTATATTTTGAGTTAAGCAGACATTTATATGTACTTATACATATATAATATATAAAAATAAATAATTCAATAAAATTTGTTTAATTAATAACTATCATATCGCAGCGGTATCTTTGTGACTTTTTTTTTTAAACACGAAGAAAGTTACATCTTTAATTGGAGAGTCAAGCATGTAGGTGCGAAAGTGAAATTAATACGTTCATTCCATGCCTGGAGAAACCTTTCGTGACATTCGACAAGGTGAACGTTGCATTTAAAGTCTATTGATTTTAAACAAAATCAGTATCGTTTATAAAACTATTTTTTCGAGAGTAAAGAGTAAACTATGCTCTAGGCGTAACTATGTCTAATCGCAAATAAATATGTTAACGCGTGTAATTCGCGTTATACAACAAACGATTACGAAGTTAAAAGAAATGTAGCACCGTAACACGGAGAAAATAAGAACTCATGTCACGTACCATCATTTACAACATTTACTTCACTTCCTAACGTTCTTGCACAATTCGGTACCGCTTAGAAAAAGGGCTTTCCTAATATAATATGAAACGAAAAGATTGTAAACTGTAAATACGTAAACGTAATCGTTAGAAAATGAAAATAGATGTTACTTAAAGTTTCATGGCTCCTTTACGTACGCGTATCCATCTCCTATTCCGAATCGTGGAGAGATTCTAAATTGCGAGACGATTATTGTTGGCACATCGGCACATCGGTACATCGCAAAGAATACATAGATACGCAGGAGAAAGTGGGAAGGTAGAGGCGTCATCGTTTAAGTATTTGGCTGTTGTACGGACGATAAAAAAAAAAAAAGGAAAAAAAAGAGAGAAAGAAGAAGAAAAACTGTCGGTCTCTACGCAAGACGACAAGAAGACGAGACGATACGAGAAACTCTCACGGAGATACAACGGTATCCACTATTTTCTAGAAGCCTAGCTATGTATCTCAAATGTAAACGCACATAGAATTATTTCTTTAAATACATACAAGACAGGCTTTTTAAATGTGGACTTCATCGATCATTGATGCCACGGATTTTGAAATGACAAATCAGCCTTTCTCTCTTTTAACTTTCGATTTCATCGATTTTCATTGAAATCAGGGCTATCGAAGAATTGAAAAGAAATTGTTTATCATGTTAGGAAATGATTGTCGCTGATAACGAACCCGATGACGCAGGATTTTTGAACATCTGAGAATAGACTAAACCGTCAGCGGTGGTTGCGAAATTGTAAACGTACAAGGAGGTATCGTCATTAGCGAGATCAATTAGATATCGACGACGCGCTGACACGCGTAGATGCAATTAGGAAGATCGATCCTTGTATGGACAGGATGCAACGATCGAGGTTGACCGATAACGAATCCCCAAGAAGATTAATACGACCTTTATTCTTCTTCGATCGTTGTAATCCTTGAAAGAAATAAAGAAATTCTCAAAATGAGTTTGAACAAGTCTTCTTATATTAAACATAGATTCATTTATTTCTTACGCAATACATTTTCTAATGACGACTCCATCGGTTACGATCGATAAAGTTTCCTTGAATTACTTATTGCGGTAACTTTCGCGCTAATACTTACAAAGTAGTTTTGTTTAACACGTACGTATGTATTCTCATACGTACATATCTATCTATTTAGATATATGCGTACGAAGTATGCGCGTATTTCTCCTTGCGTGAACAGAATATTGAATTTGTGAAATTCTCATAACTTACTCGTGTGTGTGTATGCTCTCTAAAAAAGGAATGTATTTTTCGAAAATAGATCTCGTTGTCGTTAAAAGGCATAACACTATTGGCATAGCCATAATTGTAGCCATAATATTTCAATTAATTGAAAAATGATATATATTCCTTCGTGGATATTTTTCATAATTCTATGAAATTTGTCGTAGAAAAATAAGTCGGTGTAATTAGAACGAAAATACAAAATAAATACGAACTCGATGTTGAAACGACTGTGGAAAATACGCGGCATGGAGTTTATACAAGATATTTTTGGCGAATTTTAATAGTCTGTCAGTTTGTAGTAACAGACGAATGGCTTGAAAACAGATCGCTTTAGCGTCGTACCGCAAATACGCCTTAGAAAAGAAGAACTTTCTGATCGGCATGGCCATACTGCCAAAAACAAAACAACTAATCTCTAATGTTCATCTTTAAAATAAGTCGAGAGTGGATCCTTTAGGAGCTTAATTATCACATGTGATATTTCAAATGTTAAATAGGTTCCAATCGTTATTGCAAATTGACGAGTTTGGGTTTGTTGTAATGCTACGAAATAGTCGATCGATTGCACAACTTTCCACCAGCAGTTTCGAGCAACCCGCATAAACTACGAATGGCAGAGAAATAAAAGAAAATAAAAGATAGCTTCCTGCTTCCTAGTTTGCATTACGGCTACCAATTTTAAATGAGACAAGCTGAAACTCAAATAACTTTTTTATTGAATCAATAATTTTATAGGTATTTTTTTTTTTTCATTTGTTTATTTTGAGAGTTCGTTGACAGGAAGATCTACGAATATAATAAGCATCTAGAGAGTTATTCGCTGTTGCAAATGACCAGCTGATTATTGCCATGTAAACGCGGAAAGAAAGTGAACGTTTCGTTGTGATGACCATTCTAGAGATCTTCGCTGCTTGAACGTCCGTCATTAAATATAGATTATTAATCAAAGTTAGGACACGTGCCGGGTAGTTTATTTCAATCATCTTACTTTCATTAAAGTTCTAAGTTAAGTAAATGTATCAAGTAAATATATGAGAAACAACTATTTGTTCGCAATATCGATGAAAATTGATATTATCGCAATTAATAGAAGGATTTCACGAAAGTTAGAGACATCATAAAGAACTTTCCTAAAGAAGATTTTTCTATCGGGAAGTATTACGATTTGTACATTTTTGAAAGCGAGCTATAAAAAAGTGAAACCCACAATGCAACCCGTCGGTTTTGCGTCTAATTCGTTGGAACACGGGCCAGAGTTTTGTAGTTTCCAGCAATAAAACTTGATAATTTCAAAGTCAAAGTATCGTTATTCTAAAAGGAAAATTACCAAACGAGGATTATGCTAGACAGTATGAAGTGACCAAGTAGTTTCGAGAAAACTGGTAGGATACTCTTCGTAAGTGGAAAGTTAATTGCACTTATATACGTCGACATCTACTAAGCCAGATGAAACGAGCCTATAAATCCTCGATAGAAACGTCAAAAAAGGATGAGTTTGTAGGAAATCAATAAAAAAATAAATAAAATATAAGAAAGGAGATTATTGTCGGAAATATAGATGCATGGAAAAGATGTTCATTGGAAATGTAATCTCCCTCATATATTATAGAAAAGGAAACCGGTGAAAGGAAGAGCATGATCTTCCCATAACCCCGGATCGAAAGAAAGTCAAAGATGCAACCGGTTCAATCGTGTCTAAGCATATTAGTGGATGTTAAACGTTTCCTAAGGAAGTTAAATATTTTACAACTAGGAAGAAGATCTTTCATTATTCTGTAAAAAAATCAAAGAGAAAATTATTTAGGAATTTTATAGATAAGAAAGAAAAGAAAAAAGGAAATTCATTTTCATGCGTTACTTCATGTATATTATTTACAGACTAGTAGTAGTAGTAGTAGTAGTAGTAGTAGTAGTAATAGTAGTAGTCTGGAAGCAACATCTTCGAACCTAATTTATGTAGTTAATTGCGCAAGTGACAGTAGATCGTCGAACAGGGGGAGCCTAGGGTAATTTGATCGTTGTGCAAGGAGCCCATTTCGAATCTTCCTGCTTCGGTTTTTTTTTTTTTTTTTATAAGAGATCTTGAACTTAACCGTAGCCTATTCAGGCGTAAGCGCCTATGTATCTTCACGATAGTGAAAGCGCGATCTCTCAAGTAGCTGTTTTTCTTATGGGATAAGATCGCATTTTTGCGATATATGTATACGTTACTTCCTGTCTCTTTATTCTTCTTCCTTTTTTTACATAACTACGGAGACTTCATCGTCTCTTCTTAGTATTTCTCCCTCCTTTTCCCCTTGAGATATCTCGTTGTATACATCCAAATATAAAATAGATTTAGAAACAAAAGGACTGAAGTAAGGTCGTCTCCTTTGCCTTGTTTCGTTCCTCGTCTAGGAGGTGGGCAACGAAGAGGTCTTGTCGTTGGATCCCCTCCAAAAGAGAACTCAGGATGTTGTAGCTTGGATCGAAAGAGTTGGAAGTCCCGTATAACAGAATGTTCTTCCTCCTATTTGATGCCCCTCCTCCATCTACTCGTCCACTTCTCTATGTATGTCTCTATGCCTAGGGCATCTAAGAGTTTAACCGGAGAAACGCATTTACTATAAAAGCTTCGTATGTTCGAAGGAATTCGTCAGAAGAGTGACGAACCGTAACAAAAACAAAGCACCACCAATACTTGGTGCTACTTTTCGTTTTATCGTTGGGAACGAGAGGACTCCAGGAAATCGAGGATGCGGCTCGCACTGGTCAGTCTTTCTCACTCATTTTCATTAATTAGATTTCGCGAAGTCTCTTTTTTATCGGCATTAATTCATCTTTAATTCGTCTTTAATTTTTGACGATTTTAGGTGTGATTAACAAGTGCGCGAGGTCAGTGCAATTTTCGAGGAATGATCCGAAAGTGTGATTTATTTTGGTGTTTTATTTGGTCCAACGATTAAAGTGATTCTCTTCTTTCAATCTCAACGTTTAGCTTTGATCTATTTGGTATTATTGATTATGCTCGTAGTACATTTTCTTCCGATCTTCCGATCGGAAGTAACGGAGATGAGAAGAAGTCATTTTTTGTTCAAACTTTTTCAAGTATCGCTTTAAGATTATTTTTCAAAATTTCTGCAAATATGTCTTCATCGACAAAAATATTATCATTCATTTTATACAGTTTCGAAAGTTCTAAGAAAAAATTGTATTGTTCTGCTCGCTTAATGCTTTTGCATGATCCTTTGCGTGCGAGAAAGTGTATCAACGTGTCACGATAGATACACCTAATCAAAGAGTTCGTTTTTTAATTTGAATATCGATTATCGATACTTGTTTGCTTCGTAACGAATCATGTAATTAAAGTATCTTCCAAATAAGTAAAAAAGAACCGGATGTAAAAAGAAATCGCTCGAGGGTAAACATTGGAATAAGAAAAAAAGACAGAATGATGGCATATCTATACTTTCGCTTGGTCCAACTTAATGGATGGACAAAGTTTCACGCACCTCCAGCTGTAAAAAAAAAAAGAAAAAGAAATAAAAGATGAGATTACCGAGGGTTCTCTCGACCCAATTTCCAGGGACTTTCATTTTTGAATGACGCGTTCATAAAATCGCACAAGGTATAGAAATCCACGTGAAGTATCGAGATGCTTAACGTCGGATTCTCTTGGTGAAAAGTCAGATAGTGTTAATTAAAGAGACGCGGTGTAATCAGCCAAGCAATTATCATTTCCCTTCCAATCTGCATTTCTAATTGAACGATCAGCGTTTACCGCTGTTTTTCTATTCTCTTGGCATCAGCACCGCGAACTATTATCGTGCGAAAAGCTTATAATTATAGTACGGATACACGTAGATTATGTTCATGCGCATAACTTCTATTCTGTCGAACTACCGTGTAATTGGTCGTAAAACAAAGACTTTTTATCCTTGATGAGTCAATACCTATACGTATATTTTAATTCTGCGTACTTTCAGGTATTGCTGGGATCCCTTTTCGTCGTCTCTACCTTTGGAGATCCGATCAGAGCTAAGAAAGAGTACATTTCTTTATAAATAATTAATTTAACGATCAAAAATAATTCGTATTGTCTAATTGTAAATATTTTTAGGGCACCACCTAGTCCACAGTACGGTCCACCTGCTACTTCTTACGGGGTACCGAACGGAGGTCCTTCGGATTCGTACGGAGCACCACCTCCACCCTCGTCGTCTTACGGCACACCATCGTCTTCTTACGGTGCTCCTTCGTCGTCCTATGGCACGCCTTCTTTTGGCGGTGATCACGGATCCTTCGGTGGAGATTCTTATAACGGAGGAGGCGGTCATGGATCCTTCGGTGGAGATTCTTACAATGGCGGAGGTAGTCATGGATCATTTGGCGGAGGATCTTTCGATAGTGGTTACGGAGGTGATCATGGCTCACTAGGCGACGATCATGGATCGTCACACAACGGTGGTGGCGGCGACTATGGGGGTGGCGATTCTCATCACGGAGGCGGTGGTGGTGGCGGCGGTGGTTATGGGGGTGGCGGTGGTTATGGGGGTGGCGATTCTCATCACGGAGGCGGCGGTGGTGGCGGCGGTGGTTATGGGGGTGGCGATTCTCATCATGGAGGCGGCGGTGGTGGCGGCGGTGGCTATGGGGGTGGCGATTCTCATCACGGAGGCGGCGGTGGGGGTGGCGATTTTCACCATGGAGGCGGCGATGGTGGCGATAGCTACGGGGGTGGCGATTCTCATCACGGAGGCGGCGGTGGTGGCGGCGGTGGCTATGGGGGTGGCGATTCTCACCACGGAGGTGGTGGTGGCGGCGGCTATGGGGGTGGTGATTCTTATCATGGAGGCGGCAGTGATAGTAGTGGCTATGGGGGCAGCGATTCTCACCACGGAGGTGGTAGCGATTTTGGATCGTTCGGAGGAGGACATTTTGGAGGAGGAGGAGGCGGAGGTGGTGGATCTGCGCTTGGCCCTGTTTACGGTCCCCCGGCACCATCTTATGGTCCACCTAGTCATGATCAACCGAAAGGAGTATGGAAAAAGAAGCTTACGTGGAAAGCCGAGTGGAAGCAGATTTGGAAAACTGAATCGAAATTGATATGGAAACAAGAATGGAAAAAGGTTCAGGTACCAATTTGGAAAGAAGTGCAAGTACCCGAATGGAAAGAAATTCAAGTACCAATTTGGAAAAAGGTACAAAAGCCTGTTTGGAAGGAAATCCAAGTTCCTATTTGGAAGGAGGTCCAGGTACCAGCTTGGAAAAAAGTTTGGAAGCCAATTTGGAAGGAGATTCAAGTACCAATTTGGAAGGAGGTTCAAGTACCGGACTGGAAGAAAATTTGGGTACCAGAGTGGGTAAAGATTGGTATTCCTGGCGAACAATACGTTGGTAAGGATCATCACGGTTGGCAATATACCAGTCACGATCTCTGGAAAAAGAAGCTCATTTGGAAGCCAGTCTGGAAAAAAATTTGGAGGACGGAGAAGAAGCAAGCTTGGTCTACGGACAAAAAGCTTGAATGGAAAGCCGAATGGAAGCAAATTTGGAAGAGCGAGAAAAAACAAGTTTGGGTGACGGATAAGAAACTTGTATGGAAGGAAGAGTCCGTACAAGTTTGGGTACCTAAAAAACAACAGATTTGGGTCACGCAAAAGAAGCAGGTGTGGAAGGACGAATGGAAAAGCAAATGGGTACCGGTTTGGAAGAACGTACAGGTACCAGCCTGGAAGAAGGTTTGGAAGCCCGTTTGGGAGAAAGTTTGGGTACAAATAGAATCCCATCACGACGAAGGCCACCATGGCTATAAGTAATATATAACTTTAGCGTAATTGATCGAAGATCTAAGTAAACTACTTAGTAGGGAATTTTCTTCAAATTCCTAGAACGCTTTTGAAGTATAAATCGATAGCTTCAGGCTCGACGATAATCCTTTGGGATTGTCCTATCGAGTGGAATAGAAGGTATTGCGTTTCATCGAAATAAGGAGGACAAAGAGTATTTTTGGCTCGTAATATTGCGATTTCATTATTTTCTAAGTGCCGAAAAAATCACAAGTCCTTGCCCCTTGTAAATAAGAAGATTAGAAGATTGCACGCGCATCGTTACTTTTTTGTACGTTTTACATCTACTTTAATGTAATAAATATTTTTTTCTAACACGTGCTCAATTGATTGGTATCCCTAAAATAATCGACTAATGTAAATTGATTAAAATTAGAAACATTCATTTTGAATAGACGAGGGAGAAAGAGAGAAATAAATGAAAAGTAGGAAAAATATTTTCGAAAGAATAGAAAGAATAGTTGTTGGGAGTTTAAAATAATCTAATCGATTGAACTATGTCTCTTTTGCGTTTATTAAACGAAAGTACAGTTTTCTAGAGACGACAGAAGAGGATTATCGAGAGGGGAATAAAAAGAAAAGAAGATGCTTTCTAAGGATATCGTGGGATAGGGAAGAGAAGCATATATGTAGATGTTAAGGTTTCCAGGGTCGCGAAACTGACTCACGACCTTTACTTTCTCCATGATCGTTGTGTTTGAGCGAGTGTAGGATGATCAAGAAAGAAAAAATCTACCAAGAGAGAACGGTTGGAGTCGGAAGTAGCACGACCGGTTCATCTTCTTAATCTTCTTTCAAGCTTCGATAAACCAATCAACGCAAACAAATACTCGTATGCTTGCGTAAACGCATTGAAGAAAGCGGACGACAGTTTCGATTCGACAAAAAATTTGATTTATCGCGTGCGTCATCATTCCTAATGAATTAATTAAACGTATTGTAGAGATAATAATTAATAAAACTAGATGTACGACAACATTCCTCTTATCTTTTTCTAATTCTTATTAATCACATTAAAATTAATCTTTATTTGAATTTATTATATTTGTCTTCAGTAGTAGATGACGAGATATTATCTATCCGGCAGAAAGTAACTCGAAGGTACATAAATTATACAATAGAAAATACAAGTTGATTTATGGATGTCTATATTACTTACTACTTTGAGGTATTTCAACATGATTTACTAGCGGGAATATGATTTAAATCAACTTGCTATGCCGAAAATAACGGTACGTCCAATATATCTGCGTGTAAAGTGAAACGACGTTTCGAGCTATTGATGCGTACCTGTGTGGATAATAAATAGAGAAAAATAAGCATACCGTGAACGAGATCTAACTGTCGAAATATCTATAAATATTTAACGAATATTTCCAAGATGGTATTTCGGTATCGAATAGCGTTGCATCGAATATCGCAAGAGTATGACACTTGCGATCGTGCGTAAAGCAAATTTAAAAGCTCTTTCCCCCACTATGTTTACTATTATTGCTCCAACTCTTACCACCACTACATATACTTTCTCAAGATCTTTCTTTATATGACTTTCTAGAGTTGAGAATAGTGGTCATTTGACATTCGTCAAAGTTTTCCTTCTCCTCTTATCAAATCCAATTAGGCTAACTGTATAAAATTAGATTTTTCTCTTTGAATAATTATTAATGAATTGACATTTTATAGCGTGTTTTTAATCGTTTATTAATTAGTCTAACCAATTATGTAGTTGATTATTGAAAAATATATCATCCATTAACTATTTGTTTTATGCTATCGAAAGTTGTCAATAGTTTATGTAGGGCATATCACATAGCCCATGAAGACGACTTATACGAATACCCGTATTACTCAATAGAAAGCGAAACGTGCATATGATAGATTTATAGCCGGAACTTTGATGCGTTGTTTAGGTTTCGGAAATCGCTGAGGTAACGAGTATCGATATTAAATACATTTCAAGAGTGCCATTTTCGATATTGGCCAATTGTCGTAGGTTATGCAGAGCGCGAATAGTCAAGAATTGTCTTCGTAAAATAAATTGAGACTGGCAAGGCCACTTTCACGTAAATGTATACAGGCCAAAGAGTGACGAGCATGTGCGCACGTTTCTTTCCTTTCCTCGGTTCTTTGTCCCTCTGATCTCTTCCATCCGGTTTTTTTTTTCTTTCCTTTTATACGGCGGTTCTCAATTTTTAATTTACCAAAGTATCCAAATTCATATCTTTATTAATTAGAAATTCATGTATTATTTGGCAATGAAGATTTTTTAAAAACGAAAAAGGATATTTCAAAACTTGTGTGCTTTTGTCATGCACGAGTCAGCATATTATTAGACACATCTGCATGAAGATTTCACTTCGTAGGTCGCATCAACGATCGTAGATCTTAATAAATTTCACTTTAGAGTTGCGATATTAGCAATAAACGTATCGATGCATCTCTGTACCGGTTTCTACTTAAATACCTGTATATATATATCGTATATAGCATATATGTAAGCGACTCTCGCTCGTTACATATAGCGGAAGCGCGTGCACCATTGGTATCTTAAAAAGGTCGAAAACCTGCTCTTCGCGTTCGTTTTCTTCTTATTACCGTGTCGTGTCTCTGCGTACTCCTTTTGGAATACGGCTTTGCGATTCATTAAGAATATACATGTGTATGTATTTATATACCTTTCTCATCCGGGACTTTCCCGTAGACGGGGCAAAAGAGCTAAGGTTGAGGTAGAAGAGCATCGAACCATCTACGTGGGAAATTTGTTTATATATGTATGAAAGAAGCGAGAAAAAGTCAACGAAAATAATGACATAGAAAAATGTACTATTTTTCTAAGATCTACACGTATATTGTTGTAGAGTTTGCCACTAGTTGCACACTGTATCTTCTCGGTTATGGCAATGCTTGTACTCGGTAAGAATTCTTCGCGTAAATAGTACATTCTACGTTAATGACTTCCATTATCCTTGAGAATACGTTCAGCTTCATAAAGTTGTTACAATGAGGAAAGTTAATGACAGATAATTTAGATGTTAGCACGTTCTACGATAATCTCAAATGAATCACAGAAGATAGTAAAACGTATAAACGTTTTTCCTCTTTCCATTTTCGAAGACAAACTTATTAGAATTTTAAATACTATAGGTAGATGTTAAATAGTTTTTACTATAACATAAATTATTAGAATAGTAATTCATATAAGGAGTCCCGAACGATATCGGAGCGCAACGATAAAACAGTGATGGTTCAATAGCAATGGATTCTTACATCAATTGCCTACTTGCTCTGGTTACTTTCACTGAAAAACTTTTTTTTCTACGCCGAAATAACCGGATGTTCGACTTTACACAGGTTCGCATACGTACGTAGCCATAATCTTTATTTACCGTCGCGTTCGAGCGTCTTGTTGAGACCAAACGCCAGAACGGAATCAGCCTAACAGCACATAAGGAATGATATAACAGTGCACTAACGATCCTTCAAATTACACATCTAAGTAAATAATTATGAAGTATTACTAACATCAGATTTAGTTCATTATGTAGAAATTGTTGTAATCGATAACGTAACGCGATGTTTTACGATTAGTACTCTTCGTACCTAATCGTTTGCATCATGGGAGGGATTCTCCGATTAAATCGATTGGGACGTGTCTCGAATAGATATTTAACAACGAATACAAATTATATGATCGATTAGCCAACACCTTATTCTTCGTTTTTATGGTAGTGGACCAAATTCTTGTAGTCGTTTCGACTATGTTACGAACTCGTTTTACTTTCGTAAGAAATGATTACGAGTATTTCCCTTTTCCCTTCGACACGACCCAAATATCAAATAAGACAAGTTTCGAGAGCGTGTATTATGAATATTTCAAAGGGACCGAAAGAAAGAGAAAGAGATTTCGAAAGTGAATCCTAGGTCCTGGGCTATATTTACGTTAAACTGGCCTCTCAATTTGAAATTTCTAAAATACATACATATATCCATCTATTTACCGTCACACCTTTGACATTTTTCAAATATTAGATAGATTAGATGAAGAGGAGGGATCGTCGTTCTAAAAATAAAATAAAAAAGAAAACCAATAATCCTTCTTTTTTTTTTGCGCAATGAAATAATGGAAAGCGAGATCCGTTCACCTACGCATTCTACTAGGATGGTTTAACGTATTTCTTCTAGTAAAAAAAATTCGCGATTGTAAACGTAAATGTATTTGAATAATACCTATTTCAGACTTTCCGGAAGTTTCGATATAGGTCATGGTGAAACGTTTCTCGGTATGCCGATTGCTCTCAACTATCTAGCTTTGGAAATCTGGAGCGACTACGTAATCGCAGCAATTGATGAAACCGGTATAGCCATCGATCGATTCCTTGTTCCGTTTTTGGACGAGACGATTCCGTTTCTTCTTTCTTCTCTTACTTTCATGAGAAAGACAAAATGTATTTACGAAATTTTTAACCTTATATGTGTCCAGAAATAATTGTAAAAGTATAGCTTGTGTATACACTCTCTACAATCTCTTCACTGTGTTACGAGAGTTTAATAAAAAAACATATGAGAGAGTCTTTATTTTATCATATTTTTGCCACTAGCGAATTTGTAGCTTTGACTAATACAAATGACTTAAAATATGAACTTTCATAATTTCGAATAGAGGTTTTTTTTCTTATCTGTTAAATAAGATCTATCGTATTTTTGTTTTGGAACGATCATTTCGGAAGAAAAGAAAAAGCGATTACTGACAGTCCAGTCCAGTTTTGGAGCCGAGAGAAATCGTTACGAAACCGGTATTCTTCCCATTCCTTTTTTATCTCGTCAAAATATTTTTTTTCTTCTACTTTTATCTTATTTTTTGTTTTTTAACAATGATTGCTTCGCGACCACGAACTTATATCTGGAGTCATTTATGTTCTCTCAGTAAGCAATAAACTTGACCTATAGAAAAGGGAAAGTAAAATCGACAGCGGTCGCTGTAACTAACGGTTGGAATAACATTTAATTTAAACAATAGCTTATGAATTCGTCATGAAATGGAGTTTGAAAGAAATAAATCCAGAGTTTAGGATCTCAAATGTAACGAAAGAAATGAATGAATTGAATATTGACGGGAAATCTCGGAAAAGAAGAATCTGGAGTAAGTGGTGTAGCCTTGGCGTATAACCTTGCTCCGTGAACTTCGTCATGGTCGAAAGTACTATGGGTACTTGTCCGTGGTCAAAGAAGCGAAGAAGTCGGAATACATGGCCCGTTAAGATTGGATCGTATGCTCGATCACTTTCTCCGACTGATGGCCTGCTTGGTTGGCGAGGGCAAGCGGAGTGGAAGGAAGGAAAGGAAGAAGAAAGGAAGAAAAAAGAGGGAAGGCAGAAAAACAAATGGATAGATGAAAAAAAATTGAAAGCAGGTGGACGAAGAGAAAAGAAAAAAGCAAAAGGGAGAGGGAGAGGGAGAGGGAGAGTTCGATTACCGCGACGATAAACACCAACACGTACATGGACAGAGTCAGGTATACTCACTGAGTCCCCAGGACATTGAGTATCTTTTTCTCCACCCAGGTGAACCCACCTCCACCTCCATCGTACTTAACCAGCAGCCCCACCGCGTTTCCAATGGCCACAACTTTCCGCTTTGGCTCCTTCTTTCTGTCCCCAGGGGAGGATACGCGCCTATATAACTACAGCGTTCCACTGATTGAACGAAGTAAGCCACGTTTTCCAGTGCCTAGGGAAGAAGAGAACGTAGCCCGAGTCCAACGGGCGGCACTCCAACAAATATGAGGATTCGCCCGGGATGCGCGGTCAGTTGGAACTAATTATTTTGTTCTTTTTCATTCTATATTTTATACACTCTTATTTCTTCTTTTGCCTCATCTTTTTGTGATTTTTATTTTCCTTCGTTTCTGATTGACTTTAAAAGGGTTAGTTAAGTAAGTAGTAGTGACTAATGAAAAGATCCCACTTCGTCTAGTTTCAATATATTATAATTCAATTAAAAATAATAACACATTAATGATATATTTGTACCTAATTTGTTCCTGTGCGAGTTCAATAGAAAATGATTCAAATTCTCCTTCAAGTTTTTTTTAGGGGAGTCAATTTTCTCTCAAGTGTGCTAAAGAGCGAAAGCGATTATACGCAAAGAAGTACAGTCGATCGATCAGTTGTCATTGATTATCGTGCGCCAGTGAATTTCGAAAGTTCTTTAGCGTTCTTTAGAGTTCAATACTCCCTTACAGTATCGCTAACTGAAGAAGCCTGAAGAAACTGCGACAGATAACCAAAAACAATTTGTGTATTATGCTCGCAGACTCTAATTTAAACAAAACTGAAAACAATACAAATGAAATCTGAAAGTTTAGCGGTAAATTATAATTTAACGAGAATGACATTGAAATGGATAGAGATCGACGTTTCACGGTGAAATTCTATCATTTTCTTATAATTGTAACGTTTTCAGACTGCACTAGTAGTACTACTGCAGATCGCTCTTGTGGCGGGCAAGGCTTTGGAGCAAACGCAGCAAATACAAGTGCAACAGCAACAGCAACAGCAACAACCGCAGCAAGTTCTGTACGTATATTTCTATACTTTCTCGAATGATTTACTGATCTAGAACGAGAACGAATAAATGAACAGACAATTATTATTATTATTATTATTATTATTATTATTATTATTATTATTATTGACATTATTATTAATAGCGATAAATGTTGATACATGCACGCACACACAGGTACGGTACAGCGGCTGAAAAACGACTGGCTGAGTGGAATGGAGATGCCGGCGGAGACTATGGTGGTGGTTTAGGTATTGGAGACTATGGTGGAGGTTTTGGAGGTGGTGGTGGTGGTGGTGGTGGTGATAACTTTGGTGGAGCCATCGATGAACACCACGAGCAAGAGCATCACGACGATCATCATGATCATGGCTATTGGAAAAAGAAATTGACTTGGAAAGTAGGCTGGAAGAAAATATGGAAACCAGCTCAGAAACAAATTTGGAAACCTGCGTGGAAAAAGATTTGGAAGCCTGTTTGGGAGCCAACGAAGAAAGCCGTTTGGAAGGAAATTCAAGTACCAGCCTGGAAAAAGATTTGGAAGCCTGTCTGGAAAGAGATACAGGTGCCGGTGTGGAAAGAAATTCAAGTACCTGCGTGGAAAAAAATCTGGAAACCTATATGGGTGCCTATCAAAGTTCCAGCTTGGAAAGAAATTCAAGTACCCGATTGGAAGAAAATTTGGAAACCAGTGTGGAAAGAAATACAAGTGCCAGCTTGGAAAGAAATTCAAGTACCAGCTTGGAAGAAACTTTGGATACCGGAATGGGTAAAAATCGGTATACCCGGTGAACATTATCATGGTAAGGACCATCATGGCTGGGAATATACCAGTCACGATTTATGGAAAAAGAAATTGATCTGGAAGCCGGTATGGAAAAAATATTGGAAACCGGCGAAGAAACAAATATGGATACCGGATAAGAAACTCGAGTGGAAGGAAGCGTGGAAGCAGATCTGGCGACCTGCCAAGAAACAAATCTGGGTTGAAGACAAAAAGTTGACGTGGAAAGAGGAATGGAAACAAATATGGAAACCAGACAAAAAGTTGGTTTGGGTGCCGGACAAGAAGTTGGAGTGGAAGGAAGCTTGGAAGCAGATTTGGAAAACAGAGAAGAAGCTCGAATGGATACCGGATAAAAAATTAGCTTGGAAGGAAGCATGGAAGCAGATTTGGGTGCCGGCTTGGAAAGAGATTTGGGTGCCCGCGTGGAAGAAAATTTGGAAACCGGTATGGATATCGGAGTGGTTCCCTAACGAGGATCACCACCACCATCATCATGAGGGATGGGCTGATCGAAAGGACAATCCAGAACAGAGTTCGCAAGTGATCCCACTTAGTCCTGAATTCGCAGGGAATCAAAATAAGGGAGATCAGCAACAGCTAGTCGAAACAAATCAAGTTAGATGGAACAGATCTTTCATTCAAGGAAATGGAAAGTCCTCACTGGCGGAAAGCTTGCTACCACCACCAGTTCCAACGTCCAATCAAAACGGCGGCGCGTCTTCCCACTTAACTTTTCGCACTCGTTAATTTGCATTGAAGGGAATGATGCGAAGGCATCGACTCGATACCTGTACAAACATTTCGTTGTAAGAGTATTGTAACATAAGTCCTTGTATATATTACCTTAGTAAGTTTAACCTAAGTTGAAGATATCCCGTTGAGGTACTAAGTCTTCGTCTTGTTTTTCGTTTATACGCTTCAGGGAATCTCATCGCTCTTATCGTTCTTTTTTGTTCCCCCCTTTTGTACCAATTTCCCTTTTTTATTATCGTTTTTCTTGATTTTTTTTTTTGTTAATTAATGATGTTACAAATAAAGTTTATAAACATTTTGTTAAGATCCTGCGCTATTTTTGATCCTGTTTATCAACGCACTCCCTGTGTTATGATGCAACGCCCCCACGGATCCGCATTCGTGTCTTTGTCACTCGGGTGAAAGTATTGTAGATTCTGTTATGGAAAGAGTAACGTATTTCGTACAACGACCATACTCTAGGTGAAAGTGTTCAGCGCCCACGCTCCTCTTTTCTCCAACGATTGTATAAATGAATTGCTGACATAGAATTGTCCGTTTCTAAAGTTTAATCGTTGGTCAAGTAAGCTCATGACCATGGTGCAACACGACAAAGACCAGATTCTGTCGATCGCGATTTATCGATCGAAAAGAAAAAAGAGAAAACAGCTACTACTTTAAACGTTTACTTTTCACTTTCATCGGCTTTCCTTATATCGATTCGCTACTAGATTTACTATATTCGAATAAATAATAAACAAGAAAAGCACATGGAACTCACGGGCAACTTAAATGGAACTTGTTCAGTTTTTTATGTTGGTAACTTTACCGCATTATTAAATTATTAATTATTTTTTATGCACATTTATATTGTCAGTTTCGTACAATTGGTTTTTTTTTAACGCTTAGACTTTTTTTTCATGTATACGTACGTTTCATTTTTAAAGAAATTATTAGATAAATCTAAATATTTGATCAAATAATTTAAAAAAAAATTCAAAGCAAAATGTCAGTAAGATCAAAATAAAGTGAAAAATAATTAAAGATGTAAATAAATTTAGATTTAATGTAGCACAGCTATTCGGCCGGTAGTACTCGCGTTACATAATTTACAATTAGATTTGTATAAATCGTGAGCAATACTGACCCAGGTCTCACCGCGAGGAGATTTTGAGATCTACGAGTTAAGATTCTAGATTACTACATTTATTTTTCTAACATATTCACTTTATTAGTAATATATATTAAATTATATGAGCTACCTTCCTCTTTCCTCTCGTTTACCCCAGCCAGTCGTTCAGAAATATTCTTCTACGTGTACTCCATTTAAACATAACCGATGTTTACCTCGTTTAACTTTGACCTTCCTCTTTGCTCATCCCTCTTTCTCTCTCTCTCTCTCTCTCTCTCTCTATACATTCAACTTTACAGATTATTACTACGCATAGATGCTTTGTATGTATGTTTCAGGAAAGGTCGGTTTAAGAAAAAGCGACGGTTGCAGGTTTGTTGTTAAATAGAATTGAAATAATTTCACAACGCGTTCGAAAGTTAGCGTTTTATCGATTCTTCGTACGTTTACGCTCCTCGACGCGCCTGTTCATTTTTATACCAATGGAGATAACAATGTATTTTAAGTACAACAGATTACCATTTGTTAAGAGTTTAGAAAAATACAAATCCATTTTGATTTTCTGTCAAACTTATACATGTATGAATAAATAACATTTTTTTTTATGATAATTTAACGTCATTACGAAAAACTATATTCGTCTAAGGTCGCGAGTATTACGTTGATAACATCTTAGCCATAAATTTGTTTTTATATATTGTATATATATATATATATAGGCATAATGTGGTATTCCTTTTGAAATTTATGTATATATATAGGTTTCCAAGAAAATAGGATGACATTAGTTCAAGCAAAGATGTTGTTTACGACGGTCTCTCTTATTATCACGATTCTCTGTCTTTTCTGCATCTACGATTGCCATAGGCCAAGATATTTCCCACCAGGTACGTTGAATCGATCAAACGTTTTCTAATTGAACAGTAAGAAATATTGAATTTCCAGTTAATTTGAATAAACAGTGAAAGTGTATGAAAGAAAAATTCAAAAGTGATAATACTCGTTCAAAAGTCTTATATTTCATTCTCGTTATCGTAAAAAGAATTCTCACATTTGTAGGTCCTCCTTGGTTACCGATAATAGGATGTTTAGTGGCTTTCAAACGATTACAATCTAAATTCGGTTTTACGCATTTGGCGTGTAAACAATTGGAAAAATCATATGGGCCAATCGTAGGACTGAAATTAGGACGACAAAAGGTCGTTTGTATCTCGACTTATAATTTAGTGAAAGAGGCTTTACTACGAGACGAATTTAATGGTCGACCAGAATCATTTTTCTTTACAGTTCGTTCTTTTGGAAAAAAAAAAGGTTTCGTTAAAGTATATTATAATTGTTCATTAATTCATATTTGATCTTGTTAGGGACTTAGCAATCTTGAAATCATTTGTTAGGAGTGCTCTTCACCGAAGGTCGAACATGGTCCCAATGTCGAAAATTCACGATGCGTCATCTTCGATCATTTGGGTTCGGCCAATCAATGATGGCCACGAAATTGACTACGGAAGTTCAATATCTCGTAAAGAATCTACAAAAACAATGCAAGCATGGGCCAGTACAGATGGATAACGCCTTTAAAGTAGCCGTTATCAATGTACTTTGGACGATGTTGACTGGATGTAGATTTGAATACGATGATAAAAAGTCGAAAGAAATACTAGAAAGTGTTCATGATTCTTTCAGGTGCTGAGCACATTTTTGTACTTATTACTAATATTTTTTATTAATTTCTTCGTTTGTTAATGAAAAAAAAAATCTAGAAAAGTATACAAAATGTACATTATTTTTAATTAGATGGAAAGAAGAGATCTTTTTTGAAGTATTTTCTTCGAATTATTCGATAAATGAAATGCTAATTATAGAATTTGCAGGGTAACGGATACTATGGGTGGACTCTTATCCCATATGCCGTTTTTACGTTTCGTTGCGCCGAAATGGTGCAAATACGACGAAACGATGAAAGTTTTGAAACTGCAATGGAAGTTCATAGACGATGAAATTACCAAGCACGAGTTAGATTTGACGGACAAGGAGCCACGCGACTTGATCGAGGCTTTTCTATTAGAAATAGCGTCTCGCAAAGAAAACAATGCCGATGAAATATTCGATCGTAAGTTGTTACTTTTTAAGGAGATTAACCCCTTTAATTCTTGTTTCTTTGAAAAATACAAATAATTCTCAGGTGAGAATTTGGTGATCCTATGTTTGGATCTTTTGCTTGCTGGAACCCAAACAACGAGCGATATGTTAGCTATTACTATATTATTTTTATCATTAAATCCTCAATGGATAAAGCCACTTCAAGATGAATTAGACAAGCAAACCGGAAGAACACGAGCACCGACGCTCGAAGATTCTTCCAATTTACCAATGGTAGAAGCCTTTTTAGCGGAGGTAAATCACATCTTTGTATCGTTGTTGATAAGATTCTTTAGCATTTATGTTAAGCATTTATTTTGCGTACGTAGGCACAAAGATACTTGGTTATGGCACCTTTTGGAGTACCACACAGAACCACTACGGATGTTGACTTTAACGGATATCGCATACCTAAGGTCAGATTTCAATATAATAAAGCTTCTTCGTAAAATGTCATCATATAAGCTGGGACGTTGAAGATGTTTCTTTATTTTTAGAATACGGTGATACTCTACGACTTTTTCAGCGTTAACAATGATCCAATGCAATGGGATCATCCGGAAGAATTTCGGCCTGAGCGTTTTCTCAACGAGAATGGTCAATTTCGTCAAAACAATTCGAACATACCTTTTGGATTAGGTGATATCTGATTGAAATTGACATTATTTATTTTTTCATTGATTATCTAATCATATTTTCTTGCATGATTTTTAGGAAAGAGACGTTGTCTCGGAGAATTACTTGCTCGTCCAACATATTTCTTATATTTCGTTAACTTTATACATTATTTCAACTTTGATGTCTCACCTGCTCATGGTATACCGGATCCGAACGGTTATGATAATTTCACTGTAACACCGAAACCGTACTACCTTAAACTCGCGATGAGATCCGATATAAAGTAGGGAAATGCACGCCACGTGGCACATGCCACTGGTGATAGATTTGGACTTCTGCGAAATAGCTTGATTTCCTCGAACGCGTAAAACGACTTTTACGCGGTTGAAACAACAAACCGTATTCTAACGAAAATTTTCTTCCGAGCGTCAGCGTTGTACGCTAAACAAATGTAGCGTCGTTTAACTTCTAGAGATTGCTTGATCTTGTGATTGAGTTTAACATATATATCAACTTCAAATAAATTCAAGAATAATAATTATTAAATTATTATTATTATTATTATTATTATTATCAGTCATTTTAGGAACAAACATTTTTACAATAAGAAAGGGAAACTGAGAGGGATTCATTCCGTATCCTATACTTCATTTAAAAATACGAATTGAATTAATTGTAAGTACAAATAAATATGTATAATATATCAATAATTATTATAATAATCTATAATAGGAAATTATTTGTTGTTAGGATAAAAAAACATTTGCAAATTGGTGGATATTTTTGCAAAGTAAATAAAATAAAATTTCCAAGTTATATTATAAGATAAACATTTTTTATTGAGGTACAACTAGAACTTCGTACGGTTTTGGAGAGAGCGTTAGTCCTGGAATTGCTTCGATGACATAAGGTCCTTTACCTGATACAGGAAGAAGCGTGTATTTTTGCATAATACCAACGAAAAGAAGGAAAAGAGCGGATTTTGCCAATTTCTCGCCAGGGCATCGCCTGTTCCCTAAAAAAAGAAAGTAAACTAATTTAGCGGCATCGCGGTGCATTTGCAATTGAATTGGAATAGACAACCATAAAAGATAAACTTTAAGGAAAAAATTAACTTATAGTTGTTACCCTTGCCAAAGGTCGTCAAATTCTTATCCATTTGATAAGTGCCATCCTTTAGGAAACGTTCTGGTTTAAATTCGTGCGGATTCGGATAAATATCTGGATCCATATGGACGCTGTATTGATTTATAAGAATAGTGGCATTCTTTGGTATCGTATAACCTTCGAAGATCGTATCTTGTAAAACTCGTCGTGGCCCAGTTATTGGAATTATACCCCAAATACGTTGAGCCTCGGTCATAACAGCCTCTACATAATCGAGCCTGTGACAATAAAGAATTTCGGCTTGTTTATTCAGCACACTTGCATGCATCATGCACCATGTACCATTGTATAATAAATTCCAAGACTTACTTGGACCTATCTTCCAACTTTGGAAACTCGACCAATCCTATCTTTATAGAGATTTCTTCTTTGACTTTCTTTTGCACATCTTGATAAACTACCATGTGCATAAGAAGGAAATCCAAGGTAGTTGCGGTGGTATTAAAGCCGGCAATAAAGAGATCCAACAGTACCAATAGCAATTGATCATCTAGGAAAATATTAAACGAATCGGCTAAAACGTGGATAGGAAAAGGAATAGATTTATTTTACCTGTAAAAATAGGATTCGATCCTGTCTCACTGTACATCTCACGAAGGAACATATCGATCAAATCGTTCTCTTTACCAGAGACATAGTTTTCTTTGTGATCGTTTATCGTTTTCTAAATAAACAACAGATTGAAGAAAGTTGTTAGAATCGTTTGACAAATTTCTAAATATTCGAGGAAGGTACTGCTCTATACCGTTAATAATTCCCTCAATTCATTGTTGAGTTTGACGAGAAGATTATAACCCGATATTTCTGGTGCAATGTAACGAATCCAAGGGAAAGTAGACAGAGTTCCTCCAGCGAGATCGAAGGTACGAGCACGACGTTCCATCAATTCGATAAAATATTGCAATCTATACGTGTGTGTGTGTGTACAAATGTAAAAACTTATTTTCCTATACCTCTAAATATAATATTTCAAATGTTGTCAATAACATTAAACGAAGCATGCGAATACGAACTTTTTAATCTTAGAAATTCGTTTTCCCGTTGTTAAAGTCCAAAGAACGTTTAGGACGATAGGTGTGATAGTCGGCTTCATTTGATGTACACCACCGTTCTTTAGACTTTCGATAATTGTAACTATTTCATCTTGGATGAGCTTTGACATTTCTTGTTTACCATATCCAACTATCTTTAGTGTTCGTACCACCCACGATCTAATCTCTTTCCATTCAGCACCATCGTTCATTGTAATTCCTACGTATTGCAATTTATACGATAAATATCTATTTATTTTCGTATATACTTTTTGTTGGTAATAGGGATTTTAATATAATTAAATGTCGTTTCGTAAATATAGATAAAAGGATAAAATAATTAGTCGAATTATGTTACATTAAATGATAGACATCTTGTAATATGTATTACATATTTTACCTTTCCGTATTCCCATATTACGTAACTTAATAAATTCGTTCCAAGGCCGACCGTCAAAGATATGGTCGCGTTGTAATTTATGGACAGTATTCGCGCCAGAAATTACTACGATATTATGCATGCCTAGTCCCAACATTATTACATCGCTTTTGTATTGCTGAGCAAGCTTCCAAAATGCCACATGTTGACTACCATGCTTACGAATTAATCGTTTCAAAAGAGTTTGACTACCGATAAACGGCCAAGAAAACGGTCCTAAAAATTAACCGGCCTTACATTTACGTAATATAAATATGTATAATATTTTTCTAATATTATATTATATTATATAGAAAGTAGACACGTGAACGTGAGCTTCAGATATGATAAATGCGATCGTATAGTTAAATAATATAACTATAGTCTTATGCAGTTATTATAATATCAATCAGTAATATTTATACCTGGTGGATATTTCTTCTGGTTCCATTGTTGAATATATACAAAAATAATCAACAAAATGATTGCTATCCATAGCAATATACTGGCGTACATTTTCAAAAATTTAATCAAAATAAATAAATTTACGATTAAATATATTAACGAATATTGCTATTAAACAAGGACACACCAATAAAGATTATATCACGCAAGAAGTTGACAGGTTATTCAAATAAAGTACTTGGCTTCTCGCCCGTAACTGTAATGAATGTCTGAGCTCTACAACAAGAAGTTTCTTAATTGGACTGGTCTCGACAAATATATGTGGGTACACGCAGACATATGCATTTAAGCATTTATAGCGTAAGTGTCGAATAGTAGAGATACGATAGATCTAATGCTCTTTCAAACCATGATAAAATAACGTGATAAATTAGTTTAAAAAGTTTCTTTAAATAATTGATAATTGTAGTCTATAATTTTGAATTAAGTCCATCAAGAAAAATTGCGAGACACGAGATACGAATTAACAATAATTCAAGGGTCAAAGTTGTTTAATAAGAAAAAATAGTAGAAAATTTTCATTCTTACTCTAAAATAATTCATAAAAAAAAAAAACAATTAAAAAGATCAAATGTTTCCTTAGACAGGTTGTAAAATAGAATTAGAAAATTTGTAAAAATATATATTTACAGCTTTAAACGAATATGTTACATATTTACAAAACCAAATCGAAAGAAGAACGATGAAAAAGTGTATTGGTAGGTAAAACACTTGGAACGATTTAAAAATTATCCAAATCTATTTCTTTTTTCTGCCGTTTCCTGGACGTATTTTTACCTCTTACATTATTTAACTTTCTCTTTTTACTTTCTTTCTTTTTTTGTTGTCTTGAAATTTTACGTTTCGCTGCTAATTCCGGGTCTGTTACAAACTGCAATTATAAACACATTTAGTATAAAAGATAACACATTAGGAAAGTCTAGCGAACATTTGTTTCATTAATATTAATTTACCTGTTGTTTCCTTATCTTTCGCCTTTCCGTTTTTTTACTGTCAAGCTTTTGTTGTACATTAGCAAGTAATTTCGCATATTCTTCGATACCTATTTGTTTTTTAATAGTAGTAGCTACCTCCTTTGCCAATTGACGCAAAGGAGCATTAGATTCTTCGATAGTTGACATTTCTCTTACCAACGGAGACATTAAATTAAAAAGAATTGAATTTAATTCTTTCATTGGTATAGTAGCCACTATACCGGCGATCCATTTGAACACTGCGCTTCTCTGATAATAATAGATTTATATATTCGTAGCATGAGAAAAATTATGAAATATTAAAGAATATTTTCATTCAATCAAATACTTACCACCGACATCGACTTAGGCGCTTGAATAACTTCTATATTTAAACTTTTTCTTAATCTTCTCATTAGCCAATTAAGAGACAAAATATTCTCGTCTTTCTCCTTATCTTCATCGTTGTTAGAATTTGTAATATTACAGTTCTTAACAGATTTCAAAATCTTAGCAATAAAAATTAAATTTTTGATCACTTGATCCGATAGTTCTTCGAACGTCGTATGTGGTTGTAATTGCGCTATCAAATCCAAAGATAAACTCTTTAACGTATCGGCTGGATTAGAATACATATAACTCTGTATTGCGGAATCTTCTTTAGGGTTTTGTAAAAGTTTGACAATTTTGTTTATATCGAGAACAGATAGTACAAAACCAATCAGCTGCGTGGCTCCTAAACGAACCCACAAATGTGGATGTGCCAATAAAGATTGACTGTACTCTAAATAGAAACAAAATTAATTATGTATCAATGATGTTGAGAGTAATTACGTTAAATAATCATTTATTACTAACCGGCAAAAGAAGATATTTCTTTATTGTATTTTTTATCTTTTAGGAAACCTGGACAATAAGCCGACAATTTTAATAATAATTGCAACACTTGATACAAATGATGATCCTTTAATCGTTCTGGATCTTTTATATTTGAATTATTTTCAAACTTTTTATCAATTTGTTTTTCGGAATGTAATCTTACAAAATGACCAGGCTCTTGTTTTTCAAATTGATGAATATCATTCTGAAATTGTTGCAATAAAACGGGCAACATATTCTCGAGACGCGACTCAAAGTTTTCCTTTTCAACGACGACGAATAAACCACATAACTGCGCAGCTAATCGCCGATGAATTATCTAAAGCAAAAAAAAGTATTTGTTTTGTTTCTTTATACTTGGATCAGAAAATTAAATGAAAACATACCTTAGAGTCCTTCAGCCAGGTAAATACAATATCAAACAGTTGATCTCTTTTGTTGTGAGGTAGTCGTATTAACATTTCTTTAATACACTTTGCACAAAGTTTTCGGCATACCGGATCGTCATCGTTTACCAACCTGGCGCTAGTATTCAAAAATATAAGTCCTGCCTGTTTAAAAAGCGATTTCTAAAAGAACAACAAATTGCAAATAATATATACGACTATATGTAATTGTAAAATATGAAAAGAAAAAAGAAACCTACCAATGGAAATCCAGTAATAATGTTATGAATCATTTCTAATGCACTAATACGGCCGAATTGCATTGGATACTGCAATTGAAGTAGATAAAATGCTATGTGATCGTCTAGACGTTTCTTAAGAGGATATTCCATGAGATACGAGTAAAATACAGTTCGCGACTGTAATCTGACGTGTTCCAATTCTGATGTGATACTCAATGTAGCTACTTTTGTCATAATTGGATCCATTTCCGGTGCCGTCAATTTTCTTTTGATTATAGCTTTGAGCAATGTATATGCTGTTGCTTGTTTATCGCTATCATGTAGGTCTTGTTCAGCATATAAAAGTAAAATTTTTAATTGTTCCGCAGTAATTGTAAAATGGTTCACGTCGCGAACGATTACTGACATGCATTTGAAAGCTGCCATTACGAGATCAAAATTATCTCCTTTGCTCAAACCAGCTGCTGCATACTTGTGTAAAATATCGAAGATGGAAAAGCAAATGTCATTTATCGATTCACGAACAGACATTAAATCCATTTTTAGTATCCAATTTAAGCATTGCAAAGCTAATGTACACAACTGTGAAACATATGAAAAGAAAAGTTGAGATAGTTCGAAATTGATTTCTTTCATTTATGCGTAGCCGTACGCGCAATAAATAATAATAATAATAATAATAATAATAACAATAATAATAATAAATATATCTTTACTTTAACATGTTGGGACTTCAAACAGTTGCTTAAAACCAATACAAGAGGCTCCAAATAAGACTTGTATACCGCATCAGCTATTTTTTCTCTTTTTAGGAATATATGATACAACTTCAATCCAAATTCAATCATTACATGAGAATTCGTGTTCAATGTTGTTTTCGACGCAGCTTTTATTCCCATTCTATTTTTTGGTTGTTCAGGTATTAATAAACAATCTGGCTTTTGCCTTTGCAATACTTCTGCTTGTTTTTCCGTCAATTTTTCTTCTTTCTTCTTTGCCAATAATTCTGGAATACTTTCCGATACAACCCCATACAAAAATATAAGCATTTGTTCCGACGGTATAAATGTATTATCTGCTAAACCAAGGGAAATATTTTTTAGACATTCCACGACTTTTTGCACCATTTTATGCGAATGCGTTTTTACGAGAATATTTTTCAATGGCATTATCAAATCGATCAAACAAGACTCTGTTATATATTTTGCCAATATATTAAATATATCATAACTTTTCGTCGATTTAGCTTCCGTAATATTTTTAGTAATATTAATTACTTCCTTTTCTTCCGCAGTTAATCCAAAAAGATCGATTTCACAAACCTATATTAGAACAACGTTAATTGAGTTATAACTTGTTTCATAATATACATTTGTTTATGCGAAATAGAGTATTATGAAGAAGTCAGACCTACCGATAAAATACTTTGCAAGTTTCTATTGATATCAAGCTTTTTAAACTTTGGCTTTAAAACAGTTAAAACAGAATGTATCGTGTACGCGAGGACGTGAACTTGAAAGCCTTTTGTTAAAAGGCCATTTAATTCTTTTAAAAGATGATGAAGATACTTTGGTCCTAAAGTAATCATTATATTCTGCAATACTTGCCGCGTAGCTCTCCGTACGGATTCTAAGCGAGATTTCAAGAAAGTACAGAGCTTCATGAAGATACTAAAAGAAAAGAAAGAAATAAAAAGTGCATACTTTCCCTAATGATTCTATTAGGAAAACAATAAGAGAAATCCACTTACCCTGGTAAATGGAACTCCAAAATATCTTCCGGGAGCTTTTGCAATAACTTAACCAGTGCCAATGCAATAGGAACTCTGGATAAATCCTCTTCCTCGGTATCCGCTATAACTTGTTTTTTATTAATCTTATGCGTACTATCTCGGCTGGTCCTTGCAGCGATAGAACGATATAATTGCGGTATTAATCTTTTTGATATACTAAATATAACTCGTTTTGCTTCTGATTGCGATAATACAACTTGTCTTTCGAATAATGGCAAATCTGCCTGTATCTTTTCATCGTCGTCTTCTATATCAGCAATATTTTCATTATTCAATTCCATGTCCAATTTTTCTTCCGCGTCTTCTTCGTTTTCATCTTCATTGTCTTCTTCTTCGTCGTCGTCGTTTTTCACGTCATTAATTAATTCACTTTCTCTAGCAGATTCTTTTTTGGATATTTTTTCCAAAGACTTGTATTTCGAAAGATCATAATGAAAGGAATCCAATATTGTAACAATTAATCGAATAAGTTGTTTTTGAAATTGAACATTTTTTCTCAATGCATTTAAATAATATTTCAAAATGATTTCATAGTAATACCAAGGTAGAAGTTTGCAAGCGGTACCAACTGTTTCAATAGCTGCATCTATCATGTTGTTTTTATTTAAATAAGATTCGTTACACAAATAGGTTGAAGCTAGTGGAAGGATAAATTGCGTGAGTGTTTTTGGATTTGGCCGTTTGGTCAATGTCTTAGATACGTTGCAGAATTTCAACAATGCGCGTGCTCTTCTATGCATTTGTAAATGTTGCATGTTTTCGAAAAAATCTACTTCAGGATCTGCTTTATTACACAATGCTGATAAGTCACGTAAAACTGGATGTACATCGGGAGATTCTAGCGACATATGTCCTAAAAATCCGATAGATTGGAAGCACAACACTTCAGACTTACTACTTATTCCTTTCTTTATAAGCTGTAAGATCGTTTCGTCCATTAAATAACGCCTGTCTGATGGATTATCTTTATATTTTCTTGCTAATTTAGGACCAAGTGCCTTAAGACACTGACCGGCATAATCTTTAATGGCTAAATCCGACTCATGTTTCAAAAAAAAGAAACAATTATAAATAATAGATACGCCACAATTTAAAGTCATCTCATCAGTTTCGATTAAATGATTAATATTGTTGAAGGTATCCAGTCTCTTTTGAAAATCTGGTTGTTCAATCCATTTGCGATCCCACGCATTGAGCCCCAATAATAAGTTGTAATTAAGCTTTATTAGTGATTGATTATCTTTGGCAGATCTTTCAGCAATAATATTGTACAATTGAATTAAAAGTTTCCGGGTAGGTACCGCTGATATTGCACTAAGCAGAGGTGCGAGAGATCTGACATGACTTTCAGGTGATTTAACATGTTTCATAAGATTCGTGACGGTTGTTAGGAATTCCATAATAATATCTTCACTTTCATTCCTTGTAGCTTTTTTCATTAATGTCGGTAAAATAAGTAGCAATAATGTATCGCACGTATCAGGATCTCTTGCAAACTCAGAGATACGCGATAGAATAGTTAATTCAGTTCTGTTCATACCTCTGTTAGAGTTTTTAAGCTTTTTCTTCAAATATTCTAAAATATCATCAACGTATGGAAGTAAAATAACGGATCCATAATTAATACCTTCTGACAAAAGTTTATCATTCAAGGGAAGTAAATTAGTAAGGACAGAAGTTAATGGTTGATTAGGCGTATCTATATCCATACTATCCGCGTCAGAATTTTTCTTTCCATAATCCTGTATTGTTAGCATTTTTTCAATCATCTCCAAAATTGCATTTATTACAGACGGATGCGTTTTCGTTCCCAATAAAAGTTTAATAACGTATGGAAGAACCGAAATACCGATATTGTTTTCCTGATGCGTTACGAACAGAGGATAATAACGAGAATTTTGGCTCCAAGAAATAAATAATTTTAATAAAGCTGTAGGACTATGAATTCCTTCCATAGGTAATTTTTCCAACCAAGGAAATACTATGACATTGAAAACGGCATCTAATTCGTGCTTTTTCCATTGGTAATCTTCAAAATGAGAAAAGAATCTTGCCATCATGGCAATACATTTAGTTTTAATATTTTTGATGCTCGACAAATAACCAGAATGAACTTGATCCGATCTTTGTAAAATTCCTTTTACTTTAGCCCCGATGCACATCAATATACCAAGTAAATAGGGTAAAAGTTTAGTAGTCATTTTCGCTCCAAATTGTTCAATCATTATTCCTAATAAATTAACAGCACTTAGTAAACGTTTTGGCGGTATGATATTATTTAGATCGATAGAATCTACAATGCTATTTATTAATACGTTCAAATCGACGTTCGCGTTTGTAGAAAGTGATAAATATCTTTGAAAAGGTTTAAAAGCCATTTCAACGAACATAATCATTTCATCTTCTCGAGAGCCAGCAAGAAAACGCAGTACAATTTTACGTTTTAACAATCCACCAGATTTGCCGCCAGTTCGCATTCCAGTTTTCATGATCATTTTCCCATAAACTATTCTCATCAATATAGGCATAAGTCCTTCGCGATCTTCGTTCAATATCAATTTACTTTCCGCGTCGATATTAAAGCGTGCGAGTTCGTTTTTAAAGTTCTTTTCGCTGATTAAATTAAACAAATGATCTTTGTACGGTAAAATATATTTATATTTGTACGTAAAAAGACAATTTAAAGCAGCCTTTTGTATTTCTGAGTTCTTGAAAGAAAGCAAATCAAAATATATCTTATGCATTTCTGCTTCTCTATACAATACATTAGGATTGCTCATTTTCCCGTATATCTCCATTTGCGCAAGTAATAATTTTACTTTCTGCATTCTATCTTGCACAGGTAATTTAGTATTTTCTATTTTTGAAGACACTTCCTTTTTCATTGTTTCATCGTCATCGTTGTCATCGTTGTCATCGTTGTCATCGTTTTCATCGTCGTTATCGTCTTTTTCGTCCATATTATCGTTTGCAATAGATGCATTTTCATGTTTCTTAATGCTACAAACTTTAGCATCTTCGGAATTCAATTTGAAAAAGTTTTTATTTACGAATTCAATAAAGAAACTTGTCAAATCTCTATTTTTCATTTCACAATAATTTACAAAATGAGACATGCATTTCCAAAGGAGTATTTGATAATTGTCATTATCTGGTTTATCATCTATCTTGTATATATCCAACTCCAAATTTTCAATGATATCACATCGATATATTTCTTGATATACCTCATTAGTTTCGCTTGCATCCTTCAATTCGGGAAGAAATACAGGCCAAAATTGAGTACAACTTTTGGTAGCATAGCTTGCTATTATTTTATTTACAGGATCCCATAATAATGAAAAATTAATATACAAATTGCCTAATAAATATCTAAGAGGAATTTCATAATATTTAGGATTTAAATTAACTATAGCATTATTTTCAAACGTTAAACTCTGTAAATGTAACAACTTATCTCGATAGTTTTGTATCGTCGCTGGCACTTTTTCGGCTAAATAAATCAAATCCAGAGGATTTTTATCAATATTTTCTTTAGACAGCATTATACCTTCGATGTTAGCAAATAATGAATAAATATGTGTTACGACCAAACGAATTAAATGAATAGGCGAATTTAACTTGTTTACTATGCAATTGTGTAACGCATCAAAAAATACTTGATTGAAACATTCCTCGTGGTACTGGGATCCATTGTAAAATGTTAAATACAAATCTACCATGTTGAGAATGAAAGGATCATCGCTCTGTTTTTCCAACAAGAGCATTATTTGTATATCGTGCAACTTGGTAAATTCATCAAATTCGTCTATTTCCAAAATATGAATTATCGTATCCAGTAACAACAAAAGTATAAAATTAAGCCGTTTAAGTTTTACAATATTTCCCGAATCTTCTTTATTCTCGTAATGCAATATTTCATTGTAAACTGTCAGAAATTGGTTCCTTATCGAGCCTTTAACATCCTCGGGGAGAAATTTAAAATGTGGTACAATCATTAAAATCCAAAAAACATCTGATGACGTGGAATCAGTTATGTTGTTTAACTCTTTCAAGAAATAATTTATGCTTTCCTGTGACATATTTCTTATATCAAGTTTGAATTTCTCCCATTTGTTCAAAGTTAGACCCCAAAGACAAGGAGGTGCTTTTTGTCTTATTATTTTACCCAATAACTTTACTTCCTCAGATTTCATTCCAATGGTATTACATCTTTTCAACAAATGAGGTAATACCAGGGACTCGAACGATGAATAATGTATCAATTTTTCAATTGCATTGTATAATAATTCTACATTATCTATAGACATTATTTTAACAAGCAAATTACTAGAAGTTTCTTGAGTCATTTTAATGTCAGATAGAAGAATATTAATTAACGCATTAATAATCTCTGATAAAGCATTATTGGTTTGAAACTCGTCGATCATACACACCAGTTTTTTAATCAACGGAATAGGATTGTCGAGCATCTTTCCATTTTTGTGAATGAGAAGAATATTTATGAGACGTAAAATAAGCTTTACGTAGTTTGTTCTTCCTAGTGCAACTTCTTCATTTATACCGTCTAATATTTTTAAAAAAGCGTTCCAAAGTGCATCGCACTTGGAATAATGTATATTCTGTAAAATGCAATTAACCACTTGTTCCATGATGTTATATGCATGATCTTGATTTATAGATTCGTTTTTTAGAGAATGAAAGTAAATTAATAGCATCTGATCTGCACAAGAATGAAATTGACCTGGCGTCCCAGATATTACTTCAAACATTAATCGTCCACAGCCAATAGCACCATGTTCATTACTCTCCATTACTTGTAACAATAAGTTGACAAATTCTTGTTTGTCTTTAACTTTTCTAACAACAAAAGCAAAACTTTCGGCAGCAAAATTGTTAATATAATATGGCTGTGAATCATTAAAAAGTGGTAGTAATAAATCCAAAACGGTTTTAACATTTTTCACCAAATATCGCCATAGAAATTTGAATAAATAGGCAAGAGCTACGAATGCATATTCTATTTGTTCCGAATTTTTAGTTTGTAATAAACTGACTATAACGTTTAAAAATTCTGGAAAATACTCGTAAAAATCTTTTTGTAGATCTTTAGCTAAAGCTACTACCAACCTGTAATAATAATAACGGTGCGTATTTTATTATAAGTAATTTAATAATCGATAATAATGAACGTTGATAGATTTAAATTGAAACTCTGCAATACTCACTCCAGTATAGGTTGTAAAAACAAAACATCTTGCTTCCTCACATATTCCAAAAGTAAATCAACTACATACTGTTTCTTATTTAACAATTGAGGAAGGGTAACAATATCATGAACTTGTTTCTTAAAACTACAATAACCCTCAGTCAAGTTAAGAAAATTCCATTTTTTCAGTGTTTCGTGAAAATATGTTTCGATCTCTTCGTTATCTTCTTCATTTTTATGTACAACGCGGTGAAAAATATCGATATCTATTTCATTTATCCGTTCGGAAAATTTTTTATACTGTAGAATAAAATTATATGCATGATCAAATGTGAAATTATATTAATTATATATTTTCCAGAGAAAATAACTCATTTAATTACAGTACCTTAAAAGTATTTTCTCCCTTGTGTCGTGTCGGCTTATTCTTCATTTTGATATATTATTAACAAATTATACACAGACCTATTTTATTTAATAAATAATATTACGAATGATACACAGATAACACATGTAGTAACCACGTGGTAAGCAAGATTTTAATACCAACCGAAAAATATCAAGTGTCCGTTGTATAGAAGCAAATAAACTCTAGACAAGCAAATTCTCTTTAAAAAATAAACTCTATCTAGTAGCGCTCTCTACCCATTTTAGGGGAAACTATTCTCAAGCGAAATACCTAAAATGACGTTTTCAAAGTTTCACACCGATACTCTGTTTCATCGTGTTATATTTGTAACAAATTCAAGAAATACTTGTATCTCCATTTGTGTATAAAAAAAAAGCTAAGCAATTTTTGACATATTTTTACAAAAATAATGGCTCAATGTTTCCTCGTGTTTCTAATAGGTAAAATTTTTATTATAACAATTAGTCTATGATGCAACAATTTGTACAAGCCTTTCGACGGATGAATTAATCTATAAAAATTTTCGCAAAACGGATAAGTATCCCATAGATGTCTTCAGTATCTACAAGTACAATTGATAATTATTTCATTATCCAAGAAAATTTGTCCCTAATAAATGTATTAGAGCAGTAAGAGCTTAATAAGTTTGAATGCTCACGTCGGTAAAAGTGCACAACGATAGGGCGCGAAATTTGCCTGACGTCAGTTGGAGGGGTTTTCTCGTGCGCATCATGCAAATGTAAATTAATTTGAAATCTGTCGTTAACATTTCGTACCATTTGATGTTGTAAAACGCTTCATTTAAGTTCATGCTCTACGTTAAAAAATATCAAACTTGATTATATTGCAAATGGCGCTTCGGTGTAGGTCAAATTAATTTAGAATCGAATTACTTCCTGAATGAGACATTCACCGATGTAGCAATATACAAATAATGTACTTGATAGCCCACAAGTATGTATTAGAAAAACAATAACTTGAACATCTTCATTGTTAGCTAAACACTGGAAAAAAGAAAGAAAGAGAAATTTTGGAAACTGTTGAGGATACATACGAGTATATCATCGTATTTATTTAGTCGACTATACCACGAGCATTTGATAACCAGCCATACAAAGCTGGAACGTAGTCCCTAATAATTGTTGAAATATAATTGCAGTAAAATTATCTTCCAATGTCTCTGCTAATCTGAAATCCGTTGAGTATACAATTACGAATATTATTCAATAGTTAATCGTATAACAGACGTTGTCTCGATTTCTTGTTAAAAAACAATTCAAAGGACAGAGCGTAAAAATAAAAGGCTAGTTTTCCAAATGTTTATCGTCAAATCTTTGTTTAGTTAATGAGTGTATGAAATTCTTACCTGATGAGACGACAATGTTCAAGGATTATATTTCTTATACCTCTTCCGCAATCCTCTAAACTTTCCGAAATTCTGTGTTTCAGTATCGCGAATTGGGCAGTTATGTGGAGAGCTGAACTAGCGAAAAGACAATCGACTCCAGCGTAAGCGGAAACGATTAGAGGAATGGACAAGCTCTGATATATACATCCAAGAAGGAAACTCATCGAATCGTTTGGCTTTATGATCGGCTTTATTTTATAAGGTAACTGATATTCCAAAGTCGAATTAGACATGACTGGAATAGATGACATTAATCGAATAATAAAACATTAATGATCGGTGGATAATACGTTACCAGATTGCACAGAAGTTAGAGCTTCTCTAACGAAATACGAGACGAGTACAAGGGTCATCGATGGTACAGTTATCGTGATAAATCTATAGGATAATTTGTTGTAACGATCAAATATCGATCTCTCCTCCGTATTTGAATAATTTTCTTCTGAAAAATCTCGTTGTATTTCTTTGAGGAACCTAGCGATTGGTCGACTATTTATTCTACAAGTGATCATCTTCATAAGAGTAGTAAACATTAATATATTTTCTATAAGGTTCGTGATCACGTAATCGAAATCTGACAAATGGTCGAAGAGATTGAGAAAACTCGCGGACACGATGAAACATCCGTAAATAAAATATGCTAAAAATATCGAATCGCGTACTTGCAAGGGCCAAATACCCGAAATACAAAGCAATCGTTCGTTCCATGTTAACACCTTGATGGCATAAGAGGAGTCAAGAACCTGGAACGACAACAACTATCTTTCATGAACACGTAAACTCGTAGAAAAAAGGATTACTATTTATTAGGAAACTAATGAAAAGTTCTGCTCGTACTTTATCGCCATTTTCCATTTGATTCGCACAAAAGTTGTCGAGAGACTGGCCCTCGAATCGTCGATCCTTTCTAGAGGTAAACTTCGACGTTTGAAGGAAAAAAAGTCATAAGAGTTTTGCTAAGAAAAATTGATAGGTTTGCTAGACGACAAGACTCTAATAACCACCGATTACAAAAATAGAATGGTGTACATGCATGAATGATAGAGTTATCTATCCTTTATTTCTTACTTTTTTTCTCATCTTTAGGCTATCTACCATGCAATTACTCTTAATCAAGTAGTTAATACGTCTTTAATAAAAAAATAAGAAATGGCTGTAGTTTGTAAGAAGAGCTGGTCGTTACACCGCTTCAAAGTTTCCAAGCTCTGCAATTATATCAGCCCTTTTTCATGACCTATAATTCAGTTGGAAAGTTCCTTCGTTCGAAATTATAACCGAACACTACGGAATAGGAGGAAAAGAAGAAAATACGAAAGAAACAATTTGTTTTGTTTTTTTTTTTTTACGAAGCATTTAACGTTTTTTCCTGACTCTGTCGAAGTTAAGTAACGTAACAGTAACGTACTTTACTAAACGTAACAGATCCCTGTCAGTGAAGCAGTGAATTTTTCTACTACGTCATATTTCTTTGAAAACTCTTGGCAAGTGATTATAAAATAAAATCTACCTCGTAATATACTAATAGACTAATATAATAAAAAAATGAGCGTAAGTAAATACGAGAAGGTAATTTCTATTAACGACATATAATTTATAATCAACTTAATCTCATATAAATAGTAGAAATTTCGTACGAGCTATTTCCATCGATTATAACAATGTTCGTAACATCGACAGGTATCCCACAGAAGTTTTCAATATCTAGAAAAGCGAAAGAAGTATGAAAAATAAAGGTTACTACCTATCAAATTAAAAAGTGCAATTGGAGAAATTCTTACGTCAGTGAAAGTGCATAAAGATAAGACGAAGAATTTTCCAGAAGTCAATTGAAGCGGTTTACTTGCTCGAATCATACATATTAAGACCATTTTCAAATCGATCGGTGATTTATTATACCATTCGTACTCGTAAAACGCCACGGCCAAATTAGTGCTCTAAATTAATGAAGATTTGATCAATTTCAAGGATATTCTGTAAATATATATCGTGTAAATTTTGTATTAATTACTTCTTGAATGAGACATTCGCCGATATAGCAGTAGACGAACAACGTGCTCAAGATGATACTTGAGAATATAATAAATAGAGTAAGTTCGAGAATTTTACCACTGGATGAACGCTGAAAAATGATTAATTGTAAGAGTTTATTAGAATTTTCCGTTCATTGTTTCGTATATTGTTGTTGTTATCGATAGATAAAGCGTACTAGTATCGTGTTATAACCAGAAATGCACAAATTAAAAGTCGTTCCTATGAGATGTTCTAGAATTGCCACATTAAAGGCATCCTCCAGGATATCTACCAACCTGCAAAGGAACAAATCAAAGACATTCCTTACAATCGTTCAACACGTTAGAAAAATGTTTACCTTATTAATCGATAATGTGTATTAATCAATTTTTTCATTCCGATTTGACAACCATCCGGATCTTCCAAAGCCGATTTAACTCTGCATGTCAATACGGACAATTGTGCGGTTACGTGAAAAGACAAAGTGATGAAGAGACAATCGTAACCAACGGAACCGAATGTAATCAACGGTAATATAATAACTTGATATAAACAATTAAAAGCATAGGTAATAGTGTCATTAATTTCTATAATAGGCCGTGTCTTATAAGGCAGATGATAACCAAAAGACGAATTGTTTATAACTGCAAAGAACATTAACGGTAACAACCGTTACATTTACTGATGAGTTTTTGTGTAAAATCAAGCGTTAAAAATAATTACCCATTTGCACATTTGTTACCAATGACAGGGAAAAATAAATTACCGAGATAACACCCATTGAAGTTAATGCGGTTACAGTAAATAAAAAAGATAATCTATTGTAACCAAAAAATATCAACATTTCTCGCCGATTATTATAATTTTCAACTTTAAAATCATCCTTTATGGTTAACAAAAACTGCGCCAACGAATCTCTATGCAGTCTACAGATAGTGATTTTGATGAGAGTATTTAGCATAACCAAGTTTTCCGTAATGTTTGCAACAACAAGATCAAAGTTCTTCGAGTAATTAGTTAAATCGATAATTCCTAAGGTACAATGAATTGTCAAATATACAAAGGAAAAAAGGAATATTGGGTCGTGGACCTTCAAAGGCCATATTCCTACGATACTAAGGCATCTCCTGTTCCATGTTAACACTTTTATAGTCTCGGAAAGCTGTCCAAAATTCGCTCTCTGAAATCAAACAATTGTTTCTTTATATACGAATAGAATTATTAGGCAAAGCTCCTTTATTATTTCCTACTTCGATGTCCATTTCCATTTTATTCTCGCAAATGCTTACGATAGACTGTAACAATAAAATTGATCATTCATTCTTATTCCTGACGCAACGATCCTTTTAATACTTTATTCATTCCTCTTGAAATCGAAGTACTTTTCCCTCGTATTAACGAACTAGTCTTTGCTAAAATACTCATTGGTTTGTTGTTCTCTTTTTGCGAGAGCATAAGTTAATTATCCTTCATCGCAACTTGTTATTATTCACGATAAACGGAGAAAAGGCATTTTTTTCTTTCTTTTTTTTCAACTTTTTCAAAAGTGTCCACCGTTTAACTACTTTTTATTCTCAACGTAACTCGCCAACTTGTGCATTAGCGTTGAAAATCGATGCATGGATTAAAGTTTGAACAATTTTTGCATAACATTCGCATTTACGCCATATAACAGTTACGCGAATGATCCAAGAGGACGGAGTTGGTTATCGAGCCAAGTGCTTAACGACAAAACCAATTCGTGTATTCATTTATTTATAAACGTTAGGATAAAGAATATCTGTGCTATGTAGAATATGTATTACATATAAGTACGTTTTCAGGAATGATAAGGTTTTTCCGAAATAACATACGCAGACAGGTGAAAAGATATATTATATAGAAAATATATAATTCTAATGCAAATTGGTTGAATTCCGATCGATCGAAAATATATTTCAATTATTATCAAATATTTAATCAAATATGGTAAGAAACTCATATTGACGTGATTAAAATCACACCGTCTACGCGAGTACGCATCGACGTATACAATAATTAAAAATTTACAGTACCTTAAAATTATTATCCCGGTACATATGTTTTCATGAAAATATTTGTATACATTTACTTAAAAATACCAAGTAGAAATATTTCGATAAATATTCATCGCATCTCCGTTAACAATTCCAAGGAAAGAAGATTATTTGGAGACTCAAGAGAGCTTCCTCGACGATTCGTTATCGAAAGAGAGTGTAATTAAAAAAGAAAGTACATTCGTTGTGTATTTAAATTGAAAGTTCCACAGGCTAGGCTATCAAAGTGAACACATAGAGACTCGTACAAAGTAATCAACTCGGTCTACGTAATCGGACTGGTCTTTGTTCTTTCGGAATGTGAATAACGATTCTACAGAAGTGACGATTAATCAGATCGCTCGAAATATCTACTGTGTTTTTCTTCATTCCGATTCGTAGAACCGTATCGTAGAACCTTACGGAACATTTTAGTCGTCGTGGTTTTCTTCCTCCTATACTTGAAACTTCATTTCGATAAAAAGATTGCGCGGTGTTCGTACGTAAGGTGTTATTAACTGCTTCTCTCTCCTAACAACCAGTCGTCACGATCAATTCGTTGAAGACAAAATTTCTCTCGAGATATTGTCAACGTGCAATAGAATCATAAGGAGAAACTTGAATTGTTACAGTACGTCCTTTAGGTCAAGGAGTACGAAGCTTCCTCCGTATAGGATATAATACGTACAACACTTGACACTAGAGTCTTGTCACCGATAAAAATATGAGTCAACGTGTTATTTTGTTGCTTTCAGGAACTCTGCTTGAATTTTCTCACTTATCCAATTTAATGACGAAAGCCTCGCCAGGTGGAACGTTAAGTTCCTTGAAGAAAACATCTTGTTTTAATCTATTGGCTGGTCCAACGACGACGTGACCACCGTAATAAAGAGACGACAAATCCTTCAATTTCGACACATTGCCGAGATTAGCGACGAAAACGTACGAGTTTCTTCGAGGATACCATCGTTCTATTACGATAATCTCATCCTTCGTGTACCTGTGAAAAGGATCGTGGAAAGGATCAACGAAAGGCTCTAATGGATTGTAAGAGTGTTATGTAAGAATTTCTAAATAAAATTACCTAATACCACAGTTAGCTATGACTTGGTTATCCTTGGCAATAGCTTTAACGTAAATCGGCGGAGTATCGGACCTCAATTTAGTTATTTCGGCGATTGTGTCGATCAGACTTGTTTCCAAAGGTTTCGAAGCCTCAGGCAGCCAGGCAGTTACCCCGACCGATGTAAACTTGTCATCTAATCCGTCTTTCTTCTCCCAGTACATCGGTGCAAGATTATGCAAATGTGCCAAATCCTGATGATCTTCGCACTCGCAATCTATTATACCTTTCTAAACATCAAAAAACTTAATAGTCCAGTCAATCTAGCCTGATTTTAGGCTCAAAATGGATGTTGCTCCCAAATAGGCGAAGATGTACGTCCGAGTAAAACGAGTTCAACATCGATATTGTTTATATCTCTCCGTGAATTCTAGGAAATTCGTTATATCGTTCCTGATTTTTTTATACATTGTAGGAGACACAAAGAACAATATGGTTATTTTATTTTTTGAAAATATTAATTAATACGGCCAGAGGAATTTAATCAAACGAGTTTAAGCATTGCTTATGTTTATATCTCTCGGTGAATTCTAGGAAATTCGTTAAATATGAAATTCTCAGAAAAACATTCCGGCTTAGTTAAACGTTCAATGTTTTGATTACGTCGCTCCTCGGCCGGTGTCGACAACCGAACGTTGTCATTCCGTTGTAGAATTTGTATTTGAATTTCGTGTATGATCGGTACCTGTCGATTGTATTCGTAGTTGTTTTTCGTATTAATTGCCAGTCTTCTTCGAGCATCGGAAGGAATAACAAGGATATTATTTAAAGTAAATCATTTATTTCGCGTCGTGTCGCGTCGCGTGTGCGTGTATTCTTCCTATGCAAGTGATATGCATATGTGAGCGAGTGTGTGTGTGTGTAGTGCTAAAAAGTGATATATACATATATGGATACCTGTACTTATGGATATAAAGACAAAGTACATCTAAATGTAAGCTGACCATAATTTCTAACCTTTTTAACATTTAACTTTGGTTTGTTTTTTACTTATAGTTTTTCATTATTGCAAAAATATTCTATAACGAAGAGAAACAGAGACCGCTATTGCGTTTTTTTCGTTCCTGTATATCAAAATAAATAAAAAATTATTTTTCTAACTTTATGAACGCTTTTCCAATATTAAGTCGCGCGGTCGAGTTTGCAACCGCTGCGAGCTTCTAAAGCTTTGCTGTGTGATTGATAAAAAAAAAATTTTTTTTAAATAGCTTTTACTTTCTGGATAAACTATTGCAGCAAATGCATTATGCACCTCTTAATTTAGACAACATTCCCGACCTTTTAAATGTTTTTGCTGACAAGTGGGAGCAACATCCTTTCAAAATGCTAATTTCTTGTCAAATGCTTGGACTTTTTGGAACTGGTGTATCTTGTGTTTAAATGGAACTTGTATTTACCTCATCTCCATAAAATATGCTAGGTGTTCCAGGAAGCATCAAAGCCAAAAGAGAGACAGCCATCGAAGCATTCTTGACGTTGATACTGGAAGCAACTCTTCTCAAATTAACGCCACCAATGGACCAGTGAACCCACGGGTAAGATGCTTTTTCGAAAAGTATACCTTTCGTTATACTTTCCACCTGTGCCTTTATATCCTCAGTTCCATTGGATACGCGTAAAGTGACGTCGATTAGATCTATCCTCGTAAGAATGGTATTTTTCGATTTGTCGAAACGCATCGCAGCATTTAGCGCATCCACATGACAAATAAGTATCTTCCGAGGTCCAAGCAGGGACTTCCAATGTCTCAGAATACTTGGAAAGTTGTTTTCGTGAACGTAATATTCGAGACCCTTCAAATAAAATCCATCGACCCCTCTACCGAGCCAAGTTTTAATAGCCGAACCGATCGAATGTTCATTGCCGGTGAAATCTGACGAAGCTAGTAGAGCCCTTGGTTCTTCAAAAGGTGCTAAAGTACTGCTAACTATCGACAAAGTGTCTTGAACTTTTTGAATAGACCCAGGAGGCGTTGTCAAGACTACATCCTCGAGTATCGAATCCTTTGTCAGACCTCTTCTTTCACGAATCACTTTATCCGTTTTATTCGGCATAATCGTTGCCATTTCCTCACCTTCAAGGGTCTTTACGTATGGGTAAAGCAGTAAATCCAAGATAAGGCTCATATTTCTAAGATGTATCTCGTGTACTAATTTTTCAAAATCCTTCAACGTACCGAGATTCATATCTATGTCTGTCATGTTGCTAATGTCCGAATAATATTCCGGATAGTGCGGTGCTGGGAAGATCGAGTTTAAACGAATTCCACGAACGCCGAGTCTTTTGAGATAATCCAGCCGCATCGTAATGCCACGCAAATCACCGATACCGTCGCCGCCCTTCGAGGAGTCTTGAAAGGAAGCTGGAAAGATCTCATAAAAGACGTTGCCTTGCCACCATTCTACCGAAGGATCGCATCTAAAAGGTACAATGTTCATAAAGGAAAAATATCGTCAAATTATAATTGTATACCTCGATGAAATCCTACCTTTTAGGCATCGTTGCTAAGACACCTATGACAAGAGCGGTGCATCCAGCCAAAACAGACATCAACGACCAAAAACAAGTTTTTCTTATCAAAGGCCAGTTCCATTTCATAAATCGATAATCTTTCGGAGACTTAGGGACGACCAGCTGTATGCCAACGAGCGGTGGCTTCCCACCATTCTCCTGATTGTAAAACTGTAGAGTTATAGCGTGAGTATAATTTTTAATTTGTTAGAAAGCGATAAGCACTGGAATGTTAGTAAACGAAACATCAACATCTGAGTAAAAAACTGATGCGAATTCTTACTTAAGCTGTACATACATTGCTTTGCGTTTCATACCAAGATGCTATAAAAATGTCTTTTCATTCGCGAACCGACACAAAACTTTATTGCTTAATAGTAGTAAGAGAGAGAGAGAGAGGAGAGAAAAAGAGAAAGAGATATTGATAATTGAGGCATCGCGACGACGTCCTTTCTTTCATTTCGTAAGCGAGCATTACATTCTTGGCAAATATTCAATTTAATTTGGCCTATATCTCGATATGATGTGCTCCTTCACCGAATTGCCGTTCCGACGGCGTCTGAACTTTACTTTAGAGAGATCATCATTCAAAGATCTTGCTTTCTCTCTCTCTTTCTTCTAAATTCCTGTTAACGGTATCGTCGATCTTGCCAATGCCCATCATATTCTTTCCATCATCCTAAATTTCTTCTAAAGTCTTTCCTATTTTCTTGCTCGCTGAATCTATTATTAATAAAACCTGTCACGAGCTTGAATGATCCACAGCATTATTGTATTAATAGATAACGCCATACGGCTGTTTATCACATGTTTCCAAGACTTTTCTATTCGGTCGTAAGGTCGAAGAGGACCACCGAGTACAAAAACGGCCAATGGGGAAAAGAAGAGGAAGAAGAAGAAAAAGAAAAAGAAGAAAAAGCAGGTGATCGGCCAAGGCCCGAGTTACAAGTGTCAATCACAACGTGTGCGTACAAGCGAATGATTTATAAATAACGCTAGACCGGTGTGTAACAAACGCGTCTATCTGCGTCTATCTGAGTCAGGTTGCGATTCATTATCATTTTATTGGCGTGCAAGTGATAGGACGCACATACGATACGCATGTATGAGTGTAAGCATAACGCGTCGATGATTTATCAGCTGACTCTGCAACTAAACATTCCTATTTATTCGTCTCTAACCTGTTGCAAATCCATTTTAATATCCTTTTTTTTTTTTACTTAAATAACTTTCCAATTAGATATTAGTACTTTAACAGTACATCAGCATTCATTTCCAATCGTCATCCCTTTCTAAAAAATGTTTCTTTTTGTTTTACCCCCTCTCCGTCGTATCCTAAAATATGTCATATCACTAGTTTCATACAAAAACGACAGCTGACTTTGTTAATAGTTGGAAACGCATCCCGCTCGTCCAGAGAAAGCCGACTAAAAAGGAGGAAAAAAGCAGGAGGAAAAAAAGAGCCCAACAAATAACAGAAAAATAAAAATGAACGTGTCTATCGGGGTGCCTCCCATTCCGTGATTTGAATGAATAATTTCACTCGATATAATCCGATATACATACCAATAATGTAGAATCCATATTATATAAATGAAATAGATTCGATATTCGATGAGGATAACCCGCGATTATTGAGAATTTAAAAAGAGTAAATATTAGTCGGAGGGATTCGCGATGGCACACACCTCGAGTTTCGATACTTGAGGAAACTTGATGCGATAGGTAACTCGATTGGTGACACTTTAATCGCTTTAATGAAATACTTACTAGAGCTTGTGCGTCTGGTGCTAAATGTTGATAAGCGGTATTCAGCTGCGTAAGTAATTGAGCGCAAACCGGCTCGTTCGTATCACTACTGCTACCGCTTGTGCTTGATTCCACCATCGGATCGCGCGAACTCGGCTCTAAAAGTTGTCAAAATTGAATAATTCTATCAAATGAGGATTTATAAAAGAATGCTTCTTTTATGTTTTTTTTTTTTTTTTTAATACTAGAATTTAAATGAAATAATAATGCCGCTGGAATTGTACTCGTACGATTATCGACACAATTAGTTTTAATTCGTTCTTATTAATTTCAATTTCTTTCAATGAATTGTTTTCTTTTTCTGCGTAGGAACTCGAGAGCGGGAGAACAAGTTCGTCAAGATTAATCGCGGTATAAATTGAAACTGGATCCTGGTGACAAGGCGTCTGCGTTTACGACTACAACGATGACGACCACGCATGATTACATAAGGTATTTAAAGCCGCGCGACGGACGACACACAAAGTCAACAACAATGCTACCGAGTCACGAGAATCAGTTCTTCTTTTCTTTCTTTCTTTCTAGCGACTAAATCATTCTGAGGATACTTTTTTCCTTACATTAGTCGAATCATCAATCCATGCAACGAACGATTTCACCTAGCAGAAAACAAATCTACTATACGTTTCTTCATTTTCTTGCAATTTACATGCTGCATGTGCGATACCTGTATCGTATTTAAAAACGAACAATCATTTGCACTTTACTCGAGTGATAGAGAGAGAGAGAGAGAGAGAGAAAGAAATAAATGAGGGAAAATAATAAAGACAAAAATTGGATTGGAGGCCTTTGCCACGGTACCTACCATCGTGAAGAGGTTTGCACGAACTGTTAACGAGATTCATGAATGCATTGAGCCCATCCTCCTCGTTAATGTTCTCAAGCGTTGGCGTTGTTATCATCTCCAAAGGTACTCCTTCGAGAGGCCTGTATATTGGCGCCGAGTCGAGGGAATTATTTATCTGCACGGCCGGAGGTGGACTCGGTGTCAAAAGTGGACAATCAGATGCTTCCTCGTCCTATTATTAATCTTATTTGAGATTGAAGTGTTTGCAGAAAGATTCCAAGATATAATAATATTTAGGGAAAGAAGAAACGTAACTGAGGGTGAACAGAAGTAAAGCGCTATCTATGTTTTACAAACACACCTGTTGGTCCTGATTTATAAAGAGTTGTTGCGAACTGGCAGAAGACGGAATTTCAGAAGGTAAGACCACCGATAGGAGGCCGTCACTTTTCGGGATATTCATCTCTATTATTTTCTTAGATCCTTTTTTTCTTCTACAAACGAAATGAGTAATCAAACATACAGATTAGACATTTGAAGCATTAGAAAAAGATCGAATTAGTTGTGAATACGTAAACGTTTCTATATTTTCTTTTGACAAAACGTAATGCGTTGACCGATTCTTTCTTATGTATTAAAAGTTTAAATGCTTACTTGCTTTTTACGATCGAACTCGTATAATTAACGTTCTACTAGAAATATATGCGATAGTTCTTAACCATTGAAGGAAAAAAAAAAGGATAATTACTTCGTTACTATTTGCGATGTCATAATTCTTTTTAAGTATACACCGTATATTGATTTTTAAACGTTAGTTCATACGCATTATGCATACGTTTAACGTCGAATAAAAAAGAAATAGATGGAGCTAACCCATCGAGACTACGTAATTGTTTATTCTTCGCGCTGGATACTTGCAACCTAGACTAAACTTTAAGGCAACGTTTCGTATTACTTTCTTTTCCTATTGCGTATGTATTATCTTCTTCTTTAAGCGGTTAAAATATTTTTTTTTTAGGCACGAGTGAATTTCACAAAAAGATCGCATAAGATCGCATCTCATTCATCGTTTATATTATTATTCTATCGATCGTGTTGTGATTTGGAGTTTGTTGCGCCGCGCGTTCAACGAGCTTGTACTATGTAGTACCACCTATGCATTTTGTAATAATGCCAAAAGAACAATGCCTGTCCGAAACGAATTTAACACGTTAACTCGTCAACAAATTGATTGCCACGAATATACCTCGTATTTACGTACATAAAAACATACGTATGTGTTCGTAGAAATGAAACGTTTCGAAGACAGGCACGATAAATTATCCGTCAGCTGAGAAAACTGTTTCTATTTTGCGTTGAACAATTTCATTTCTACCTCCCACGCAAGAGACATGCTGATTTATACATAATATACGATCGTTAAATATCATCAAATTGCTTTGACCAACATTAAATCTGATCAAATTGATCTAAACCAGATTGACGACAAATTGCCAAAAATAATTGCACCAGACCCAAAATGGATAACACGTTTTCTATCAGTGGGTCAATCGATTACACTCAATCTAACGCGAGAAATTAATTACAAAAGTGTATATCGCATGATTCGGTGAAATACGATCTTGAATAAAATACAAAAAACAACGCAACGACTACGATTCTATTCTATTCGATTTGATTTGATTTGATCGGGGGAAATAAGACAAGAGATTCTATTTTCTATGATTAGATAGATCACGCGCGCACCCGCTCCTTTTCACATATGTATATAAATAATACGTGCACGAGAAAAAACGTTCGTGGTGCTTTTACCCCCTACGCAATCGAATGTGAAAGATAGAGAGAGAAAGAGAAAGAGAGAGAGAGAGAGACAATTCACCACCGGCTTTCTCCAACCTCGGCGAATCTCGAAGAAGAACGAATAGATGAACTTGTCGCACCTTCTTCAAATGTCCTATCCGCAAAGGTCCGGGCAGTGCGACTCGTAGGAACCCCGTAAAATAACGACACGGTTTCGCGGACTTTTTCGACGAGCCTGCCGTCCGCTCGGTCCTGGAAACCTCGTGCCTCGACGTATTATATTTAGCAACACGATTTCTCCTCGCGTTTCTCTATCCCGACGACATCCGCGCCCTCCTCGATTCTGCGCTCTAAGCCTTTTATCGTTTCGCCTCGACGACGAAAACGATAGCCTGCTGCTATTTCACAACTTTTGCGAGCAAACCGTGTAACATCTTCTGTAATAATGCGCTTTTATTTTTTTATATATAATTTTATTTAATACTCTATCGTTGTATCTTACAAGATCGAGTATTCAAGAAGCGATTATTCGAACCTTTTATTTCTATATTTGTATCCTATCTAATACTCTGAAATGCATACGTTTAGAAGCGTTTATGAGCGTTACTATATCCCGACCATTTGAATTTACTGCCAATGTAAATTTGTCAATGTGGCAGAACTACTTGTTGGTAATGTCGAAAATTTGTAATAATCCTCCTTTATAGTTACGCTAGATGCCACTAAATGGTAGTTTGTTCAATTCTCTAGTTATGGCATTTAACTACTTGGTGGCGACGCTTGTTCGTTACCAGATTTTTTTTTAAATTGGCCCAATTTTAATATTTTCATTGAACGTCTAGCTTCACCAAAACGTTAGCAACAAATGTTAAATTTAGTAAAAGCATAATACCTTTGGTAAACATTAAAAAAATGTCTTCTTTTTGCAGGTATGATCAAAAAATATAATCATTTGTAGCGCATGTTGATGTAATTTAGGCTACTTTACGCAGAGTGCATAAATTTCGATGAATATTCTTTCTACGTATGTAAATTTTTAGAAAATATGTCCTATTCATTGTCTTCCCTAGTGGATAGTTAGTTTAAACGAATGCGCGTATACTCGTACTTAACTAATTTGATGCAATATCGGATAAGTACACGAATAACGATCGATCACGTAGCCAATTAGTATCGGCTAATTGCACTGAAGCTATGAATGAACAAAGAAAACGTGTTTCACATATTTTAAGAGTTTCATTCTCGAGAACGTCTATGAGATCAGCGTGCATTTTTGAGCATTATGAATCTGCAAGTGTCTAAGAGAGTAGAAGAGAAGAGTGACGAATTCTTTCTCCGAATCAGAACTTGTCGTTTTTTTCTCAATGTCATTTCGTAAAGAAATGACCGATCTACGTATTTAGCGCTTATAACAAGTTGAACAATGTTGATTTATAGTATACTAACACATAAATTCAAACAAACAAACGATGGAGAACGTTCTTCTTTTCGTTCATTGGGAACATTTAAAAATCCCGCGTTTGGAATTGAAAGGAATTACAAGATGGAAACGTACCAATCATTTTCAAGAGTCATCGGTAAAGGTGGGGGAGAAAGAAAGAATACAGGAAAAACTAGGAAAATGCGCATAAGTTAGAAAATAATGATAGCAATAATCGATAAGGAATTTCCGATAATAACCGAAAAGTTATTACCGTGATTAATCTTTACATTGGTTGCCCAACTTAGATAATTCTTGTGAACGTTCGCGCGCATTTATGCCTCGCCCTAGTCATGTTCCTTCCCCTTACCGGCTTCCTTCGTCGCGTTCGGGGGGAAGGAAGAAGAAAGATTACTCATATACATACATACTTGTACACATACGTGTGAGAAAAAGAAAAAGCACGCGAGGTTTTGCTTCGTTCGATCATAGCGCGCGGGTCAGTCCTTTACGAAAAGTTAGCTGACGCGAACGTACTTCTCAACACTTTGTCCATTCTTACCAAAGGAATAATACTACCTAACGGAACAGCAAAATGGTGAAATCAGTCGAACACGTTGAAAGCTCCGTAAGTAATTTTAATATATCATTTATTAATTTGCTTATTTCCCTCTTCGTGATCTCAAAATGGAAAAAAATGAATGAAGGAAAGAACGTGGCATTTGGGAGGCGGGTAATAGCATAACCTTGGAAAAGCTTGAGAGCGGATACACATCATCGAGACGACAATGGTGTGGCATACTTTGGCATGATTATATCATGCTTTTTACGTGGCAGGAACTGGCCTTCGATCGATCGATCTTCAGAATGAGAGAAAACACGTCGCTCTGATATATTACATTAACCCACATGTACACGCACGCTACATACAACCACCACCTCGATTCAAATGTGTTCGATAAGAATAATTATGCAAATCGATTAGGGACTCCACCGCGATGACTAGTAATATTAACGTAATATTAACGTAATATTAACGTAATATTACGTACCTATGTTGCAAGAATGAAATTATCTTATGATATCATTGTTACACTCGCTACCTTCGTAGTTCGAACAAGTCTATCTGATAAAATTATTTATTTAACGCAAATCTTTTCGAAACCGAATGATTCAAACAAAATGTAACTACTTTTAACACATATAATACATATATTGATAGAATTGAAGATATTAATTAATCAAGTGTCTGATAACTTATCGTAAACTGATTTCTATTCAATATATCCTTTTAGCTCTATGTACACTCACTTGTTTGTATATAGAATTTATCTCAGATTAAAAGGAATTACATTATTTCTTGTACTTGCAGGAAGATTTGGCTGCAAAATTGGAAAAGGCTGGTAACACTTTGGTTGTTATCGATTTTTACGCGACATGGTGCGGTCCTTGCAAAGCTATCGGACCAAAGATCGAGGAATTAGCCAAGGTACATTAATTTAATCGATAGGAAATGTAATTTAATGTTTTTAACAGATGACTCATAATAAGTGTTTATTGGTTCTAGGAAAGTGAAGACGTCATTTTCCTTAAAGTCGATGTCGATGAATGCGAAGATATCGTGGGCAAATACGAAATAACCAACATGCCTACTTTCGTTTTTATCAAAGAAGGCAAAGTGGTATGTATAAATGTATAAAATTATATTTTGCATCTGTATATCAAGCACGATTACAGGCTCTATATAACATTCCTTATACTAAACTTATTATTAATAATTATTAACCCTTTGCGGCGGACAATCTACGCGTAAATATATTTAAAGCTGATAGAACCGATCTCTCAGAATTCCAACTCATATTCGTATAATAGTTATATGAATATAACCGCAAACGGTTAATATAATCCGATTGATATATTACAATGAAATGACTATACTTTTCAATATTCTTTGTTTTAGTTGGAAAAATTCTCTGGTGCTAATTACGATTTGTTGTTAAGCACGATCCAAACTCACAAATAGATAAAAACGATTCTTTCGATGTGTTGTATTTTTAAGCAAAATAATCTATTGCATAGCAACGATATGCACGCACGAGTTACACAAATAGTATATCGTAATTTTCAATACTAGTCTTTCTTTTTAATTTTAATGCAATGGCATTAACAACTCAAAAGTTTTTGTCCGTAACACGTTATGTTTTTTACCGTTTGTATATCTATTTTGCGAAATAAAGTGTACTCGGCTTAAAATATGTACAAACTAAGCATGGATTTTATGAACCCTCATAGGCATTGATGAAAAAAAGAAAAAAAAAAAGAAAAAACTTGAATGTTTATATTCTTTATACAACATATACTATATTATTCGCGACAACAACAACAACAACACGCGATTAGTTTATGCAACTTATAAAATGGATTCCCCATTAGCTGGCAATAATGGAAATTTGAAAAAGATAATGGGTATTACTCATTAATATATATGATAAACTTTTAATAAATAGGTTTTGTTTATGAATTAAGTAACGTCAGATGTATTGAAACATTTTTAATGTATTTTTGCTAATAAAGAAAATGCACCTGTACCCGACTTACATGGTTGGCCAAGCATCAATCGACTGGATGGCGATTTTAAATCATCTTTTTTTCCTAAAAATTAAGACATTTATAATATTTCCTTGTAATAAAATAAAGAAAAGAGAGAAAGAAAGAGAGAAGGTACCTTGCAACGTAGCATTTCGCAAAAAGTTGAGAGAACTTTCAAAACTCATTTGTTGCAAAGGAGAGGCGGAATCTTCTATGCCTTTGCGATTAAGAGGTTTAAATGTACCATCAAACGTCATGTAATCGGCAATTAATGATAAATGTCTAGAGTCTACCGTTATTCCATACATTTTAAATACATCTTTGACTTCTCTTATTATTACTTTATTAGCAGCTTCGATGCCATAAGTTTGTGAAATTCCGTAAATATCGTTAGAATATAATCTGGATAAATCTAAAATTTCATTGTACTTGAACATTTCCTAAAAACAAACAAAAAATAGACATTATCAATCGTGCGTTAGGATACATCATATAATATATATCTGTTATTGCTTACTATTATATTTAATCCATCAGTTTTAAGAATAGTTCCTCCATCGGAATTTTTGATAGTAAATGCTTTCCTTATATTAGGAGTTTCCCAGAGAATGACTTTACTTGCTGCTTTTCTAATAATTGTCGGCAGATCTATCTTGGCTATCTCAAGTGGCAACTATAATGCAAAATATCTTATTTAATATTTTAATATTTTACGAAACATAAAAAATATAAAATATATGTATATTATAATAGCAATATAAGATTATTAACCCAAAATTTGAACGTGCACCATAGCGATTTGACTTGATCATATTCATATTCTAGTGCATACAAATACGTTTCCAATAAATCTCTACGTCTATTTTGTGCATTGTTCGCATCGCTATTTTTATATTCTAAATTGTCATCATCTTCTTCTCCTTCTTCCATCTTGCTATCTCCGCTTTTCGTTTCTTCGAGTTTTACTTCCATAATATTATTATTATCCTCATCTTTTTCATTACCATCTTCTAATTCATCTTCCGTATCTTCCTCATATTCTTTATTTTCTTGGTGTCGAGACATTGTTCGCGCGACTGTAGCATCTGCATCTTCCGCAGCTTCTTCCTCGTCGGACGACTCGTGTTGTTCTCCCAAATCTCTTTTAATTTCTCTTTTAATAATAGTTGATTTATATGCTTCTGGTTCATCTTCAAGATCACCTTCACCTTCATCTAATAAAGTATCTTCGTTCTTTTCTGGTTTCTTTTCCTCTTCTACGTGTATTAGAGTACCAGTTAATTTTTTATTCCTTTTTATTTCTCTAAACAATGCTTTAAAAAATATTTGTTCAGTTTTTTCAATAATATTTTCTGGATTAACGAAAAATTCGTTTTTGTAACATTTATGAGGTAGAAATTCAACGTGTAACGTATAAACGAAACGTCTAGATGGAACCTGTTCCATTTCTCTGTCAATTTTAATACTTTTCAAAACATCAGTCAACATACACTTTGTCAATTTTTGGCGTAATTTATTAGATTGTTTGGTGAGATTGGGCAAATTCTTTTTAAAAGGAATTTCCATAGAGGGAGTTTTGATAGCTTTAGAAGCCATCATCAATATTTCACGTAATCGAGGGATACCCAAGGTAACATTCATTTCACCACGCCCTGCGTTGTGAAACGTGTTGAGAGTCATTTGCGTTGATGGTTCTCCTATGGATTGTGCTGCTAGCAATCCAACTGGTTCACCCGGTGGACATATAGATTTCACTACTTTCATCCACAAAAGATCTCTCAATTCGTTCTTTTCAATTTTTCCATTAGATCCAGGAGATTTATTCGACATATATTCATCCATTAAGTTTTCCAATCTTTCGGAAAGTACCCCAAATTCTGTATCTTGTTTGAATTTGGAAATTAAAGGATCTGGACACCTGATGCACTGCCTTCGGTATGATTTTTTTCTTTCTTCATCCATCCTTATCCATTTTCTTATCAACGAAAGAGTTGCTTTGCTTCTTCCACTATTTTCGTCAATAAATTTAGATTTCGAGCTATTAGGATTGTAGTTTTCCATGGAAAATATAGTAAACCCATATTTTTTCTTTTTACTCAGCGAACTGCCATACTTTTTTGACCATTTTTTAATTTTCTTTACTGACTTTAAGGTAGATTCATAATTAGAATCTTGTTTTAAATTTTTTACCAGATACGGATCGACAATAACATTTTTATTATCTATTAAGAAATCCATTTGATCTTTTTTTATAAACGTCGAGGCAGGCACATCGAGCCCATCCTCGCCATAATAAATTTGAATCAAGCTACCATCGGAATCTCTAACAGTAGAATCATAATTGACAACTAAACCTTCTAAATGCTTTATAAGACATCTTTGCAAATACCCAGATCTACTAGTCTTGACTGCAGTATCGATCAGGCCTTCTCTACCGGCCATGCAATGGAAAAAAAACTCTTGAGGACGTATGCCCGTCATAAAACGGGCATCGATAAATCCTCCTGCTCTTGGTGTTGGATCATAGGGAGGAAAACTTGGTAAACTTTTACCGCTTATCATTAGTGGTGGTCTTTTACCTTCCAACTCTATTTGCCCAAGCAAACACGAAATTTGCATAGTATTTACCATAGATCCTTTGGCTCCAGATTGTACCATTAATTGTAAGTTATTATGGGGAAACTGTTTCAAAAGCCCTGCTGGTGAGCACGCTTTATTAATATTATTAGTGAAAATATCTAATTCATGCTTGTATTTCCTATCTACTTGAGTACGAAATTGTGGCTCGGTCCGATAAGATTCTTCTACTGCAGATGACAGCACTTCCAAGGGCGTATCGGCTGGCATTTTCAACAGGCTCTTTTGTATTTCTTCTCCCAACAATCTACTTTCTGAAATAATTTCTTTACGTTTCATATCTGCAGTTGGTACTAATAAAATATCTTCTATACCAAGAGTAAATCCATCTCGTTGTAGAAATGCTTGAAAAAGTTTGCCAAATGCACTTAGCAATTTACTAGAATACGATCCTCCGTATAATTCGTAAATGCAATGTACCAGGCCATATGGAGTTGCACCATAATGCATTTTATCGAGTACACCGCAAAGAAGTTCGCCATTTCTTATGATGACTTTTGCTTCTGACATTTCTTCAGGGTTTGAAAATTCGGTACCACATTTCCACCTACGAGCATTATTAGTTTGCCATTGTTTAGCATTAATCTTTGAAATGGAGTTTAAATTAATTCGTGCGGTATTTGGAGGAATAATATTAATAAGAACAGTTGATATTATTTGCTTGCCTGACCATAATTGGACAGGCTTCAAAATGCTAGGTGGTAACAGTTTCAAATCTCCTTTATGTCCTACCAATCCGCAATAAACTAATTGCATGTAATCGGTTCGATTAAAGAACTGACCTCTCACTGTTAAACGAACCCCAGATATGACGTGATCTTGTATAAGTCCACTCAAAGGAGTACCATCTTTTGGTACAAGATATTGATTAGATACATTTGCAATTGAATATCCTTCGCTTCTTGCAAGTTCATTTTGCGGATAGTGTGCATTCATTTCATCTCCATCAAAATCTGCATTAAAGCTTTTACAGTTAGCATAATGAAGACGCAACGTTTTTTCTCCTTTTAAAATACGTGCTTTGTGAGCCATTATACTAGGTTTATGTAACGTCGGTTGGCGGTTGATCAAAAGTATATCACCATTTTGAAGATGTCTATGAACGACTTTAATACCTTTAAAGAAACGATTGGCTTTATCACTGCTTGGTAAAAGGCGTTTAGCAACAGCTTCTCTCTTAGTTACATCAATAGGATTAAGGCGTTGAACAGTCCCATCTTCATTTTCTATTACAACTGCTCCTGGATGAACATTTGGTCCGTTTAAAACCAATTTTCGCAATTCGAGTAGATTCCAGGGTGTTACAGGAACAGGATAGGTCAATTTAAGCGCAAAAATTTCTGGAACACCGATTTCATCGATATCTAAGTTTGGATCAGGTGTAATAACAGTACGTGCAGCAAAATTAACTCTTTTTCCCATCATGTGCATTCTTATGACACCTTCCTTTTTTTCAATAACTTGTTTCAATCCAAGGCAATTTGAAGAATCTGGAGTTTTATTTAATTCTCTATCTATTAAGTGATCTACACTTGTTTGTAATGTTTGCCACGCATTGTGTAGCTTTTCTACAGCCGAACTACCTTTTGTTTGTTCAAAAACCACTTTTCCTTCTTCTGAAAGTTGACTAGTGTTACCATCTTGAATGTACTGTATGATGTTTCGAAGAATAAGACAGTTTTGTATGATACTTTTGTATACTTGGCTCTGAGGATGTTCAATCATTTGTCCATTAAGAAAGTTTACAGGTCTTACTATGGGTGGCAGAACAGGTATGACGTTAAAAAAAAACACATCCGTTGGATACTCAATATTGATATCATTTAAACAAGGAATAATCACTTTAATAAAATCTTTCTCATGTTGCCATACCTTTCTCAAGTATTCTTTCGACTGATCGGGCATTATAATGATCATTTCCACTTTACGAACTACCTTACTTGTCATCATATTATTTGATGTAAAATTAGCATCACTGGTTTTAGTGGTAAGAATTTTATTTTTTAAAGTTGTTACTTTTGGTATAGCTTCCTGACAATTAATACAAATTTTTCCAGTGGTATACTTTTTCAATACACTGTCAATGTAAAAATGCCACTGAGCATTAATATTTTTTATATTCAAATCAGTTCCATTGGATTGATCATTGGGTAGATATTTTTTTTTGTTAACAAGATTCCATATGTAAGTTTCTATTATATCTTGAATGTATAACAAATCGGATTCGGGTATATCTACTGACTTTGATGTAATGGAAGTTATTTCTTCTTCTAAACCATCTATGTCGCTCAGTAAACCCATTTTTAATATCTTTAGTTTTGCGCATAGTAACATCTTTATATGAGTTGGAATTTGTAATGTAAAACATTTCAAGCAAGATAACTTGAGCAACATAAATAAGGCTTTATGGAATAATGGATTAACAGTGGGCATAGGTAATTCTATATGACCAAAATGACCAGGACATTTAAACACTGTTGAACCGCATGTTGCACAAGGATCTGAACTTTCGTGCAAAGGTCCTAAAATTAGATAAATGATAATGTAGTTACATATTATGTAGAATTTTGTTAATAACACGCCATGTGATATAAATAAATAATATAGACTTAAAGGATATGAAATTACCTAATGCTGGATCGTATAAACCACCTTTCAATGGATGGCCTAATATATTGAATGATAGAGGAGTTCGAATTTTCATAACACTCAACTTTTCTATGTCTTCTGATGTAAAAACTGAAAATTTTAAACATTGTGGATCCAAATGTTTTGGGGTCAAACGTTTTTCATATTTCTGCATTTTGAGGAAGATTTTGTGGAAGATTTTAAAGGTTATAAAACTTTGTTTCTAGCTACACACATAACTTCTGATAACCAACCCTAACCTAAACTGGCCGCCTCTCGTAATGCGACTACTACTATTTTACGATATATCGATATCTGAAGTAGAAGATCGATTAATTCGAGAATCGATAGCCGAAGTAGAAGATCGATTAATTCGAGAATCGATAGCCGAAGTAGATCCGATTAATTCGAGAATCGATAAGTTTTGCTGACTTAATCGCTGTATGAGCACGGATGACAGAGGCAACAAATATTTGGTATAATCAGCATTGATACAACTACGATTGTTTATCATATAGCGTTATTTCAGTGAACTTCAACTTTAGTCAATATTTTTCTTATTTAAACGAATATTTCAATATGTTTGGTAAAAAGAAAGAGCCAAAGAGGCAGCCCAGATCTGGAAATCTTGAACAGGTTAATTTCACTTATAATACTTATCAGCACGTCTTACATATTCATAATCCACTTCTTATAATTGATTTGACTTTTATTGATAATACTATTTTCATTTGAAGTATGGAATATTCCAAGTACCTGATAATTTTGACGACCTCGGAGCTTCTGTAGAAGATGAAGACGACGAAGATTTGGAAGCTGAATTAGCTGCCTTAACAACAGGTAGCGATAATCCTACGCGGAAAGAAAAGGCTAAAAGTAAGATTAAATGTTCCTTCATTGCTCATATCAACTTTGAATCGTCAATTTACTTTATATCAAATTATCCTAATAGTTCAGAGGATAGATTCATCCGATCTAAACGCAATGGTGTCTGAAAGCATAAAAGATATAGACGAAGATGTATCTGATGGGGAAGATGACCCAGATTTATTGGTATGTGCAATTGCATACAACCTTTACCACTTTTATATTTGTAGTTTAAATATGTATTATTCGCGCACAATTATGTGCAAGAACTTTTTCACAACAGGAAGAACTCGATATGATTACCAAGAATGAGGCAACATTGTCGGACGAAGAAGTAAATCCAAAAGAAGAAATTTCTGAGAATAGTCCTCCTATGGACGAGAAATTACAATTACTGCAAGAAAGATTAACTCTTTATCAAAAAGCCGAGAAGAAAGCAAAAGAACAAAATGAAACTAGTAAAGCTAGGAGATTTGGTAGAGGGGTTAAAACGTTGCAACAGCTTTTTAAGGAAGCTCAGGCGGGTAACGCTATAAACGAAGCCGATATTCCACCTCCTTTACCTCCTTCGGCTACTTCTGAATTGACGGAACAACAGACAGGTATTATTTGACTTATTATCATATTATTTACCTTTAAAAAACCTATCAATTTTTATTTATATATTTATTATAGACGATAATCCACCCTTTAAAATGTCAGAAGAGAATCCTTCCGTACCTAGTTTTGAACAAGATGCCGATTCGGAACCTGCTTCGGCTGAACCTGCTTCGGCTGAACCTGCTTCGGCTGAACCAGCTTCGACTGAACCAGCTGCTCCAGTTGTTCAGATCGATCAGGAAGCATTAATTTTGTTAAAGAAACGTCAGCAAGAGTATAAGATTGCTGCGCTTGCATGGAAAAAAGCTGGCAATATGCAAGAGGCCATGCAATATGTTAAAATTGCTAAACAGTTTGATATAGTTATTGCTGCAATTAATGCTGGAGAAGCGATTGATTTATCCGATATGCCACCTACTCCAACTGGACCTTCTACATCAGCTGTATATTCAGGTGTATCGCCGTCTGCTGAAAAAGAAGACGTAGAAATTCAACAACATGCCGAACCAGATACAACACCAGCTTCTAGTAAAATGGATGAAGTAATGGAGCAAAGACATGGAATAGAAGATATAGAAAGTGCTCTCAAAGAGCGTCTTGATGTATATAAACGAACGAAAGCAACTGCAGAAAGCGAAGGAAATTCTTCTAAAGCTCGAAGATATGGTCGTATTTGCAAGCAGTTCGAGGAAGCACTTAAAAATCACGCACGTGGAAGACCTGTGGCTTTAGATGAACTACCTACTCCACCGGGGTTTTCACCGCTTTCTACGGGTACTCAATCTGGCATACCAGCGGAGGCGGCGGCGGCGGCTGCAGCGAAAGAAGCGAAAGAAGATGACAAATCTAAATCAGAATTTAATTCGGAAGGAACATCCGGAGTAGGTGTACCAAGTCCACCTCCGAGAACAAATCTAGGTATTTGTCTATAAACGTATTTAATTGTTTGCTTTTAAGTACTTGCGTGGGAACGAGTACCTCCATTGAAAATAAATAGACATTCGCGAAGAGGTTTACCGAAGAGCTCTGGATAAAGGGTTCGAGTTCCGGTCCAGTCGACCGTACGGCCAATTTCTTCACGAATTCTACGCTTATAACAAGATCTCGAAGATTTTGTTTTCTTCTCCTGTGTTTAATTATTATTATATATTTCTTCTTTCAAGTAGTAAATAAAAATCAAAAGCACGCTACACGGAGAGATAAACAGATGATACAGTTGCAGCAACGTCAACATGAATTGAAGCAGGCTGCGTTAAAAGCTAAGAATGATGGAGATTTAGAATTGGCTCGCGATTATTTAAGACAAGCGAAAGGGTTACATCCATTGATTCAAGCCAGTATAGCTGGTTTACCAGTTGATATGAATTCTATACCATTGTCGCCGGTAGCTAAAATGGAACTTAGTGCACACGGTTTAACGGGTCAAACAGACGAAAATTTTCAATTGGTCAATAGCGAAGATTGTTTGGAGGAATCCGGTGGGAGCGATGAACAAATTTACGATAACTTGGAGAATCAATTGATTAAACAAATAAAAGTATTATATTTAATTTCCATTCCAATTAATATCGAAAATATAATCGAAATTCAAATATTTTTATGTTTTTATTTAAGTGGTGCCTTTCTACGAGAGATCATTCCAAACAATTGGGAGACGTTCCGGGATATAACAGATGGGAACGACTCGCCCTAGGATATACTCGAGATTTGGATATGTTACGCGTTAGAAGACGCGATTCCTTACCGCCTCCGTTGCATCACTATGAAACTAAGACTTATGCGATAGTTCAGTTAGTACGAGAAATATATTACCATTATCAGGAAACTAGAAAACACCTAAAATATAATATTTTATTTACTTTCTAGGAGTTGTACAGACTTGAACGATAGCGATATTGAGATATCGATAATCAGAGGTATCAATTACGCGCGAGAAGCAGATACTTATGTTATGTTTGAGTTCCCTTATCCTTCGGATAATCCTCCTGCAGATAGAACATCGACGATTAAAGGTACTTGCAATCCAGAGTACCAAGCAGTCTTTCCAATAACAGGAATCTTGGATCGCAGCTCGCGACAATGCCAACGGTCATTCAAACGACATTCTCTTAAGTGTCAAGTTTGGGCTAAAGGGTAAAGTTAATATTTTTTCATCAACATTTGAACGTTTTAAAGATTTGAAAGACAATTGTGTTGTATAATATTAGCATGTCTAATGATTCACTAGATATCATTTACAGCTCGTAATAAGCAAACATTTTCCATTGATTAGAAAGAAATGGGTAGGAAGCATTTCTTCCAATCTCTTCCCATTTTCCTAATTTTTTAATCCCCTATAAAATGTTTTTTCTTTTTGACATTGATTGCCAAGGTGTGTGAAATTTTTGATGCTGAGAATATCTAAAGATACTTATTAGTCGATATTAGATTATTATAGTAAATGGATTAGGACGTTGCTTACAGATGCTCGCTGAATCCCATCCTGTGTTGCACTCATCCAAGGTATGAAGTTTTCGTGCTCAAGGAATACAGATTTATTTTTATTTTCTTCTCAATGTGACCTACATATAAGCGGCTTTTAAATTATAATTAGATGCAATTCGATGCTTATGCAATTTTTAAATATCTCACGATAAAGCTCCAAGTATTATTTAACATTGCGCAAACTTGATTGTTAATCAAGCCACTTTTACTTAAAAATATTCTCTGCCTTTCGTATGCTACACAAGATTTTCTAACGTGAGTGTCTTCATGAGCAAGCTGTAGCAACGTTAACATTGTAATGATGTATTTTTCTAATTTAATAAATACGTTTGTGTCGTTATAGAGGATTTTTCAGAAGCGATAGTTTGCTGGGTACCGTGACAGTAAAATTGCATACACTCGAGATGCAATGCGTTTTACATGATTCGTTTCCAGTAAGTATTGTAATCATGACATAAAGGATCATAAGATTAATATTATTCTCGCTTATAATACTACGGCTCTTTGTGTGACAGTTAATGGAGGGGAGGAAGCCGACAGGAGGAAAGCTCGAGTTGAAGATACGCCTTAGAAATCCGATTCTTACCAAACAGATAGAACAAATAACAGACAAATGGTTAATACTCGATAATTGATGCACTTTCGTTTCTTTGGAAACAAATTTAAATATACTACTCGTATGCAATTTGGCAAGATGCGTCCTGCGTTTCTTCTACATAAATGTAGAGCATGACTCTCTTAGCTAACGATATTATTTATCTCGCAAGCGAACATGTAAATGTGTAATTAATCGATTATTTATCCTAGTAGATAAGAATACATATACATATGCCTTTTAAAATTATATTTCTTTAACTGGGGATAGCGACAAAATTTTATTAAACGATATGAAATAAGAGGAAGTATAGAGAGAAAGAGAGAGAGATTGGTCTTCTCTTTGTATGAGCGTCCGTATTCGCCTAATTTTTCTGTATAGCTGAGCGCGTGAGCTTTGGTCACAACCGTGCTTTATATTCTTGTGTGCGAGAGGTAGCGACAGAAAGGAGAAAATAGAGACAGAGCACCATATTTGTATCATATTTTAGTTAACATAAGTAACTCGTATTAATTTTAGAAATAAAAAAGATGAAAATTAAATAAACAATTTTATAAATAATGTTCCAAATATTTTTAATAAAATCAGTAAATTATACAAATTCCCTATCCTTTTTCATCTCTCTGATTGATTATTTTCCACGTGATAATACAAGTTTCACTTTTATCTCGTGTGAAAGCCAAGCGCGACTTTTCTTTTTAATTTTATTTTATATATAAATAGCCACGAATAAGATTATATAACATTAGATTAAATTTGTTTGCTTATATTCATTGAAAGTTACTTATAATTAATTTAAAAGAGTAATTATCAATCTTTTTATCAATCCAATTGCTTTTGTTTATTGTGAGTGGGTGGATTGAAGAAGAGTTTTGAGCCTAGTACGAGAAGGATTGAAAAGTTTTGAGCCTAACACGAAATGGCTTGAAAGTTCACCGTTGTTTGTTAGGTTGAAAACTTTGATAAGGCTTGGAAAGAATTAGCAAGCGCACGTGCATCGTTTGATTTACTCGATTGGAGAAGGAACGATTCGCGGGATTAAAGCTGAATAGACATTTTCCAGAGAACAATACATCCAGGTGAATCCCCACTAACAAACTATTGTCCGATAATCGTTCGATTCTGTCTCTTTTCAACTAACTGTCCTACGATTTCGAGATTCTCCGTGCGTATTTAATCAGCGATAGTTAATGACCAGAAAAGAATCCGTTCGTGTCATAAGGTCTCATTCGTCACTCGTAAGTAACGAAGGGAGCAACATGAAAATATAATAGGTCGATTTGGTTAGATCTTATTCGCAGATGTTGGATCAAAGTGTCGTGGCTTGAAAAAGAAAAAAACAAAAAAAAAAAATAAAGAGAAGGGAGCGTGGAAACACCCCCGCTGCGAACTCGAGTTCTATCGATCGATCGTACGTAGGACCTACCGGCCGATTGGAAAACAGCGGGATCTATTTGCCAATTAGACTATTAAAAGCGGCCGAAAAGGGCAAGGGCCGCGCTAGACCTGGCGAAATTCGCTGCTGGAAGAAGAATGAACCAACGAAGGATTACACGGTCCAGTGCAGAGTATTTGCCGAGCATATACATACCGCAGTAATGTTGACCTTTTGCCAGATCCATCCTGCGTGCAAATTAACGATGTTTGCTCTCAACCCTTTTGCCTTGTCTTGATTCCTACTACCTCTTCTCTCTTTCTCTCTCTCTTTCTCTCTCTCTCTCTCTATTTTTTCTTGCTGCGTCCGCTCTTCTTATTTCAGTTTTAGATCTAAATGCATTAATACGTAATAAAGTAATAAGCAAAATAAGAAAAATTGCGCCATTGCAATGGAAATAATAAAAAATATGCCACGCGAAACGATATATGTAGATAAATAGGAAAATTATAGAAAAAATAACAAGGTCTACGATAAGATAGATAACATTTGAGAAATGCAACGTTTCTAAGATAACTTTGTCTTCTACAATGTTACAAAATCATTTAATGAGAAGACTAATGAAAATATTCTTGTTTTGACGATATATTTATTGTAATGTTATCAAAGATTAGCTAATTAAGAGTTATATCGAGAAACTCTCCGACATAGTAACAAACTAAAGACTCTTTTATTCCTTCTCTTTCTCCTTACGAAGCAAAAATTCCTTTCGCAACAAATTGGTCAGTAAAGTTCGCTCATTTTTTCAATTCGTATTTCGATGTGGCGAATAAGGAGCGTGTATTTTTTTTTTTTTTTTTTTTTTCAAAGTTGTAAGGGGGACAAAATGCGCCGGAATCCGATTACACGATTTCTGCTTATACTGCATACTGCCGGACGTGACGTCACTGGAACTCACGACAGTGGATCGTAGAAACCAGGTGTGACTTGACACCAAGAACTTCTTCTTTATTCTCTCGTCTATTTCCCACGCGAAACGCGTATGAAATAGTTATTTGTATATAATTAATTAACATTTTTGAACGTTTGATGGACAAATTATAGACTACGTGGGAAACAATGACGTTAGGAATCGTTCGTCTTCCTAAATTTACTTTCCTTTAGTCGAGAATACTGACAATGAGACAATTGTTCGGATGATAAAAAAGAAAGTTGAAATTCTATGAAAATGTATGATTATATTTTGATACTTTCTCTCTGAATAGTTTTATTCGCAGACAGATATTAATTATTGTATCAAGCGACCTTATTAGCGGTGAATCTTACGTAAAGAAGTATCTACATAAAAAGCGGATTTATAGGAAAATGATAAGAAAGGGGAGAGACTGAAAAACACGAAGGCTATTAAATTGAGTAGCACGCGTGAAAGAAAAAAAGGGAAGCAACGATTCTTTCTTGAAAACCCAAACGATCCTAGGTTTCTTCCCTTTTTTGCTCATACCTATCGAGCTGAAATAATAAAGTGCTGCTCGTTGATAACGTTCCAGTGACAAATATGACGGCAGTTCCGGCACCGCACGGAAATCACCAAATGCGTTTGCTTCCGTTTCATATTCTTCTCGCGTGTTCCGCATCATGGCCACGTGTGGTTTACGTCCGTGAACCATAATCTCCGAATCCACCACCGCCTTCCTCGATTATTTCTTTATATTATATTTACTCATAGTATCATCCATGCTTTCTTATCGGATTAAATATTAGATATAATGTATTGTAATGAAATATACGTTAAAGGGAAATCGAAGAATTTGAAAAACACAAACGAAAATTCTCTCGTGACTTTTTAATAATCATCGTTGAATAAAAGGGATGAATCGCAGCGATTTCGTCGTTGAGAATAAGAAAACTCTTATCCTTAGCCCCTGTCAACCCCCATTTAAAAAATGTACAAGGACCAAACTGTTGTCAATGAACGTTATGTTTTTAATCGCTGCGACACAAATAACGAGGATTCGATTGTTCGCGACGTCGATGCAAAGCAGCGATGATCCGAGAATAATTGAACCACCGACGGCAAACAGATTCGTAAGAGAAAGAGAGAGGGAGAGATAAAGTAGAAAGTCGGGGTGGGTGAGTTCCAGGGAGAGGGTTGTTCTCGACTATCGTTCGAAGACCGTCGCACGATCTCTACTTCATTGTGTCATCCGTCATCGCACTGCGAACAAATGAACGTCTCAACGGTTGCCAGACAAATGACTCGAGGATTATCCTTCGAATGCTCTCTCTCTTTCTCTCTCTCTCTCTCTCTCTGTAGTTCCCCTGCGTAAGTTCGTCTTCCTAGTATCATCTCTTTTTCTCTTTCTCTCTTTCTCATCTCATCCGTTCATGAATGGAACGAGGGTGTAGCGCTTCCTTCGAAATATCGGCTCTGGCCACTCGATCACCGCAACAGTTTGCGCATAGACCTCCGAGATCGTATCCGAAGCATTATCTCGATTCATCTTCAAGTCTCGAAGGAAGAGTACGAAGAACGGGTCTAAACCGTTCGACTTCCGAGACCTTCCGGAAGAAATCTGCTAGGATGAAGCACCATTTTATTACGAATAAATTACGGAACATTTGGAAGTTGATTTTTAAAGTATATTTTTGGAGTTTGTTGAACGATTAAATCGGCAGTATATTTTCAGTAGTTGATCAATCTAAACGTTTTCTACTTGTCAATAGTAACCGTCGATAGAAGAAGCACTCTTCGTTCTACAGACGAAATGTTATCGATGAGATATAATTTATTCATTGGATAAACAGCAACCATCATTTATACTCCTTTCCTATATATACGAGATATAAATTCTATAGATTTTTTATCAGGTTATAATTTACGATAGATCATATCGAACGTTCTTAAATCGAAGAATTTCTCTTGTATCATATCGCTGCAATAATTTGTATCCTATCGTCGTCGATGGCGTCTTCTTTTAGGAAAGAAAGAAAAGAGAGAGAGAGAGTTGTGGGTGTTAGGTGAGTGTAGAGGTGGGTTCATCGGTAGGTTGGCTCGCTGGCTGACTGCTTGGTATCGATGTGCAGCCTGGCAAGCCGGCTATGCTGGCTCAGCACTCTCCCTCGTCTCTCCTCCTCTACCCTTCTCATCCGCATCCTCGTTCTCTCATCCTCCTCCTGTTCCTCTCTTTCTCCATCCTCCAATTTTTCTCTTCCACCTTTACTCTCTCTTTATCCTAGGATAGCCTTGGTCTCGACATCATCCCGAAACTCGTCCATAAACTTAACCTTCTTAGTACCATCGAGCCTACGTGGATGACTTAATTTTTACGACCGATGAAAGAGCAGTGGCCAAGGGAAAAAGTTAAAATAAAAGATCTTAGAATAAAAATACATGTTATATTGGAAAGTAATCTATTATTAGGTCATTTTGGAGAAATACGAATTGTTAGAGAGTATCGCCTTTAATTCAATTTTTAAAGATACCCCTATCAGTGAGGATTTTTTAGAATAGTTAGGAAACTAGATATAAATATATAATAAGTATAATATCAAATAAATCTAGCACAGAAACACAACTTTTCTATCGTTTAGGTATATCAAAATCAGATAACCCAGTAATTTAGTGTGAACAGTTTTCCGAAATGTTGAATACCGATAGATAAACGACTCGAAGATTGGCATTGGAGTTAAGGATGAAAAGAACGCGATTCGTCGGATTTTGATGAGCGAAAGTTCTTTTTTTCATCGTTTGTTCATTCGTTTGTTCGTTCGTTCGTTCGTTCGAATGCAATTGCTATCGTAAATCTCGCGGTAAAGTTTGTTGTGCGACTATACCGCGACCAGACGTTTCCCTCCCAAACGATACGATAGATCATTATCTTGACCCCGCGGTATAAAGATTTAATAGGGGCGCGAAGTCAAGCAAACTTATTTGCCTTTGAGGAAGATCGATCTCGCCTTCTGACATAGATATCGAACAAACGTCGTTCCGATTAGATCGTCTCTTTCTTCTTCTCGTTTGCGGACTGATTTTCTACACGGGTCAATCTAGAACGTTTTTACCGCTTCATTAGGATTACTACAAATTATTTATCCATCTACATCCTATTGGTAGGTAGATATTTATTATTTTTTTTAGAATAATCGATCAAAGAATAACTGAGTGTGAAAATACCTATACGACCGATTAGATTAGATATTTTAATGAATATCATTGAAACCCATTTGACAAAAATAAACGTCAAAAGTTTATTACATTTAAAGTCGAACGACGAGTTAGCTTGGTATCGTGGAAAATTTCGCGAACACGTCGAGAAATCGTACGCGACGATCGTGCGAAAGAAAAGAGGAGGAAGAGTACGAGGAGGGGTGGCTGGGAGTCGAAGGATGTCGGAGGTGCAGCGTCGACAAATTCCTCGCTCAAACAAAATGGCCAATCCTATCGGCGTTGTTCCTTCTATTTCGGCCCTCCTCGCCGACATTCGCCCCGTCTAGACCAACAAAATTTTCTCCGATCTCTCGCGTCACCTTCTTTTCTTGTAGGATTAAAGTACGGATAGAACCTTAAAGCTTCGTACCTTAAGATATGGCAATGTTAATAAAATTACTTAGACAAGGTATGCATCTTCTCTGCATTCGATTCGATTAGACGTTTGTAAAGGATTAGAAACGAATGACCAAGTACCGTGGTATTCTACTCGTAAGAAGAAGAAGAAGAAGAAGAAGAAGAGAGAGAGAATAAAAAAGGAAAGGAAGATGAGGGTTCGAGAGGTAGGTGCGACAGCGAATAAGGAAAATTTGATATTCATGAAGTATTTTAAAGTCGTGGCATCTCGGAAATGGGTAAGAAGAAGGGCTAAAGGTTAAGACCTGTGGACGTCTGCGGAAAGCTATTTAGATACGAGACTGCGATTTTCTCTTTTCCCTTGTCCTCGCGAATCACCGTCTCTTCATAAAGGTTTCGTGATTCTTGAGCTTTCTCCTCGTTCGCGTGAAAATTTTATCGTTCGTCGTTTACGTGAAACATAAAGAAAAAAAAGACGGAGAGAAGATTTTTATCAAGATAATCAATCGAAATAAGTAATAGGCATATCGAAACGATGCTACGGGAGGTAACTTACCTAGCTTCTCATTGAACAATTTCTTCCTATTTGCAGTATCGAATTCAAAGATTTAGATAGAAAAGAGTTGGAAAATTTATATTGAAGACATATTAAAAAAAAATATCAAGAATCATTTGGGATAAAAAAAGAAAAGGACCAGAAGAGGAAAAAAAAATTGAAAAGGTGCATCATGCAACCAAGACTTTTAGATTAAAGTTAACATTTGCAGAGATGTCGAAGTGGTTCCAGTTAGGTGGCCCACCACCTTGTATATAATATAGGAGGATTTTTGGAAAAGAGAAACGCTTTGAAAGAAGCAAAGAAAATAAAGAAGAGAAAAGAAGACAAAAGAAGAAAATAAGTGGTTGAAAATGGAAGGAGTCGGAGATAAGGGGCGTGAGCAAATGGCGGCAACTGAACGAATCGCAACTCGTGAGAGTTGTTTGGGGTGGTCCCAGAGAGAACGCCCACCCTAAGGGTGACGTCACCAAGTGACATGCGCGCCAATGTCATGTCACCCCCGTCACGTTCGGCGCGTCGCGCTGCGCTCGAGCGTATCGGCCACCACTCAGATAACGGAGACACCGACGACGACGCATCTCTCTGCTCTGCCGGCGCGCATCCCTCTCTTTTTTTTTCTCTTAATACCTTTCTCTCTCTCTCTCTCTCTCATTTATCTATCTATCTATCTATCTATCTATCTATCTATCTATCTATCTATCTGTCCATCTTCCTCTCTCTTTCTCTCTGTCTGTCTGTCTATCTATCTGTCTGTCTATCTGTCTCTCTGTTCCTGTCTGTGTCTCTGTCCCTGTCTCTATTTCTCTTTCTCTCTCTCCCCCGCTCTCTGTCTCTCCTTGTCCATTTCTCCGTCTCTCGTGTTAATATCGAAATATTTCTCGGAGTGAAAACGACGCTCGGTACGCCCGCGTATTTTGACGAGCAAAAGTCCTGCCTGGAAAGTTAAGAAAAGGGATTATTATTTGGCGGGAAAGAAGAAACTTCGAGTGGCATCGAGGGTGCAAGGAAAAGTGAAAAGTGTTAACGAGGAGAAAAATTGTTCCGTCTGTAGTCGTTCGAAGGACGACAATTTGGAAATAATCCTTAGAAAGTGTTCGTGTATAGTTGAGGAGACTCACGTGGATCTCTCTGTTGTATTTTTTTTTTCTTTTTTTCTTTTTGTTTCCTTGTTTTTTGTTCTTTTCTTTTTGACTCGAGGGCTGCCAAGAAAGGTGGTCACGACGTTAGAAACAGCGACGACGAGTTGTCAAGGAGGAGCCGGAGGAGGAATAGCTGCTGTCACCGAGGAGACACTCACGTATGCAGCTGTAACGGACGCGGTAGAGAAGGTGGAGGCGCAGGAGGTGGAGGTTGAGGTCGACGAGGTTAAGATGGAAGCCGAGGACCATCTAGCGAGGGAATACGTCCAGGAGTTTCTCCTCGATCATCTCGATCCCTCTGACTTCAAGCAAGAGGTGCTCCTCCTCTTTTGGCTTTTTTCATTCTCCTATTATATAAAAAAAAGACTTTTTTCCAAAGACATTGGAAATGGAATGTGTTTGCCGATAAATTAAGAAGAAGAAAGGAAATATTTGTAAATGGACGAACGGGTGGTCGTGACAATTCGAGAGAGAATCGTGCTTTTGCCGATCCGGCAACACACACGTGCTTCTCACTTCTCGGAACGTTAAAGAATAAATCTTTAAGTTGGTTACATAATGCAAAATTATCGATGACGGTGCAGCGTGTTGGTCGGTCGGTTCGACATAACGAGCATTACGTTTATATATCCTTATCTCCCTGGTGTCATTAATAAAAAGCTGAAGTTCATTAGTGAAGTTCAAGAGATAATGACGATATCGCTGCTCGCTCAATTACTGCGTGTAATGTCATTAACTTCAACGATTATCTTTTTTTCCAACGTTTTTGCAAAGTTATTCTCGATCGTAAAACCGATCGATTCCATGCAAGTGTGAATTCGTTGAACTGTGCGATACACTTATATTTATTGCGTGAGAATTAATTTGATGCGATTTCCTTGACCATATCGATACCTATATCATAAATATTTCTCATCTTTTAAGTAAGCATTACAGGTTTTGGTTTTTTGGAATTTTTGGTTTCAGGTACGAATGGGTTCACCGAACGTAATGGTGAACGGAAGCGTGGTGCAAATGCCAGGACAGGTACAAGCTCAGGGCCTAGCTCTGGCACCGTTGACCCCACCGGCACACGAATTAGAGCAACCGCATCCGTTGTACGAGCAACCTCATATACAGGTGCAACACGGGGTGCTGGTGAAGGCACCACCCGGTGGTGCTCCACATTTGACGACTCTTTCGCATCCAGGCACCCCGCCGGATACGCCACCGGTCTCTGCCTCTCCACCCCCGTTGCAGTTGCATCGCGCAGAGCGAGATCCTCGCGAACGCAGTGGACTCCTCTTGCAACTGCAACAACCGGGATCTATATTGCAGGATGACATGCAAGTCGGGCCCGGTGTCAGCATGGGCTGGCTGACCCAGTCCCTCAGGCAAGAACCGCTCGATCTGAGACCTCACTGTCCTCAGGAACAAGCGCAAGAACCTCATCACGAAGCTTGGTCCTCGTCAACCCCGAATCACCATCACTTTCAAGAGCTTCAACACTTGCAAAGACATACCAGGCATCCCGGTAATATATCTTAACGTCTTTACCTGCTACATGTCTCACTTGGTTATCGATGATACATGAAACAAATTCTTTGAATAAGTATTATAGTCGAGAGATTCGATGGATAGGTCGAATAATGTAGTAATTAACGCGACCGGATTTAAGAATTTAACGACGAGAGAGGCTTGTTATCTGCCCACAGGTGGGTACATCACGATGTCCGGTCACATCGAGTACTATGGTGGTCCAGGTTCAGGCGGCGGGATGCTTCCCGCGGGCGGGGGTGTCATGCAGAACATGGAGGATAGCATGCAAGGGATGTCTATACAACCGGGTAGACCGTTGAGCGTTTGCTCGGTCAGTTCTTGTGGTGCCAGTGGTCCTAGTCCTGCTCACAGAACTGCCAATGGACTTTATTCGAGCTGTGGACCTGCCAATTCGCAGGAAGAGCTTATGAACGACGAGCTTCTCATGTCGCTTTCCGTACGTGATTTGAACAAACGCCTCCATGGTTGCCCGCGGGAAGAGGTGAGTCAGGTCTCTCATTTTTTCAACCATTCGATAATAAGCTAATACGGGTAAGATCTCGATCGCTTGAGCCTTTTTATTTCTCTGTTGTTAAAATCGATTCAATCACTTAATGAACAAGATATAAGTTTTATCAACAAGCTAACACTTAATCGCTTCGCTTATTACACGTCTCAGAAAGATCGATCAGAATTTACCTTTGTTGCTTTTAAACAACTTATTTCGACTACCTCGAGAATCAAATGAATTTCTCTTTGAAATGTCTAATTGCAATATCGCACAAAATTTTTACAATTAGTAAAACGATAAAGTTTGCTATGATTTTTTACAATTCTTTCATTTGCATAGAATACAAATGTTTATGGTTCTCGAGGTGGTGTTCCATTGTAACGCGAATAAGAGAGAGAGAGAGAGAGAGAGTGAGAGAAAGAAAGAAAGAGAGAGAGAGAGAGAGAGAGAGAGAGAGAGAGAAAGAGAAACAAATTTAAATAACAGAAAAGTGGATGAACGAAAACGTTATAAGCGATCGATCCTCTTGCGAAGGTCATCCGTTTGAAGCAAAAGCGTCGAACTTTGAAGAATCGAGGCTACGCGCAAAATTGTCGCAGCAAACGACTACAACAACGTCACGATCTCGAGACAACCAACAGTAATTTGCAAAATGAACTTCAACGGATGAAAGTCGAGCTGTCTCGAACTCAACAAGAGCGCGATCTCTACAAGCAACGCTATGAAATATTGAGGGCTCGTCAGAATCATCATCACAGTCACAATCATAACCATCATCCACAGCAAGTTCCTCAGTCTCAGCAACAGCAAACACAATCACAACCTCAGCAACAACACCAATCACAACCTCAGCAACAACATCAATCACAAAATCAGCATCCTCAACAACAACAACAGCAGCAACAACAGCAGCCACCACCGCCACCGCAACAGCAGCAGCAGCAGCAGCAACAACAACAACAACAACAACAACAACCGGCACCGGCCAGTCCGGAAGTCTACCTATGACATCGACAGCGCCGAGGAGGCGCTTGCTGGACCTGAACGATTATCTTGAATATCGAATGCTCGATTCGGTGAGTCAATCGAAACGTTTTCAATGGTTCCAAGTGAAAAAATTAAAAAAAGAAAAAAACAATCATTACGTAAATATTTTCTAGTTAAAGTTACCCAAAATAAGAAGAAATGTGTATCAAGGCATAAAAATTCATGAAAGCAGGGATCGCGTGGCGATAACGTCGCAGACCGGGGCTCGTTTAAAAGCGTTTAACGCGGAAAGATGTGCAACGAGATAAACGGCGCGACGCCTGACGCGTTAACGCCTTCGTAAAAATTATTACATCATTGTTTCCCAAGTGTTACAGGTTTATCATCGTGGTAGTTGAGGCTGCGTCGTCGGCTCGGTTCAGCGTGATAACGTGCTCCGTCGGAGAAAATAACGATATTGATGTCGCTATAAATGATTATATCGTTAAATTTTGTTCTACTAGTTTGTGGTGATTCTTTAGGTAATGATATCCTTTATAGGAATTTTCTAGGTTAAACGATTGAAAATACTTTTTGATGAAAATTTCATTTCGCTTATTTTGTTAGATAAAAAAGAAAGTTTAACTTTTAGCTCGCGGTTACGCGCAATAACGATATTACGGCCGAGGTCGATTCGGGGTCAGCATTTAAATAAGATTAAGCTCGCGAGCAACCAGCTTTTCCGGATCGGATCAACATTGTAATCCCTCGTTGCTTCCCACGATCCAGGATATTTCCTACCCGAAAGTTTTGTTTCCAGTTTGTGCAATATGTTTCGTTAAACTGGTTAAAAAGTCCATTAGAAAAAATTCACTTCTAATCTAAAACGTTGATAAGTTTTGTTTTTTTCATGTTCATCATTTGTGGTTTCTCGATAATTCTTTTTTTACAGCGTCTCGAGAACTATCGTGGATCGAGAAATGGGGAGGAAGATAGAAGGAACGTTCAAGCGACGATACCTCTGAGATCTGGCGTTATCTCGACAGCCCATCTAATTCCGAAAAACTAAAAAAAAGCGAAATGTTTTGCGTGCGTGTATACGCATTATCAAAAACTTTATATGAGGATAGATGTCTTTTGTTTTTTGTTTTCTTGTATTTCTTTCTTTTCACGACACACCAGCAACAACGTCTTCTCCTCGTTCTTCGCGACGTTCGAATCCACTTGCATAGCATTTTATATTCGACACTAATCAAAGTTAAAAGAATCTTACAATGAGGACGAGGAGAGGATAATGTTTACAATTAAGTTAAGGTAAATGTAGGATTAAGGAACGCGGATGAATGGCAAAAAGACGCAGATCCTTTTTTTTAATTACTTTTTAAGAACTCATTCTACATTGTTTATGCAATATATGATCGCATCGCTTGGAATAGCAATCGGATCTTGGTAAGGCTATCGTAAAAAGTATTTCTCGCGAATGAACAACTAGCGCGCTATCTTATAACGTCAATTTTACTTACAATTAGGAGATTCGCATAAGTTTTGATACGAGACACGAGTTCGCTGCTCGTCTAGTCTCTTCTTTCCCTTATTTCTAATTATTCAATCATTTTCTTTATTTTCTAGGCAAGATTGCAATTTTATCTTATACCAAAGTTCATCTTTTCTCTTTATCTTTCAGTCTTTTTTTATTATCTTACTCTCTGTCTCTCTCTCTCTCTCTCTCTCTTTCTCTCTCTCTTTATTTCTTTAAATTATATTTTTATACCTATACTATTATAGTTGTAGGTCGGTCTTTCTCATTTGCGAGCCGAGTAGAACAAAACGAAAAACGAAACTTGGACTGTTAATGTACATTGTCGCGTAATTAGATGACGCGCGCAAAAGGCCAAAATGGGGTAAAAAGGGGCATATATTGTTTTAATATGATTATGGCACAAAAAGTAATCGCGGTATACGGTATACCTGTATGGTATTTCTAAAACTTGACTTCTTCGACGAAGAAAGAATGAAAAAGTAAAAAAAGAAGAATCTCCCATTTGTCTATTCTACGAATTCGATGATACGAAGAAGTCGAGTGGTTTATGCATTAGACGATGGCGTAACTTTGCGAAGGAAGGATAAAATAAAATAAAACACTGAAAAAAGGAACGATTCTATTGGACATAATCGTTCATATTTTAACGAACAAATCTTAACCTACGCTTAAAGCTACGCCACCGATCCTAATTAGAAGAATATTATGCATATAAAAAAAAATATATATATATATTATATATATATATAAATATATTATTGTTTTCTCGTATGGGTCACGTTCGGCCACGACACCGCTGGCCGAAACTTGTCCGATTCGATTTAAGAATGTTTTAATTCCCGTTACATCGTCTCTCGTGTGTACATAAAAGTAATTATTATACTTCATATTATAAATAAACGTCGACACGCAATCCGACAGTTTCAGATAATCGTCGGAGTGATATTATTTCGAAACATCCAAAACCACATTTCCTTGGATTTACCTTTGTTAGCTACTATCAAAGTTACCTACTATTAACTATTAATGATAAGTTATACGATTTAGAAGAGATTACTAATAAATGCAAAAATATTGATCTGATGTAAGAAAAAAATATAGAAGCAAAAAAATGAAAGTAAAAAGAAGAGAAATATCGAGAACTCGCTTCAGCCAAGCGATTCGCATTTTGCACGAAAATCGTGGATTCAGCGTTTAGTTCTAGTCCACGCATGCAACCGAAAGAAGGAAAAAGCCCTCCCTCTTGCTCTTCTTCCAGCTAAGACATTTCCTACTCCTCGCGATGTTCCCTCGCGGCCACGTTTTCGCGCATTTTACCAACTCGTATTTCAAGTAGCGAAACCAATATCTTGCTTACGTCGTAGTAATTAAATCCTCCTTCTATGTGTCACGCACCAAGTTAATCTTTATTTCAAGAATTCCAGGTACGATTATCTTTTTCAACTTTGATATCGAAATGTTTTCTTTTCTAATTAATAATATTATTTTTTAATCTCTATTGTACACGAGTACTTGCTCATAAAAATAAGACGTATTAAAAAGAGTAAAAGAGAAAAAGAGAATAGAAAAGAAAAGAGAAAATGGATATGGAGAAGCTTTTGCGTTCTCGCGCTTCCCTCGTTTTATTTGCAACGCCGTTTCTGCTGACTACGTCGCTTCGACGATGAATCCATCGGGATGGAACGTCGGTAAACAAAACGTTCACCTCTTCCAACCTGGCCCCACCATCCACCTCCACGAACATCACCTCCCGAAACCCCTAGCTCGCGATAAACTTTGGTCGAGTTTGCATTGCATGATTCTTTCTATCTCTATCTCTACGTCAATTCTCTATGGAATTATTTCATATGTACCTATATTAGGTACATTATTATTATTATTGTTGTTTATTTCAGCGTGAATTTTAACGCAACTACATATTTTGTCTAAAACACTTCTACGTAAATTCATTTATTATATTTTCAAAATCTGTTTTTCGAGTATTTATTTAGCTGACACATTAAATTGAAATAATGATTGCCTACGAAACGAAAGCTTCCAACGTTGGAGAGCGCGAAAGATCGCACGAGCTTCTGCTCGGTGACAAGCTTGAAGTTTGATAAACTTCTAACGAGGATTTAACCGACTCGTCCACAGAGGGTTGCTTGACAATAGGCTTGTCTTCAATTTCGAACAAGCTTCCCCTAACGACAGACGTTGCTTCGTTGCACGACAGGATTAACTAATAGTTACTTCCAACAGGTTCGTTGGATCATTATTTTCTTTTATAGAATATTTTTATTGAAATTCTTAAATACGTTGAATATAGAAAACTATTCTTACTAAAACTACACTCAACTATTCTAAATAAATCCGTAGTCTATTTAGGATCTATCGTGAAATATAGATTGATATATAGATAAATATATAATTGCTGGACAAAAATAGACACAGGTAAAAATAATACTGGCTTAATACTGGCTTGATACTGGCGGATGCTAGCGTATTTCAAAGAGACTCTACCGAGAAAAAGGACAAACTATAGGTAGGAATGGCGTTGAAGAGAGAAAGATATATATTAGAAAAGGAGAGAACCACGATGAAGAAGAGTAAAAAATAGTAAAAAGAGAGCGTGCGAGGGGTTGGAAAGGACAAGACAGAAAACGAGTCGGAGGTGAGACGAGCTTTATTGTCAAGTCACGCCAGCGTCGTGGCCTATCTCTATCTACCAGCTTCACCCTTCTTGCAGTCTCTCTCTCTCTCTCTTTCTTTCTCTCTCTCTCTCCATTTCGTTCGTGACGTAGATCACCTCCCTCTATCAGCATCCCTTCTCTCGCTACTCTTTTCTACCACCTTGTTTCTTTTTCTTTCTTTCCTACGATAGTGCAACGCACGTGCATCTTGTCTACCTTTCTCACTTTGACGCTCATACCACTCGTCTATATCTTTTTTCTCTTTTATTTTTGTCGTATCTTTTGGTGGAAGGAAACGAATAATTTCGTGTAAGCAGGGTATTCGATTTACGTGTATGAATTTAGATTAAATCGAATATCAAAAAAGATCACGCTGTTTATCGTCTTTCTTAATGTTGATAGAAACTTTATCGTAGTTCTCGCCACTGTGAAAAGAGTAAATATTCTCAACGTTACCAAGTCTCTCGAATGATCGTTGTTAACAGTCGTTAATCTTAAAAGTATTTCTTCTCATAACTCGATATCTTCAATCTGATGTTTTATCGTGATCCACCGTGTAATTAAATATATACGTATATTGTATACATATCTTTCTTTCTCTTTCAATAATATGTACCTACATTATACCACCGACCGATTAGGGACGTTATAAGTGGGGGAAAAATGAAAAGAGTAAAAAGACATAGAGGTATACGTTACCGTATCCGATTGTTCTGATTGGAATCGCTTGAGCTTCTTTAAAAACGAAAGTTATTTCAAAGAGAGCATAGAACTCTTAACCGATGAACAAATATTTTGAGAGACTTTCGGTTCTAACGTCTGTCGTGAAAGGTGAAAAAACTCTGAGAAGGATGAAAGAGATAAATAAAGATTCGAATAGAAAGGGAAAAGAGGGTCGAAGGAGGGACAAATCAATCGGGTCCAGCTCATTTCATCGTCGCAGCTTTAAGCCAGTGACGTCACGTTTACTCTCGCCGCGACGGAGAAGCCAGAGAAAGGGAAGATTCGGCGACGCCAGCATCTTTCACTTCTGATGACGACGTAGGTTCGCGGTGGTTGATGACGCGGCACGTACGTTATATCCGTACCTACAGACACACAGACGTACACATACTTGCAGGAACACATGGAAACTTCCGCATTCACCGAATGAAGGAATGAACGAAACCCGCACAGAGATGCGGAAGTAAAGAGATCACGAAGACGAGTACCTTGACCGAGTCTCGTCGACCACCAATCGTAGATCGATACCGAAAATGTCATCCTCCAACTTTTCTTTTCTTTTCTTTTTTTTCCTTTTCTTTTCTTTCCTTTCCTTTCCTTTTCTTGACAAAATATGCCTACTATCTAATATATTGTATAATATATCCCATGTTACAAAATAAGTTTATTTCTTGCATACTTTTGGATAGTTCTCAGAGATATATTAGGTGAGACATTGATGGAGACCCAGTGTAACGACCCTGAAGAAGACTACCCTGACCCAGTCGTATAGTCGGCTCGTCAAAAAGGATCGATACTCGCTAATCAGATCAAACTACCCTACCATTCCTTTCCATCGCGGATGCCCGCAGATACGATCGAGTGGCTCGTAGAACGTGAACATCTCACGCATTTAAGATAGATTCCAACAACTTAACTTTGCAACTAACTTTAGTTTAATATGGTAGATCAGTAAAAGAATCCTTTGTGATTTCTTAATCCTTAATTTTTGTATCGATATTTAAATAACAGATATTTGAAATTATTCGTACATGATTTACATATTTCAAGTAGAAACAAATGAGATTCTGTCCAATTTCTATTTCGTTGTTGCTATTCAGAAAATACTTTGGGGCTCGTTCCAGCAGACGGAGCCAGGACTTTCCTAGGCGTAGACCGCTAGTGATTTAGTGCGATCCGATCAGCGAGTAAAGTCCAAGCATCCGATCAGCTGGACCATAAATATCAGGTGTTTTTTTACCACGCAGACGAGAGTGCTTGCGTAAGTGAGACGACGTAACGCGATAGCTTTGTCCTTATTCCTCTTTCTCGAACAATGTGTGACCTCTGACCAAGGGAGTCAAGCTTGGTGGACTACCAGCACATTCGTCTTCTCCCTACTGAGAACATCCCTTTCTTTTCTTCTTCTTCTCCTTCTACGGATTTCTTTCAATTCTTTACAAACGACTAGCTTTTTTCTACCTTATCTCACTCTCCCTTTCTTTTTTTTCATTTAATTTTAATTTTTCTTTTTTATATTCTTTGGTAGTTTAGAAAGATTCCCGTCAATTGTATTCAAAATACTTTTTCTTGGTTTAGCAAAAACAAGACGTCATCGTAAATGTAATTTATATCAAGAAGTTTCAATCTCTTTAAGATGCCACCCTTGCCTGGTTATTTACCAATTATAGTTATCGTTCGCATAAATGAGATAGAGAGCATCCAGAGTGCGATTCGCTTCTCGGTCGCCTAGCTTAACTATACTTTTATAGCGCTTCTCGACTTTAAACGGATAATTTTTATCCGCTAAGCCACCGCACTGGTAGATTTCATCCCCCAATCCTCTCCTCGTCCTCCTCATACCGAGGGCCGATTGCTACGAGATGAGAAGGAAGGACTCCTTTGGTTGTCGGTATTGTTGGTGAACGGGGCTGGAAGGCGGTGGAGGATGACTTCGGCACCCTCCCAACGTCCCAGGCGACCCCTCATAAAATTAAGTCAAACAGCTACGGGGTGCCGGTACTCGTTTTTCCCTTTAAGAGTGCAGAAAAAGAGAGAGAGAGAGAGAGAGAGAGAGAGGGAAAGAGAGAAATAGCAAGGGGTGAGATCCAAATTGTTCGTGGCAATTGCGACGACGCCTCGACAAAAACCATCCACCACAATCTTTAGTTCTTCACTTAATTTTTTTCTTTATTTTTTCTATCCTTAATATCGTTCATTTTTAATGCAACGAAATATGTTAGAAATAGTGTATCTACAAATACGAAGAGGGAAAAAGATAAAACGTGACAGCTCTGGTCTGTTTGGGCCAGATGGAATGCCTTTATCGTCGTCGTCGTTGTCGTCGTCGTAGTCGTCGTCGTCGTGAATTCGATTCGCGATCGTTCATGCGAATAGCCACGAGGGACACCCACTGGTGCGAAGCACCCCCCGCCAAAAGACAAATTTGATTGCGTTTCAACTCCTTTTCTTTCTCTCTTTTTTCACATATTTTCTCGCTTCGTGTAGATCACTCATTCACCGGCTCGTCATCAACCGTGATTGACGAGTGATATCGTTAAAGGTTTTAAGAGACGTAACCCCCCTGGAAAGCGAGTGCGATCTACCGCGATGATCTCGTTAAAAATCTTGTCAGCCCTTCCTTTTACTTCTTGTTTCTCGCTATCTTCTTCTTTTTTATCTTTTTTTCTTTTCATCCACCCTGACGCAACCCTGCCCAGCAGGTATATTTTAGCTTTTTAATCTGGACGCGAAATGAAACATCGTCGATTTATTGCGATCAATTATTAAAGTAACATGCGATCGACCGTAAGAAAAGATGATCGCGTTATATCGCACTCTCTTACATACTTATGAAAAGTATAAGAATACTTTACGGAAGATGAAGACCGATTTATAATTAGCGAGGAAGATAGATAAAGAGAGAAAGAGAGAGAGAGAGAGTCGTAGAGTGAGATGGTGGTCAGAGGGCAGGGTAACAGGGTAGCAGGGTATCAAGGTTTTCTCGCGCCGTCGCTCTTCACGAGGTGTTCCCACGAGACACAGGGAAATACCTATCGGCTCGTAGGGTGGTTCTGGTACTCCTGGTTTGCGATAGAGGCGCCTGGCGCCAGTTCAGCCACCGTTTGCTCCGCCTACTCGCGATACAACCTTCGACCATCTCTTCCGTTACCATCCACCCCCTGGTCTCCCCACTTCTCACTTACTCCGAGTACCGTCCAGTTATTATCATCATTATTCTGCGCACGCTGTCTTCAACTATCCTTATTCTCCCCCCTCTTTTGGTACTCTACTCAAATTCCTTTAATCCGTAACGATACTCCAAATTGGAATCTACGTATATTTTCTTAACCAAGATATTTTTTTTCATTCTTCATAAGTACAGAAAGGGTAGAAACAAAAAATAAGCTCGAATAGAATAATAATAATAATATTATTATTAATTAATATTAGTCATTGGTTGTGTTCTAACCATAGAAAATTTCTTTTACTTCCTATTGAAGAGAAAACATATCGAATCGGACGAAAGACCAATTTATGAATGGATCGTTACGATATAGGACGGTATCGGCGACTGAGTCGTCTACGATACAAAGGTTAAATGTTTCGGCAATGATTTAGAGGAGGGTGAAATAGAGATATCGATCGATCGACGATGCGTTTATCAAGGACGCATTCGCGAATGACCATCTAGCGGTAGAAACAATTCCATTTAGTAAAGTCCATTGGCATTCTATATCTGGCAATCCTATATCGATTGTTGTATAATATTATCTAAATATAAGACATAATGGTTCGGAAAGATTAAGAGAAATTTTTGATAGGATTCGATCTTGGAATTTTTCTTGAGTTTCTTTTACTCGATGAAAGAACATCTGTGCGGTGCACGCGAAAGGGAACGATATCGGGCTATTGGGTTCCTTAGCATTTTTATGCGAGCTGCCGCTGACAGTTTATTTTATTATGTCTCGAGGCATCTGACCATCGTCCATCCTCCGAGAGAATTCATAAGTCAAGTCTTCGCATAGAATCATGACAATTTAGATTTTTCTCCGTCAATACTCGTGGAAAATAAAGCTTTGTAAGAAGATCGCAAACTAGTCCTGAATCTCCTCGTTTGGATTTACGAGTATAGTCGAAGGCGCACCACCTACCATCATCTTTGATGCGGAGGGCTATCGCGTATCACCGTTGACTTGTACGCGATTAGCATGACAACGCGTTCAACGGGTAGTAGTAGCCGATAGTTTCTTACCCTCTTTCCCTTCCTCCCTCGCGTCGATTCACACATAGGCGGACTTTGCGAGTTACCCCTACAATATATTCGTGGTAGTTTGCAAGGGGTGAAAGAGGAGTGGATAGGACGACCCGTCCGGCAGTATTTTTTATCTAGTCACGGTCAACTGGCTGATCGAACCAACCACCCGCCCATTATTAGCGCAGCACACAAACACGCGCCCGATCGGACGTCCGATCGTCTAGGAAATCTTAGTGTGCGTCTGAAAGCACGCAAAGCTAGCCTGTAGCTAGCCTTTAGCGAGCCGGTGGTCGGCAGCTTATGGTTCTACTTCTCCTTCTTGCTAGCCTTCGAGGCAATAGCGAGACACTGTCCGAAGGGTGGACCGAACCACCCTCCATTTTCCTCCTTTCTTCCCGACTCCTTCTACTTTGTCCTTCGCTCGCCTTCACTACTTTTTCCTTCATCCCAGAGGTTTTATCTTTTTAGTATTATTGCGCGATCGCCGCACTGCCAGATCATCCCTTGCTTCTGTTACAGTGGGAAGACGGAAAGAAGGGTGCCATTGACGATATTTCTCTTTCTCTCTCTCTCTCTCTCTCACCCTCTCTATCCACTTTTTCAAAAGGGACAAAGAAAAGTACTACGAAATGTCCGACTGTTCCAACTTACTCTTCTTATTAGCATAAACATGTTTCAGTGGACTCGTGTTCACGGTTTATCGTTAGGGTACGTATTTATAGGATCGTGTCTGTTTTAATCGACCCCGCCGTTCTTTTGATATTCGTTAATGCGCTAAAAATGTATTTCTATGAAGAAAGAGTGTAACCACCTTTTTCCATCTCTTTCTCTCTCTTATGTATAGGTATGTGCCACTGTCATAAAGATAGTGCACCAAAATCAGATAGTTTTGTACCGGTGGATAAGTTTGTAGGAAAGGGAGTATTAAAAGGAGAGAGAGAGAGAGAGAGAGAGAGAGAGAAAGAGATGGAAAAAAGGGTGTCTTCTCTCCCCCGAATCATTATGGCATTCTTCCAAAAAATCAAACTCATATGGCACTTTGTGTTTCACTCTACGTTCTCCCCAAAAGATCAATCGGTAAACGTCGATCCCCTTCCGAGATCCTTCCTTCTTGAGATCCCATCTTATATCAACGTCGACACAGTATTTAATTTTGTATTTCATATACCTATTGGTATTATCGAAAGATCGACCAACGAAGAATTTGTTATTTTTTTCGCAAAAACACGATTGATTTAGTCGCATTGAGATTTGAAAAAGACAAAAGATAATAGAAGGAGGTTCTCGTCTGTCTTATTTTATGGGTGTCGATGATGTCAGAGATTCGGCCCATAAAAAGAAATTTACCGAAGGCTTTAGAGATCTCTCGACCGAAATAAAAACTCGATACCGAAGACAAAGACTCCTTTATTTTATTTTTGTATTATTTTCCTTCCCCTTTCGAAGCACTTATCTTATATACTTTTTCTTCTCTTTCTAGGTACATCCCACAGGGAGATTTGTATTTTGTACGCTTTCGGACACTGAGCAGGAATTCAACGGCGGTAGAATAAGGTTAAGTAGGTGCAGATTGAGTCGAGAACGGAAGCCTCACGGATGCAACGGACGCGAGGGGTAAGACCGTTTGGTGTTAAGGGTGGAAATGTGGTCGAAGTTACCTCATCGTCACCGCGAATCGAAGCCCCACCGTGTGTGCATGTGTTGTCGTCGCAAACTGCGTATAGCGTTATCTTAACTTCCATATATGTAACACCAACCAAGGGGCTACTTTGCTACCGGTATTATGTTAATAGTGCGGAGGGTCAGCGATAATTGGATCATACTTGACACGCCGCTCCACGAGCGTTCCAACAGCTGATCGTTAACTCTTCGAGAGACAACATTAAAGGAATACTCGAAGGAGAAAAATATGAAGTCTGATATTACTCGTTTTTCCTCGTATCCACTCGAGAGTTTGATTTATAGGAATTTCCAACGGGATAAGAAGAGAATTGTTTAAAATAGATGGTATAGGGCATTTAAACGGTCCCTGGGTGCGCCAGAGTCGCGTTCAATTTTCAAGGGTGAGACAAACGGGGTGACTGTAAAGTGAATCGAATTTTCAAGCGTGTAAGCCCGCCACGACGAGATTTCGAGGGTAGTAGCCAGCACCCTGGACAGATACGGTAACGAGACGATCGTGCGCGTTCTACCCTAAACGTCGTCCCGCGTCCGTTCCCACCTCCTACTCAAAATAACGCTATTTATGCTCGCCATGGGACATTGATTTCAAAACTAACGTGGTATGTAACTGTGTCAGAAAAATTATATTTCAAATTATATGAATCTGCCGTTGGCAAATAAATTCAATCAAAATCAATAGATATAAAGAGGAATCTCTTTTTCCAATCGAGATCTGGTAGAAAAGGAATATCTTTGAAAGGAAAGAGGAAGGCGTTGGGTTACATTAACGAGGGTAATAAGTTCGTCAACGGCAAAATGGAATGCCTCCACGTGACGTCTCGACGCGTTATTAATGTCGGCCGTCGCGACGCACTACGCAACTGTTGAACGTCAACGTGACCGATTCAACGCCGTTGCGTTATGGGAGACGCTAGAATCGCTCGTTATAATCCTGTCATGGGACGCGTGCTGTGCTATGTGACATGCCTAATAAGGCATATCTTACCTACTATAGCAAATTACTATTTTTCTTTCTTTTCTTCCTTCCTTTTTCAAGGCAGATCGTTATTATGCTTTATCGTTTCCTTTTCTTTCTTTCTCTCTAAAAAAAAAGTAACGCATGTTGAGTCGACGCGAGACTATGCCAATATCTACGGAACATAAATGTTTTACATGCAATAAGGCGTTCGGCCCGCCTGCTCGAAACTGCCCACAGTCCGATTTTATTGCCCGACCGCAGTGAAGGGGGTTCCCATGGACAAAAGATAAGGACGAGCATACTAACGTAGAAATTCGAGGTGTAAAAAAAGGCGCGTAGAAATTTTACGAACTCGACCGAAGGGATAGGAAAATTCGCATTTCGAGAAGGATAATCAATACACGTGGAACAAATTTCAATAGAAAAATGAATAGAATAATCGATTGGAATGAATCATAATGAATTTTTTTTTCCTAAGAAAATGTCGACAACGACGTTCTTTGAAACAGTTAATCTTCGTAAAAACATACCATAACTTTCGTCTACTGCATTGAATATAGCATAAATCAATGAGCTTTCGTATAGAAAGAAACAAAAAAGTACAAAATTAAAGGTCCAAAGTTTGGAAGAAGAAAAGATCTTCTGTCCAGGGTAGGCAACTTGTGGAATGCGAAAACGTCGTGGCGCCGGATGGGCGGCATATGCATAAGATGCATACATACGTGGCACATACACACATACGCATACAAAGAATATGTTATGTCCCACGTAAGATTTATGGCGTTGAATTTATTGAAACGACTAGGTTGATTTCACTTGGACCGACTTTCGGCCCAAATTCGATTTGTAGTAGAAGTTGTACGTATAATGACGCACACGCGCATACACGATTTAGGGAAACTTGTACGGATCTGAAAGTGGACACACGGCAAATCTTTAATATTCTATTTAATATGAGGGCTTTGCTGGAAACTACGAACACACCACTGAGAGTTATAAATCAAAGGAGAGATATTGGCCGTTTTTGCAGAGAACTATGGCGATGGTAAGCGGTGCTCTCTTCTTGAGACCTGCGCTCCATAATTGTTTTTACGGATTATAAATTTCGCTTTTTACTTCCCTCGGACTCTTCGAGACCGATCCGTCCCTCTTTCGGCTCGTTCCACACCCCTTTTCCTCCACCTGAACATTTTCTTTTTTTTTCTTTCTTCTTCGTTCCTTCTTTGGAAAAATCCTTTTCTCTCACCGAACCCTCCTATTAAATCATTCCTATACCAAGAAACTCGATCCTTCTGATCCGTGAAATATTATTATTTCTTTAACGGATGTATTACTCGTTGAGGTTCTTCTTCAACTTGTTTTTTTTTCTTTAAATTCATTTCAATCTACTTTATACCAAAGTACCTGGAGTTGCAATAATTCAATTATTGTTCAACTCAAAAACGTTCGACTATCGTTACACACCAAACGGGCTATATTTATATTAGAGAGAGGAGAAGGTAATATTTATAGGAGATTTGTAAGAGAATCACGGCAGAGTCTCCGATATTCCCCCTTTTACATTCCCCCGGTATCGTTTAGAAGAGAGTTCACGGGGGTTAAGAAGCGATTTTGGGGTCGAGTTAATTAATATCGTACCGCCGACAAATCCCCACCCCTATCTTACTCGGTCGTTCTCGTGCGAGCTAACTATGACTAAAACCTCCATTAATTCACATCAACGTCTTCCTATAGTACGTGCTGGGTGACTTGCATCCTTGTTGCAGAATCGAGATAAGTCGATGGATGCTCTCGAAAGAGGATACCTCTACTTACGTCACGTTCCTTCTTATAACTTTCTAGGATAAGGTTATCGATATATGCGAGTATACGAATATGTTAACATTAAATTATATAATTCAGTTTATTCATGAAATAATATGTGTAACACTAAACCTATCACACATTCTTACGAAAAACAACTACGAATATTAATTAACAAGTAGATTTATGTATATGGTATATAAATTATATTCTATATAATATAGATTAAAGATATTAAAAAATAATTCTTGAACGTATTTGAAGTTTTAAAAGTTGAATCGATTGGCATATACTCATATACATTTCTCTCGAGGAGCGAGAAAAACAGGAAAACGTATGTACGACAATTCTCGTACTAGAACTAAAGGGAAGGAAAATCGGATTGGCACGTTACGAAGAAAAGATCGCGATAGAAGGATCTCTCGTGGATATAGGACGAGTCTAACTGTCGTGAAACAAGGACAAAGCGTTCGCTATCTCGAAAAGTTCGGCGAGCTAAGAGAAAGAGAAGGGAGTTAAATCGTTCGACGGGACACTCGTCTTTCGAAATAAAAATAATCGTAACCGTGATCACAACGACGATCACCGATCACGAGCCGATCATAAGTAAGAAATTGTCGTCTTATAGGTATCATTTGAAAAGTTCATTCCAACGAATGATGTAACGATGGAAAACAATAGTTCTTCTAATCGATAAGGGCCTAATCGACAGTGAGGGAGCTATTAATAAAGAATAAAATCTAAATCATAAACTTGTTCCGCGTATACATGTATTGCAGTTGATAGTAGAGTGCAGTTTTGCTTCTCAGAAGACGAAAGCAAAAGAGATTGCGACAGTGGTTTTAGCGATAGCCGATGTATGTCGTTTTACTGACTGATAACCAAGCTAGCCTCTCGTCACGCACGCGTCTCGTGTGACCCACGAACTCACAGAGAAGAAAATATAGAGAATCTAATCCCTCGCTCAACTTCGAGAACAAATCTCGGAAATTCTATGCCTGTTTATTGCGCCTCTCGAGACTGCTCCCTATCTCGAATTACAGTGGCATATTTCACATATGTCAGCCAAATTAGGTTCCCGTGCGTTAAATAGTTTTTATAAGAAACAAAAGTTAATTGATATTAGGTTTGTCAAGTATGAAATGGAGCAAAAAGTAGACATAATTGAATTGAAATTTGTTCCATTTCATGCTTGATGAACCTAATACTACTTGCCTGGTCATACCCTGATTTTATACTACTTATACTCTATACTACTAGTAGCACAAGTAAATGGCCCATATATGATCAGACAAGTAGTATAAAATCAGGGTATGACCAGGCAAGTAGTAGATTTGAAAAAGGATTTCAACGAGGAGCAGACCTAAAGGAAGAAAATAAATAGAAATAAATAAGAGAAATAAATGAATTATGTTTATGATTAATAAGTAAATAAGCCCTCGTTTGGTATCGCTACTAAATTCGAAAAGAAAGATGCGAGAAAAAGAAAAAGAAAAAGAGAGCTTGGCGAAATTAAGAAGAGGAAAGGAAACGATGTTGACATCGCTATCCCGTGTCCTTTCTCGTGAAAATCCAGTACGTGCGGGTGGATCTTTCCCGTTGGTTAAGCCGATCATTGTCGCTGTAACAAGCCAGCTATTGACAGGTCTCGTTCTCTCCTACGACGTTCGCATACGTGTGTGGCGTACATTGCTTCCTAGAAATCCGAGAAACGAGTGCTTAAGACCTTACGTTTGTGTACGTATTGGTGCAAGGAAAAAGGGACAAACCACGGTTTGACCACCGTCTGTGGTGGTGTTACGGTGTTACTACGGGCTCCACATACTAATGGGGCATTACCTTAACACCCTCTATCCCGACTCTCGTTCAGTTAGTTACTCCTCGGGGATGTGAAAGAAAGAAAGGACCCTCTCTATCCTTGCCCGTCCATCCAACTCTCTCACCCCCTCATCATTCGTCGGTTCTTCTGATATAACTTACTCGAGCTTTTGATCGATCCTTGAAAACTTGTACTCAAATGTTACTGGCGTAAATCTTTATCGACGTTCGTTCTACTTTTCTAAAGTCCCAGAGAGTATTTTTTCTTCGACTGTCATTCTTTGAAACGTCGATGCACGCACGAACGTACGCACGCACGCACATAGTGAAAGCTTTCGCGTTATCTCCAATCTGAAAGTCAATGCAAAACGACATATCCATAGTGGAGTACGTACGTAGGTGCGCATACCAACTCATTCGTTTTTTCAAGGCTTCTCAATTCGCATTCTCTCTCTCTCTCTCTCTCTACCTTTTTCTTTCCCTGATAAATTTCGGCATAAATCTTAAAGAAAGTTGCTCTCGAGAACGTACGATCGTCCGATTATAAGAGGAAAATGGCTGGAAGGAATGTAAATCCTATAGAATGGAAAAGGCGAGAAAAGTATGGATCCAAGAGGAGCATCGGAGTCGTGTGTTCGAGCCTGATCGAGTTGTGGATTTGAGGCCGGAAACAATACTCGTGGAGCGATTTGCGACTGCGATAGGTGGCAAGAGTAGAGCTACGCCACCTAGTCCTACGAAGGTTGGCTTGGGGGTGGAAGATGCTCAAGAGGTCTGCATGAATTTCAATCGACATCTTATCTGGTACACGAGCGAGCTTAGAGTGCCGCTGGATCGTGATCAAGTGGACCTCCATGGCGAGGACAATACACGTTGCACGCTGCCGGCAAGAACGACAATACGCTATCGGAACCGTTGAGAGAACAGAGTATTGCTCTTTTGTCCGTGAGGCTACACCTGCCACCCATATACATCTATATATTCTATATGCATGTATGTAGGTAGGTAGATATCTTTTACGTGAACAACTTGGATGAGTTCTTTGAAAAGTATTAGGACTGACCCGTAACGTCGATCACCGATCATGTAACCGCACCAAGGGTCTACCTTGCAAAGTCTCGCTTACAACTAGATGATCATTTTCTCTTCTACTTTTCTCATTAATTCTAATTAATATTTCACGTTGATCGTTGATTAGTAATAAATGGTAATACCATCTCCGTTACGTCGCTATTAAGAAATCACATAAGAGAAGAAGGAAACAACCGAAAGAAAATGTTTAGTAAAGATTTCAAAGTAAAAATTTGCGACACCTTTAAAATGATTTCTAGAAAGTGATTCTCTTCTAGCTCGTTTCCTTCGCTTCTCTAGCCCCTACTGGTTAACCTAGAAAAGGGAGAAAAAATGAAAGGAGGATGAAGAAGTCGGAAGAAGAAAAAGGGGCTAAAGTTTCTACGTCGTCTGGCCTTTATTCTGAAGAGGTTAGCCGTTTACTTCCTGAAACGTCGAAGATCGTGAGTTAGTGACTGCTCGGATAGGAGAAGATCGTTGCCATATTAAATCCATGCTGGGACTATCCACGCTACGACTTTAAGGCCTCTCACGACCCTTCACCTAGAAATATGTCAACCTATGGCCCATCCCCAACCCCTTAACAACTACCCCTCTCAAAGATAGTTATATGATTCGTGCCGGTGGTGGGATCGAGAAGCGATAGGATTTACTACCGTGGACATATTTCAACTTATCCCAAATATTCGACTGAAATTTTTCGGTACGAAGACGAAACCATTCAAGAATCCGCTGCTAACGAGCTAATGCTCGCAATTTTATAATAATGATAAAAAGAATTCTGGAAAATAATGTTTTCATTAAAAATTCTTTTTCAAACGTTAAGAATCAACATACGAGCCAGTGAAATACAGACAAACATTTGCTCGAACGTAAACCAATTGGATGGGAATGTACTCGGGATATCTACTCGCTCTTGCGGAAAATCATCGAGGAAATCAATTAGGTAATGCACCTTGGGGAACGGAGTCTCGAGCCAAAAGGAAAACATTCGAAGAGAAATGAGCTTCGATAAGAAATTTCCTTCAACGCTCTTTTAGATTGATCACCATTGGAACGTTATCGTTTTTCTTCTTCTCGTTGAAATTAACAAAACACCATGAACGTTACGAGAACCGTCTTAAACTTCCTTCTTTCAAAAACGATCTTGCTTTAACGCATTCAAGTCCCCGAAGGAAGGATCGTTGTTGGTTGCGATCGATCATCGCGGTTGAAAGACAGAAAGAGAAAAAGGAGGAGGCTACAAATGGCAGAAAGTAGATCGAATCGGCAGCTAAATTGAACAACGATTGTTGGGCTCTTGGAAGGACCAATGAAAGCCACTAATCAGGAGCTTGCACTCGGCCCTGTCTCTCTCCTCATCGAACCGAGTTTAGTCCTCAGAGCAACACTTTAGCTCTCTCTCTCTCTCTCTTTCTTTCTCTCTCTCTGTTGCTCTACTAAAACTAACACGGAGCCGTGAAAGTCAGAACTGGCGCTAACTTGAGTCCGTTAACGGGCAATCAGATCGCCTCTGTTGGGACAACACAGAGTAGTCCTACCCTTCGTTTCGATCTCTTCTTCTTCTTCCTCCTATTTCCTTCCTCTTGGCATCCCTGGCTCAGAAACCAGCACTTGTATAGCTTATTTATCGAAGAACTTTCCGTGGGGTTAAACGGCAGTAAATCCTTTCCACCCTTCTTCTTCTTCTTCTTCTCGTCAACTGGGCGGAGAGGACTACAACTACTTAATTGGCCAAACTCTCTCTCTCTCTCTCTCTCTCTCTCTCTCTCGATTTTTCTGATATCCATGATCCACGACTCAATCAATACTTATCATTCTGGTGTACACGTTTATATCGAATAATAACCATAAACAAGTTTGCAATTTTAAATAGAATTGTACATTTTTTTCAAAAGGATCTCGTTTAAGTTTCTTGTGAAATTGAACTATTTCATATACATATGTACCTACGTATATACATACGTGCATGAAAATCAGTCGACAGGATATCTGGCATCTATAACCCTACGCGATATAACTGAGAAAGGGGAGGATTTGAAAAGGATACTAAAAGACTACGATGGATTGACTGCTTCGAAATTTGGGGTTATCTTCCCTTTTGTTCTCATTTCTTCTTCATAGTCAAAGTCTGTTTCTATTCCTAAACCAGAAGTCCATATAGCATTTGATACCAGACCTCTACAAATTCGATACAAGTCACTGACATGGAGAACACAAAACTCGTCTGTGTAATATGAAAGGAACCTCGACTACTTTTGGTATTCTTATCGGCACAGCCGATCGAAAAGTTTTTCAAGGAAAACGATGTCAAAGTTACGCTTGGAACGCAACGCTTATCTCGTAACGATTAGATTCTCATAGTCGTTCTCCCAAAAAGTCTAAACGTAAATCTTTAGCCAATCGGTCGACGATAACGACTAATACTCTTGGAATAACGAGATGAAATTGAGAGAAAGAATATTTAGTTACTTTTAATATTATTGGATTTGTTTCGTTCAAGGAATCAAGTCAGATCTTTGAGAGTTTAAACGACAAAATGTTACTCCTATTTTTCAACTTATTCTTATGTCACAAGCAAAAAATAAGGTACGCATTATTAACTCGATATCTCAGGATGCGAGGATTTACCTCCTGTTAAAGAAAAAAATATGGCCAAGAGGGAAGGCACCAGAGTCGATCACACGAGAGGAGATCGCAAATGGACTATGTGCGATTCTTTAGAAATCTAATTGAGCGCGGAGATAATACCGTCGATTTCTACCCGGGTAATAACCTTCCCATAGCCACCGATTTCTTTAATGGCCGAACTAATCGCTGCTGGTACCTCGACCAGACTCAAACCTTTGTCTAGTTTCTTCGTTTATTCTTCGATTCTTACTCTAGTCTATTTATCTCCTTTAATTCTTCTAATCCTCGCGCATGTAAGATATTCTTTGAAATAATATTCAGCATGTGTAAAGATAATAGATAGGAGAAGCTTCGAGATATGACTCATTGGAGAAAACTTATGTGACAGGCCGTTCTATTTTGTTCCTTTTTTCCTTTTTTTACATGTCCTAGGAGAGCGCGCATGTAAAAGTTCGAGTCGAGAGCGTTTCGACGACGACAGCGCTTCGAGAGATCCTGAGAGAGTCGTTACCGAGTACGTCCTTTTCTTTTTTCCATCCCCTTTTTACGAATGCACGGGGTGCAACAGTAAGACGATGCAACTATCGTATCCCATCCCGTAGTGACCTACCGCGAGCGAGCGAGCGAACGAGTCAAGCTCTTTTTCCTCGATCGTTTCGAATTCGAGCCAAGCAGTAACACCTAACTACCACCAGTAGGATTTACGATCCTGAGAGACTATAAACAATGGGGTAAACGCCCGGTTATTATGTCGTGAAGAAAGAAATAGGGTGGACCGACCAAGAGGCACGTCGATCAATCGATTTCTTCTACAAAGATATCGATCAATGCCAAGCAGGAATCATCTCGTCTGTTTAATGAAACTAATGCTAAGCTTACTCGAGAAGAAATTGTGCAATAGGTATATTCATTCATTGAAAATTTCTTCGAATATACAAGACTCTTTAGCAAGGATAGTTCTTTACCGACGCGGCATAGGAAGAGAGAAGCAAAAAGAGACACGCTCGATCGCCGTTGGATATATAAGTATTCCCGAAGGCGAGGGGCAATTTGTCCCGGTCATTTGGCGAGTCCACGGGGACTCCCTGACTGTAATCCAATCACTAGCCACGGTCCTTCCTTTCTTCTCCTTCTCTCTTTCTCTCTCTAAACGAAAAACGTCTCTATACGTCTTTCACGGTATCCTCCCTCTCTGGGAGCCCCAAGAGTCGCTCGATCGTCTTCGTAGCTGCTACTCGAGTGCAATCTTCTAACCGAAAGACACGTTCCCGATCACGATACGCACAGACAGACCCTAGGACTTTATTTCTTTTAACGCGAAAATACACGATTACAGTCTAGGACGTAGATTTAGCTGCCGAGGTAGCTACAAAACTAAATCCCACATTTTGCCTCAATTCTTAAAGAGTATGCGTGAAATTCCAAGGAAGATCGTGCCCGGAGGGAGGCGAGAATAGCATACGTGATCTCGATTCGGAGAGGGGTCTTTGCGAAAAAATTAGCCTTGTTGCCGAACGGGGCTGGTAAAACTGGCGGTCCCTTTTATTCTCGCACGCGAAAGAAAAAAGAACAAGTTCTTTATGTATGTAGCTTAGGTTTCCTTAAACTGACCCGAGAATCTAGATAGGTTCAATTCGATAGGTCGTACCTTGACGTGCCTTTAGCTCGAGACTTTACCTTTTCCTTGTTAACCTCTCGGCGAGGATCGCGTTTCCCTTTTATACTGGTGCACGAGTTAAAAAAGAAGGGTAGAGGAAATATATTCCCTTGCGCGTTCGCTAAGGGGTGCTTTTCTTCCTCTATTCGTTTTTCCGTCTGGACAATTTTTTCCTTTACCTTTCTTGTTTCCTTTATTTTTTTTTCCAAGTCTTCTTTTCGATTCTCGAGTTAAAAAACATTTGTCTCGGCTTTGAAGAAAATCGAAATCGCGTCCCGTTAGATATCCCTTCTTCGTTAAGCGTTGGTTCCGGTACGTATAACGCGCACGGATCCGGCCGAGCGGTACCGCAATTACCGCGACGTGATTTAGGGTCTACCCGTTATAGAGCGGAACGCTTTTGATTTACGGTACAACGCCGCGCCGTGAAATTAATTTGAATTCGGTAATGTATGAATAATTTGCCCCGAGACGTACGTACGATAGCTTGAAGGACTAGTGCATCCTTACGAAATAAAAAAGAAGATTTGAATCTTGTTGGATTTTTCGAGGTCTAACTCTCTTCAAAGGACGAAAGGATATCTTCTCCAAAGTGGAACAGCTTCTCGAGAAAAGGAGTGGATATTCAAATCCCTATATCTCCCTCTCCCAAAGAGAGATTCGAGAAACGGCTGCTATCTCTCTTGGTAATCTTCGTATCGAGAGTTTCGAGGATGGTGGTCATCGTAAGAGGTAAAAGGAGTTTTCAATCGTCCAATATCGAAATTAATTTCAATCTTCGTACGTAGCTGGTAAGACGCTTTCTAACACGCTTCGACGATCACGAATATGCCTCTAAGATTGAGTCGATCCGATATCCTTGAGACAGAGCAAAGCTCCTTCCAACTTTCTCGTTATCTCTCTTTCTCTTCGTCTGCAGAGCTACGTACGCCTGTCTGCGTGCCTAAAGGGACACTCTCCTAGAGACGAAGAAAGGATGCTCGAGTTCGTAACGAGATTTTCTCCATGTCCACGGACGCTTTAAGCTCGGATCACGTTCGATCGTTTAGCCTTCTCTCTCCCCCTCTCTCTCTCTCTCTCTCTCTCTCTCTCTCTCTTTCACTCGAGATCGAAGATAAACGAATGGATCGCGCGTGTAGCGAGAAAGAAGCGAGTCGATACGCTCTCTCTGTCTCTCTCATTCACCCTCCACCTCTTCGTTCGCTATGATTTATTCCGGCGCGAAGCACCCACCAGAAATATCAGATACCCCTAATGAATTTCTGTGAGCGTGTGTGCGCTCGCGCGTTCTCTTCGTCCACCAGGAGGAGGAGAAAGAAATATAGGGTAGGTACAACTCGTGCCCAGCTTTCTTCTTTTTTTTTCGCACGATTTTGGTAATTAATCTGGAAGAGGATCGTCCATTTTTATCTTTCTTTGTGTTCTAAATTTGTCTCTAGGGTTGTTTTCTTTTCCAAAAAACAACTACCTATACATTAGAAGAATTATTTTCCTAGACGTTGGAAAACGTCGGAAAACATTGGATCGCTTGTATTTAATCGTGAACGATAGCAACCTGTCATTTGAAATGGACAATAAATATGAATTCGCGTGGCAGATATCTTACTAGTAACGTTTTCTTTCTCGCGAGATAAATGGCACGTGGTCCGCATAAGATCAAGAACTAGAACCACGAGTGGAATATTCGACGGCGAATTTGCACGAAATTAGGCGTGAAATGCGCCCTGTGCTTCGAATATATTTTTCAACAACACTCGCGAGCGAATTTCTATTCGTGTGCGTTACTACACGCGCATATAGTTCGCGAATGATCGATCCATCGAGACGACTTTGGTATTCCTCCTGCGTTACTCGCCACCACGAAATTCACTCTTAACTCACCTATGCATTCTCTGTTCTTCCCCTTTTTCGAACAAAAATACCGTCCATCTTTGCTCTTTAATATTTTTTTAACAAAGCCAACGTCTTCTGACAATCATAGCGATAAGAATAAGATTGTCCTTTTGATCGAAAAAAAAGGAAAAAACAGGGACATCAAAACAGGAATCGAAGGAAAAGGCGTTTCTTTTGATGGTAGACATCGACGACGTCCAACTCGAATGAGATTTAAATAATCATATATATCGAACGAAGCAATAAATCGAGTCGCGTCCAGCGAACCTTACCCGGCATCGGCACCCCTAACTACTGCCATCTATGGCAATAGGGTGGACCAAGTGATATATGTCTTTCCTATAACGTCCAGAATCAAAACAGGCAGTTCTTTTCCCCTTAGCCGAGTAGAACGGTGTTTATCCTGCGTCCTTTGGATTCTGCAGTAGACACGAATAGCTATCTCCAACGAGATGTTGCTTGCATTAATTACAGTTAACTTATCCAAACAAGGAGAACGGGATAGTATTGGACTCTACCGAAAATTATTATCTTGACTTTTGCTATAGAAATAGGTTCCTCTAATGTTCTTTGCGTTTCTTTCAAAATTCATCTGAAAAAATAACATTTATATAATCAATTTCGAAGAAACGTTTGCTCTCTGATTGTGAGATTTCATTGATACACCGCAACGTTGTGTCTTATTGTTACCGAGATAAGTCTAGATAAAATGATAGTTTCCCAGTTTAGAAAGTCCAGTAGCACATTATCATAATTCCAAAAGACTTAACGTGCTGTATCTGGGCAGGAACGAAGTCCTGCTGTAGAGGAGATTACACCACGGCTGGACGTTGCCCACTTGACCGGTACTATAGATGTAATATCGTAAACAACGTTTCTCTCAGCTTGTACGAGACGTACAGAGAGAGAGAAAGAGAGAGAGCGTTTATATCTGCACAAGTCACGAGCTCTCTCGTTCCCTGTTTTAAAGGAAAGAGATAGAGCGAGATGAGTCGACTTTTGTCTCTCTTTCTCTCCATCTCTCCCTCTCTCCCTCCCTCTCTATCTCCGCTTACATCTTCGTATGGAACCCTTTACAAGCGTAAGCGGTGTTTACCGTTGAATATTCATTTCTTCGATCCCGACGCGGCTCGTGAACACGTTCTCTCTCTTTCTCCCTCTCTCCTTCTTTCTATGTCCACACATTAACCAGATTCAGGCTGACCATACGTTTGCCCTAACTACTTTCTCTTCTTTTTAACATACCTCCGAAGCAAGCAAGCAGACACGCCAATATTCATAAATTGTACGATTGTTAAAACAAAGTCCAAAATCGAAACAATTTGTTCATTCCGTTCAAATTTTGACGACCGATTATTAAATACCAAACGCGTTTAAATAAAGAGTATTATTTTCAGGGTTACTTTGGAATAACAAAAAAAAATAATATTGAAAGATTCCACTAACCCCGACGCAATTTTGACGCAACCTTCTCTCAATTTCTTCTTCCTTTACCCCAATCACTATAAATACAAGCGTATCAGAATAGAGAAACTATCTTAGGGACGATAAAACCGTGGCTTTCTCCGTAAGAGTAAACTTTCGATTCGACTCGCGTCAGTGGGCCAGCTTAAAAGTTACGATTAAAAGCATCGGAGGACCGCCCAGACCGTGTTTCGAATTCAAGGTTGCGCGAATTGCGAAGGAAAATAAAGAAGAAACGATATTTCTTTACCTTTTCTTTTCCTTTCTTTTCTTTTCTATGCCGTTGGAATCGAAGAAAGATCGAGAGGATACCAAGGAGGATGGGGGTTATCGTAAAGACTCGCGTAGACAAACTCGTCTTATTTTCTTTTCCTTTCGTTCGGTATTTCGACGAAGGAATTTTGAGTCATTTATTGGAAAATATCGGCACCGATCGAAGATACTAAAAGAGGCAGGACACGAGGACGATCGCTCAGAGCCCCTTCGATTAGGTATACCTCAACGATAAAACCTCCTTTGCGTGGATTAGTTCGCTCAATCAGGAAATATACTCGGAGCCCCCATAAAATCTCTCCCCGCGTGCAAACCCCTATATGCTCCGTATGTACTTCCCTTCTACTATGGGCTTCCCTTCTTTTACGAATCGATGTACGGCGACGTGCACATGCCAAAGGATAAGACGAGCCTTCTAAAAGGAAAAATCTTCGAGGAAGACTAAATAAAATAAAAACTATGGCTTATGAAATATAGATTGAAACACACTTCTACAACGCGCATTTCAAACGAGAGATATACTTCCTCGAAATAATGTGGATAATTACTAAATTATCGAGCTTTCACTTAAGAGTTATATTGAAAGAAACAAATGATATACGCAAAAATATAAAATGCGATTGCTCGGAGCTGATGGGGTGAGAGTTAGATAGATCTCAACGTTTTTCGTTGAGAGTGGGTGTATTTTAAAGTCCGTCGACTCAATGTGCCGCGAAATACGTCGTCCCCATAATGCAATCCCCATCGCCCTCGTAATACAGATGCTATATAGATGGATACAAATCTTCAGGAAACTCTTCATATAGATATACTATCTATAAGCTCCTCTTTCTTTTTTTTTTCTTTTTTCCCATCTTCTTCTTGAAAAGCCGTGAAATGTACTTCCTAAGGGGTAGTTTTAAACAATTCCATCGGACGCGCGACCCCTCGCTCGATTTTTTCTAAAGTTTGACAAATTGCCACTACCCGTCGTTGTCCCAGTTCCGATGATAAGAACGCCGCGCCTTTTTGAATCCTGACAAAACAAAAATAGAAGAAAAAAAACGACACGAGCGATAGTAACACAGAAACGGAGAAAGTTTAACGAGCGTGCGCTCTAAACCAACCGTGCCGTAGAAGTCAATTCGATAGCAGTTAACGAATTGTTGGGGATGAATAGAAGGGGTTTGCGGTTAGCACGAGGGGCTGACAGGGTGAACGCATAATACATTGTTACCCCATCCACTGTCCTCGGTACGACCCACCGATCAGTAATTTTCCCTATACGAGAAGGCTGGATGAACTATCTCATAATTAAAATTACCCCACTATACTCGCGATTAAAGACTGAACTGAAGCAACTAGATTCCTGAAGCAACTCCTCGCGGTTATTTCTTCGTTTAAACTATTTTCTCCACAATCGATGTACTCCTTTCCAGGATCCTCTTAATAATACAAAAGATTTCAATTTGGTTAACTTGCGACAATGTCAATTAAATGATTCTATAGTTTACAGTGATCTATAGCAAAATCCTAATCGAATAAAAGGTCGAGGTAGAAATATACATTAGCAACGATTTACAGTCGATTCGAATTTGTCTCCATTAACTTCTTTCTTCTTCATCTTTTTGTTCCCCCGAGTCGAAAGGACGCGTCGCGCGCTTCGTTTAAGTGTCTCTGAGAATCGTTAGGGTGGCTGATATCAAATACCAGTTTTCGCCCCTTTCCAGTATTCAACCCCGGCGCCGATTTAAAACGTCGCACGCGGCCACCCCCGTCGTCGCCTAACGAAAGTTCCTCGGCTCGTTGAATTCGTGCCGGCGCGATATCGCCCTAATATTGGATTATATCGATATGGTTTACGCAGCAGCAGACAGAGAAAAGAGAAAGAAAAAAGACAAAAGACAAAAGAAAAATATACCTATTGTATTACCCATTATTAAAAGGTACAGTACGTTATGATATTCCCTAGGTTGCGCCTATTGCAGAAGGTAATTCGCGAGCTACATTAGCATCAGGGTCCTTTAGTAGGTAGTCAGGGTAATGACGTGTGCTCGAGCACACGGTTCACAGTGTTTAACACTTTATCTATCTCCTCCAAGTTATTAATGACACTCGCTGAGTCAGACACGCCAGAACGGTGAGAAGCGGCATCTTCAAAGTTTAATATCCGAACAACCGAGTCACTCGGCCGACAGTCCTCGAGTCAACGAGAGCATAAGAGAAAGGGAATCTACGAGACTGCTTCAGAGGATACATTTCGACTTCCAATATCGGTTGCCTTCCTGCCTATTCGGTCCTAGCCGAATCATCGAGAACATTAATTTCGATCGAACGACAAGGACGAGTGCTCGATACGATCAAATATTTTATTGCTAGTACGATTTCGTGATTTAGAGTCAAGAGATGGCTCGTCGTCTATCGTCTGATAGTAAACGTATCAAGGATATGTAAGCTTACTTTTACATTTTCATTCCCGTGATTGTAACGTTTATTGAGAGATAAAAGTACTATCTAATGCCAAGGTCGCCAAAAGGAAAAGCTCTAGGTTACCTCCACTTCCATATGACACACACGCGCTTGCTTTTCTCCCGATCGATGCCCTTTTACCATTTGCATATCGAATATAATCGGTTAGGTTGGATTTATCGCGTCGACGAGGAGAATCGATGAAAAACATCGAATGAATATTTAATATCGTACGAGGTGACTAACGTACGCACGACACATTCTGCTTTAAATACCGTTCCGTTTACGTCGAGCTTTCAAGGAAGAGAACAAGAAATTCTTCGATTGATCGGAGAAATATGAACAAGTTAGAAAGAATGAACAAGAAGAGAGATTCCTCCAAGTCGAAGAAAGTATGCTGGATCGTATTGAAGAATCAAGCAAAAGAATTTTGTCTTGCAACAGGGCTTCATGGATATAAGTACGTCGCACAATCTCAACGTTCCAAAATCGAACGGTATGAAGTTTAATGAAGTTATTTTTTTAAACAATAACCAAATCTCAAGCATGTTACTTACATTCATATAAAAAAATATCATACCACCTTGGAGATTATAGAAATATGAAATTACTTCAGAATAATTTGGGCCATCGTTTTGTTTGCCTCATTCTGCTGTGCAATTGTCTTGATGAAAATCGCTTGGGATTATTATGCTTCTCATCCAACTCTCATGGTGATAGAGACTACTCATCGAGGTATATGGAATTATCCGTTTCCTGCTGTGACGATTTGTAATATCAATCGAATATCGCTCAATTTGACGAGAAGATTGGTCGATACGTTGTGAGTACATGTGACATATCGTACATAAAAGAAGTAACGAGTATTTTACGTTTCAAGTTGAATTTCATCGAGAAAATCGTATTTTTGAAATAGTATACCTAGGATATAACCATTCTTCCAACTCGCCTTTTCTCGTAGGAGTCATCCGTCCAATATATCCAAGGAGTTTCTGGTTCAGGAATTCCGACTACTATTAGAATTACTCGATCCTGGTGTGTTCGAGTACGATATTGCAGAGAATCTTACTCGTTTACAAAACATCCTTGACGATAATCAATTAACGATACCGGAAGTGATGGAAAAGGTCAGTTGAACATTCAACGACATCGACGATTATTATCTTGATTTTTATCCGAGAAAGAAAATAATTAAAAAAAAAATTAAATAAACTTCAGGTTACAAGGAATTGCAGCGATCTATTAAAATTGTGCAAGTGGAATGACGATTCTTTCGATTGCGACAAATTCTTTAATCGGAGCTTAACCAGAGACGGTCTCTGCTGCAGCTTCAATTACGTATCGCCGTACAATATGGACAATTCTATTGAGTATGAAAATATCTACGAGTGTATTGACAGATTTGTAGATCTCTTTTATTTGAAGAAAGAACAGCGTATTCATTGTAACTATTCTCTTTTGTTCAAGTTTGAAACCAAGAAGAATACCAGCTTGCGGATATCAAACTGGACTGGCCGTAACGGTGAATCCTGATCCGAATGATTATTTGGCAACCACTTTTGGATCTTTCGGTGTCAAGGTAAATGAAAACAAGCCAAATATTTTCCTAATAAGATTAAATCATTTTTCATTGTTCGATTAAAGTTACTTTTTTTTAACAAATAACATTTCCAAATTTATAACAAAAGGTTTTAGTTCATTACTCATACGATTATCCTGACCACAATGCGAACGATAAGTTAATCGATTTGAATAAACAAGCGTTCCTCAGTATCTCACCCGAAGAAACTTACGCTACGTTGGATGTTAAAGATCTCGCCATTTCAACGAGAAACTGCGTTTTTAACGATGAAGGAGATAAGTTATTTAAGGATAAAAACATTCAGTACAGAAAATTAACGTCAGAAAAATATTCTTATATTAATTGCATGGCGGAATGTCGTGCCAATACCATCAAGAACAAATGCGATTGCATTCCTTATTATTTTCCATCGAGTGGTAAGTGTGGACGTAAAAACGTGAGATTAAAAAATTGGAAAAAGAAATTTCTTCTAAACATTCTCATCTATTATTCTCCCTATACTCCTCCCTCCTCTTCGTTGGACGTTTCAGAAGCCAGAGTTTGTAATTTGGAAGACGTGAAATGTTTATCGGTATACAGATGTAAGTAAAGAGAGAGAGAGAGAGTTTCTCTCATTTATTTCTATCAAATAGATAAATATAATAGGTAAATAGATCTCTCGCAGCTTGGTACGATACGTCATGGCCTGGAAAAATTATCGACGTGGAAGGAATGAATCTGAACGAAAACTTTGGCGAGATAAACGAGAGACCCTGTGGATGTGTTCCCGATTGTTCCTTGTTTCGATATCCAATTGACGTTTCCCAAGGGATTCTGAACAATAACATTTCTCTCGATGGATTTAATTTTGTTAGAAAAACCAGGTAACAAGTAGATCAACTTAATATTTTCTATTATTCTCTCATCGTCTTATTATATTTTTAGCAATAACGAAGGATCCCAGAATCAAAGTATACTCCATGTATTCTTCAGCAATTTGGTAGCCATTCAATATCGTCGAAGCGTTCACTATAATTGGCGCAATTTATTTGGTGAGTCATGCGCCAGTAAAGTAAGTAAACAAATGCATTGCATTACAAAATGACAACCTAAATTACTCGTTTCAGCGTCATTCGGCGGACTCTTGGGTTTATTCGTTGGATTCAGTCTTATGTCTGGTTTTGAATTAATATATTTCTTTGTCATTAGAATAATTACTGATAAGCTCTTAAAAGACGATCAGGAGAATCGTGTGAAATCAAGAATCTTGGATTGCGAAATTCAACAAAGTCATTAGAAATAATCTATACATCATTTATTTAATATTACTATAATTAGTAAAAGCTACTCTTCTTATAGATAGAAAAGTGTATACAATATTTGTCATTTAATTGTCATATAAATCTCGTAGTACAGTTATTTAAACAACACTACGGGCCTCTTAAGACTTAAAAAAAAAAAGATGAAGTAAATATAGTATCGTTTATTTAGATTTAATACACCGTAAAAATTTAAGTAAAAAACTCCCTAGTTAAAATGGATATCAAGAGAATTTCCTTCCTTGTATTGGAGGGTTGTACTGAGGTAATTCAAAATCGGTATCCAAACGACAAATGCGTAATTCGGGTAACTGAGCAACAAAATTGTCATCCATAATTCCACGCTTCTTTTTTACCGCTTGCGTAACTTTTGTTACACAATCAAAAAACGTTAATTTTTTTTCTTTTTGTTGGAGTACATTGCATAATTCCTGAATAAACCAGGAGCCTAGATTGGAAATCAAAATATAAATGATTAGAAATTGATGAAAGATGAAAATACTCGTATATAGAAAGATTTCTTGAAAATGTTCAATTTTCTCCTCGTATACCTCGTAATTTGTCGCGCACAGACACAAAGCCTTGCAATGTTGACATAAAAATGCAAAAATTTGTCCGCGCCGTTAAATCAGCTGTAACGGGATCATCCAAACCATCCGTTGTTAACGAATTTTCATTAACAGCTACTTTTCCTGAAACGATATAACAACGAAATACAATGAATTGATCTTTATCAAATATAATTAAATATATATTTACACTATTACCTGCTGTTTTCCCTTGACAAGCTTGAATAATAACTATTTTTATTATTTCCTTAAATTGTGGAGAGCAGAAAGCATTATCGATACTTTCAATGGATACTTCTGCTTCGTCGGACGTAATAATACCTCCTTAAATATAGATTCTCTTTAGATAGAACATTAGAACATTAGAATCCAATTGTTTCTTGGCTATAATGCCTTTTACCTTTGCAGCCATGGCTTAATATGCATAAAAATATACAGTCATAATCAGAACCAAACATTTTCCAAAGATTTTTGATACTTGAGAGCATTTCGTATTTCTTTAAATCTTCCAAAATATGAACAGTAAACCCAAATCCTTCAAACGTTTTCGATAATTTATCAGAATCTGCTTTTGTTCCAAAGCGAGTTTCGAACTAAAATTTATAATGATAACATTAAACACGATTAATTTTATGATATGCTTTAATACTTGATGAAAATAATTGCATACTACCTGCGATCCACGAAAGTACATTTGATCTATAATTACGCACAATCCTTTTTTTACTTTACGTACACTCTTTTCATTATTCTTAGTTTCTATTACAATAGATTTATTTAAATATTCCATGGAAGAAGCTTCTTCTAAAGTATTTGAGCTCGATGAACACGAATGATGTCCATCATATTTAGCCAAGTCTATGGCTATTAATTCTACGTCATCGAAGCTCTTCAAATGTTTCAACAAATTTTTCAAATTTCCTTCCTTATCTGAAGTATAATTATTAACACATAAAGTGAGAAAAATAATATTTGCGAGTTAATGAAACATGTAAAAGAAGACTCTCTGGAGAAGTATTTACCAGATAAAATACTGATATATCCAATGTTCATCCAATACAATAAATGTAATTCCAATTGATCCATATTCTCTAATGTTGGTTCATATTTAATTTGATCTTGTTTAACAAGACGCAATAAAAGTTTTGTTTCTTCCATAGTTAAAGATTCGCATAATATGTACAAACACTTTGCAATATGATTTAATCTTTTCGTAAATAATCTATTTGCTGGCAAGTATCTTTTTTCCAAGTCTTCAAACCGTAATCCTAATTTTTTAGTAACTTCTCTATTGTTACAAATACAAAAAGATTCTAACAATTTGTCCTCCCAATTTTCTTCATTGTCTTTGATAATTTCTCCTATCACAGATGTTTTGTTTTTCTTAGCTTTACAATATAGTTTATATATTTTTGAAAATGCATTCTTATAGTCGCTGATCATTAAAAATAGAATAGAAACTATATCATCTATATCCAAATCATTTTCTATTTTCATTAATATTTCTAAGTTTATGCTTTTTTTTGCAATATTTGCTGGTGGATCTGTAGTAGGATTTGCATCGGACACCAACGACATTGTTAATATTATATTCCATTAATGTATTTAGAAAACTTCTGTTGACACAAAACTTATTACGTACTAAAGGTTCTGTTATCTGTAAATAATTGGTAAAAGTTTATAGCCTGATTGAACACACTGCGTAGAAAAATTACAGAAAACTGCAAGAAAGTATGCAGCTCGGATTCATCGACATCTCTGCGTAGGAAGTGCAACTCCAGCATCCACTTTCATGGATGTCATCATATTATACGCCCTTTTGAAGAGGGCGCAACTGTTACTTCCGTTTCTAACAATGCCATGATGACGTGACGTTCACGAGGAGCCTAAAGTCTCTATTTATAAGTAAAGAGGATTTAAATTTGTATTTAGGGATTTTCAGTATTAAACTTTTCTCAGTATTACCCAGACTGATCTGTTTTTTATCTAATGTCCGTTTGTGTATGTAAATGACTGTATAGAAAAAGTTCAATTATGAGACGTATGATAGAGGGCATCTTGTCATTGTTTTTTTTCCTTTTCTTTTAATTTGTTTCTTTCTTGTAGATAAGATATTGCAAGAAGCAGACGCCGCGATAATATCAGTTTCGCTAGCGTAACAAAGAACAGTTTCAGAGAAAGTGATAACAAAGTGGAAGGAAATAAATTACGCATCTAGAAAATACATAAGTAAATTATTATTAATTCTTATTAAATAAAGTTATTCCTCCCCTTTTTGGGGAAGCTATTTCTATTCTAGACAAATATTTACGATGATTCGGATCAAATGTGCTTTGGTTCTACTGCTTTGCAGTAAGTTTAGTTTCATTGTTTTATTTCTATAGATTATTGAGCTTCTTAGAAAGCTTCATGTGTCAAATTTGTATCCTCAATTTGTCATTTCAGGTATCGCTTATGCTACAAAAAACCTCGAATCACCAACGTTTAGTAATGCCTATACTGTTAAAGGTACATTGTATATTCCATATGCTGAAATACGTGAACCTTTCTATGCATGGTACGATGGAAAAAGTGGATCTAGTCGAATAGATTATTATGGAGGTAATTAGCTTTGTTATTTCATTCCTTTTAGTACATGTTCATGTATCATCGTTCACTTGTTTTGTCAAAGCGCAAAATAGCGAGTCTAACAACTCGTCATTCAAGCTTCGTTATTCTTATCCATTTTACAACAGTTTTTAATCGTGTCACTCCTTTTTGTTATCGTTGAAATAAATCAATACCTAAAAAATTAACGCAAACTAAAATAATTCATTTCTTCAGGAATAGTAAAAACTTTTCAACTTAGCAATAGAGGATCATATGGTACTAGTATCAAAATTGCACCTGTTACTACAGAATCTGTTATGAACGAAGAAACGTGTCTACAAGTAAATGGATCGAGTAGTTTTAAAATTCATCCACAGAGTATTATTCCAGATACAACTGGAATGGAGGTAACCATTATATCTTTCCTATTGCATTTGACAACTTATACGTTAATGGGATCTAATAGTTTATTCAAAATTAATATATTTAGTGTATAGGAGAGGAAATTGTAAACGGTTTGACTTGCGAAAAATGGAGACTTGTTGACAACTATGGTGAAAAAAAAAATAAATATACACTATGGATACGTTATAAGGTATTAATTTATGATTCGTACAAAAATTGGGCTATTATACGAATTTCTTATTATACGAATATATTATTTAACAAATATATTATTAAATAGAAATCTCCATATCTACCACAAAAGAAGGAACCCGTACCAGTTAAATATGAAATGATTGGTTTTAACAGTTTACTTGGTTCTCATTATGATCATTACTATCTGGATTATGATTGGTACTCATTCGATGCTCCCAGTCCGGATGTGTTCAAAGTTACAGAAAGTATTTATCATATTTTTCCTTTTTTATTTGAATATATGTTCTTTCAGGTAGAAACTTGTTTTTCTTTATTAAGTTTTATGCACGCAATTAAGTACGTGAATGAAAATCCGAGGTTTAATATCATATCATTTTAGATTCTACGTGCGTTAGTTTCCCTGGACCTGGAGAAAACCATATAGCTACGTTCAATCCTATGCACGAATTTATTCATAATTATGATGAACACATAAATGTAGCATTTAAAAAGTTTAAGAAAACTCACCAAAAAGATTACAAGAACGAAGTTGAACATATTAAACGAAAGGAAATATTTCGACAGAATATAAGGTTTATATAGTTGTTGTTTTTTTTATATAATAACAATATAATGGTCGAGAATAAAAGTGAGACTTGAAAGAAACATTTTCAATGGAAAATGTCAAATCCAATGCATGGGGGATTTATTTCCAGATTCATTCATTCGATCAATCGCGCCAATTTGGGGTATCAATTGGGTGTGAATCATCTGGCCGATCTGTCTAATTTAGAAATAGATGCTTTGCGTGGGAAACAATATTCGAAAGAAGGTTACAACGGCGGCGAACCATTTCCTCATGATATTGAAAAAGAAATAGCTAGTGTTCCTGATAATTTAGATTGGAGGCTGTATGGTGCTGTGACGCCCGTTAAAGGTAACATTACGGAATTGTATAGACGAATTGTATCACGTGCACGTGATCCTTGTCATCACGAAGAAGAGATATTTCGTATAATGAAATCACATATATTGCAGATCAATCTGTTTGCGGATCCTGCTGGAGTTTTGGGACAACCGGTGCGGTGGAAGGGGCATATTATATGAGATATGGAACATTAGTGCGCTTATCTCAACAGGTATAACAAGGTATAATCAAAATAGAATCTTCTTTTCAATCTTGCAATTATTTTCTCGTTGGTGGTAAGGCGCTCATAGACTGTTCATGGGGCTTTGGTAATAACGGATGCGATGGTGGCGAGGATTTCCGATCTTATAAGTGGATAATGAAACATGGCGGAATACCATCTGAAGATGAATATGGTGGTTATTTGGGTCAGGTGAGGTAACTTTGAAAATACGTGTATTATCGTAAACACATTAAAAATGATACCAATATTTTACGTTATCAATTAGGATGGATTTTGCCATATTAGCAATATTACTATGGCAGCTAAAATTTCGGGATTCGTTAATGTTACATCAGGTAACGCGGATGCTTTAAAGATAGCTCTGGCTAAGCATGGTCCAGTTTCTATAGCTATTGACGCATCTCACAAGACATTTTCCTTTTATTCACATGGTGTCTATTACGAACCCGCGTGCGGTAATAATCATATTCCTCATACTCTTCTAATTACATTAGCGTAATAGTAGAATATGTAAAAATACAATTTTCGTGATTCAGGCAATACGGAGGATATGTTAGATCATGCTGTCTTGGCTGTTGGCTATGGTACGTTGAATGGAAAGGCTTATTGGTTAGTCAAGAATTCATGGTCCAATTATTGGGGTAACGATGGTTACATACTTATGGCGCAGAAGGATAATAATTGTGGCGTTTTAACTACCCCAACGTATGTTAAAATATAACAGGGATGTATGTCTTTTATTTTTTTTTCTTTTCCTTCTTTTATAACGGAAAATATATTAATCTAATGTAAATGAATAATATTAGCTCTCTTTGTGCAGTTAACTACTCACTATTTAAATGTTTATGTATATAAAAATGAATCTTAAAGGTCTATTATGATGTACAAAACTTGTCGATAGTTTATGCTTTCTATCGTACCCTTTTACTTACACATTGTAGAATGATTTTTTGAAGAAAAGAAATTAAAAACAGAACAAACTTTAAAGATATTGAAAAGATATTTTGTATAAGAATTATTTGTAGTATCGCGTTCTTATGGAATTTTCTATGTTTTTAATTATCGAGTCAGAAATTTGAAGAGCCTCGATTAATCTAAGCTAATATAATTAGAAAATTAAAATGAGCATCATTAAATTTGATCGGGATATATTAGCACAAAGTAATCCAAATAATCTAACATATTTTATGATGTGGTAAGTGTATTAGAAGAATGACAGGTAAATAAGTCATAGATAAGTACAGGTAAATTGATCTGTCGCATATTTTGGTCAATGCTCGTACGCCTCGTAAGTTATGAATGGTGATGCGGTCATAGATAAAAATAATGGACATATCGGAGGACTTGGATGGAAGAGCGTTTTAGAAAAATACACTAATAGCTATAAAAATCTTCTAACGATAATAATCTATCATAATAACATAATTATCTTTGATTTTATAAATATTCTTATAGACGGTTCAAGACCGCCGATAATGGCTACATCACAACCAGCGACAAAAAAATAACTTGCATTAAATAACGTTTTGGAATGTTGATATAATTGAGTTTTTTCGATTTGGTCGTGTTATTAAAACACTTCGTTATTTCTATTGATGATCGAAAAAAGATAAACGTATGCGTATTTTCTTTGTCCTCTGTACGAAAGAATACTTATTCAAAGTAAAAAATACTAAAAATGAAAATTACTTATTTTCAAATATCTACATACATACTACATTTATGCGATCGTAGAACTTTCAACGATATATTTTTCTTCTTTTCCTTAAATAGGATTTCGAAAAAAAAAGGAATAAAACAAACTACTTATCGCATCGTTGTTATATACGCGTTGCATATGGAAGAAATGTTTATTTCGTTATTTTACTTTTGTTTCGTTTCCCCTTATTTTTCGTCTTGCTTTTTGATCCCTCTTCGTGAACTCTCTTGGTGATCGATAAAACGTAGAATACCGCTGTACAATGTAACTTGATTATATTTCGAATTACACTCACCCCCTAACGAGTTTAATATTTCGTGAACTTACATTTAATTACTTTCGCAGTCGTTTAATGTTTTTGACTTGGCTACCATTTACGCTAATCGTGTCTCTTCTTATACTTTACTAAGATTATCTAATTAATTTGATCACACTTGCACTTGTTCCTCGTTCTCTCTCTTTCTCTCTATAGTGTACATATATATAATTTATTAAAATTTGTTGTTTTCTTAATAATTAATCATCTCCTATCATTTTCTAATCTCTTGTTTTTTTTGCATCGATCGCTTATTCAAAAACTATTTTCCATAGAAAAAATAAAATTCACGTATTTGTTAGTTATTCGCAACGCACGTCGGGTACCAAGCTAGTATGTGTAATATAGAAAAAAGTTGATATATTATTTTAATACTATGATGTAACTTCGAGATCATCAACTCGTTATTAGCGATTGTAAATTAAAAAAATAATGATGAAAGAAATAAGCCAATAAGCGAATATAGAAGAGAGTAGATAAAGAAACTAATATATATCGTACATTTTTAAGTACACAAAAAAGATAATTGCTGCTAATCGTAATTAATTGGGAAGAAAAGAAAACGTCTAAGATCTTGATTGATCGACTATCTGTTTTACAAGATGTTAATAGTGTATAACCATTTTTTCATCGTAATCTAAATAAAACGTAAGACGATTGCGTTATTTCCTTCAAATTAAAAGTGACACATATGCTTAAAATGATGAAATAATTGACAATTTGAAATGTAAATTGATCGCAGATACTTAGGAAATACTCCTTCCCTCCCTCCCTGTACATAGCATTACCCTTTTTCTTTTTTTTTGTCCTTTTTAATTATCTCTGCTAGTTATACTTTCACTTGTTTATTATATCACTTGTGGACCATGGACCCATTTGTTCATTTCGTCCTTATCGTTAATTTCGTTAATGAAAAAATTCATCTTTTAAGGGAAGAAACTTCTCTCCCCCTATTTCCTATGCTCCTTTTTTCATCTGCTTTTTCTTTAACCATTTCTTTTAGATTCAGGAAACAGGTTAAAGAAATCCCATTTCCAAAGCATTGTAAAGTGCCTGAGTGTCCGAATGACTGTTTATTCGCCAGAAAGGAAAATTGTGCGCTCTCGCTGCCCCCTCCTCGTCGGAATCATCCCCTATGACGACGTAGGTGCATCTACGGCCGAAACGAGCCACCACTCTTCCGAAACAACTCTCTTTCCCTGAAATAGGGATAATGAAAGGAAGATAAAAACAAGTGACAATGAAATATTCAAGTACCAACCTATCTTTGATGCGGAATAAATATTCTCGATGGGAAATATTCCTCCGATACCGAATAGGAGGACCTTGGAAAGAGCGGGAACTAGTTGGGTGGTGGTTACGAGAATGTTGATGCAATGGCTTCTCTTGTTGATCAAATTAAGACACTTTACGGCCGACGTAAGCCAATTATCGGTGAGAACTTCGATCTCTGAACGCAGCTGGACCCATTGTTCGCGTTTCGTCGTTCCGAGTAGGCCGCCAACGTTGTTGCGATAATTACAATAGATCTCCTTTATTTTGCGATAACGGAAAGCGAGCTTTCTCATCCAATCTACTCCCCCGCGTACCCCGGAGGCCAGGCAAATACCGTTGTTCGCTGAAGCACATTGAAAGCCGTCCGTTGCGAAATTATACGAGGATAGGTCTTGTCCGTTGTCGTCGGACGATACGTCGTCTATGTGTACTTGATCGCAATCCTGATGAGAATAAATATTATCAAACGATATGTACTATTCGCAAGTATAATTATTGGAAAAATGAAAGATATTTTATTAGAGAACAGTAGAGAGAAATAGTCGCGAGAGACCTTTCTCTCTCTCTCTCTCTCGACTGACCTCAATGTCGTTGAAGAAAAAGTGCGTGTCAGCCAAATTAAATATCATTTCCTCCATCCTGTAGGCTGCCTGTGCGAGCAGGCTAGGATCTTTTCGGTGCTTCGCAGCAAATTGACCGGTGAGAAGCGAATGAAACACAACTATGGTTTCGTCGAGATCCCAAATGAATATACGATCAGGGCCGGCTTCCGTCGTGTCCGCGGAACCGATACTGTTTCCGCTTCCGCTCTGTCGCCTGCCGCGTCTGCAAGGCTTCGCTGTTGCTCCTGTATGGAGAATTAATAACAATCGATTAATTCGAACATTTTTTACAACATATAAGAGTTTTTATTCATCTAGCTTTTACTTAATATTATCATTCACGCCCGTTCTATGATGCAATTGTGCACAAATAAATAAGTTCTTAAAAAAGCTTTCGTGCAATCGAACTGCTGACGTTTATCGAAAATGCCAGCGATAAAGTGATACACGATCGATCCGAAATGACTCATATTACCTTCGACGTTTGTGGTCGGGTCTCTTGCGGTCGGGTCACTCGCATCGTGAGCGCTCGCATCCAACGTCAGTCCTGTCTTCGACGAATCTTTATCGTTTCCATTTAAAATATAGGCAAAAGAAACAATTAATAAGACACTATAAATATATTTAAACAAATTTAGTATGACTCCGAATGATATACGCTATAAATATACGCTATTTTTTCAAAGTCACGTAATAACGCTTGCTCGCGACGATTTACCAGCAAAGTTAAGATTTCCTATATTGAAGGACGCATGACTCGTGTGATAACCGGGCATAGGATAATATCCGGAATATTGGAGGGGTACCCTGTCGTTTCCATACAAACTGCTACCGTAAGCGGTGTAGTCCAGCTTCTAGGAAGGAAAATAGATAGATATATTTTTGACTTATTTTATTTTTCTTCTTGTATTTTTCACCTGAGAGGCCGAGGATATATTTTGTCCTACATTAGGAAACGTCGTGGTGCCACTATTGTACCCGGCATACGACGAATACTGCGTCATCGTGCTTGGTGTTGTGTACGAAGTCAGATAAGAGCTTTGCAAGCTCGACGTATTTTTGGTGGCCGTCGTCGATCCATAAGTAGGGGAATTGTATATGCTAAAATCGAATTTGTAGACGCGAATAGGAATTAATCGTCTCCGTTGAAGAAATAATAATAATAATAATAATAATATGAAAAGTTTACTCTTACTAAATAATATTTATTAGTGTTATTAATCGAACTAATCGATTAAAATCAAAAATTGCATGGCATACACATACCTACGTAAATACGAGTATGTACATCCAAAGAATATACTCTACAAAGTGTTGAATTTTTAACTAAGCGGAACGTACACAACGTGCATAACGTGGAGATAATTACAATGTCCAGGATATAATATAACTATCTAAAAGCTTACTATTATTCCATCAACGATAATCAATCGCATACCTGTTATAGTATTGATTGGCGCCATAGAGAGTACCGTAGTCAGCCTTCTCCATGGAATCCGGATACTCCTGCTCCTTTTCCTCCGCATTTTCGTCGATGTATAATTCGCTACCCGGCACGCTTTCATTCTCTGGACAATCCTGAACTTCGTTTTTAACTTCGGTTTCTGCTCGTACGAAGAAGAACAAAATATTGTCGATCATTTTTCACGATTCAATGAAATTCATTAGAACGATCATCTAACTCTAACCGAGAAACTACCTTTGTCTTTGTTAGTCGAATAGAATGAAACAATGAGTAATTAGACAATTCTATATAGTTATATTGTGATATATTTGAAACGTTAGTCTTCATTTTCTCCCGAGTTCTACGCCAATGAAGTTAGAGAAATATTGCCCACCATTGTTTGCATTGCGGGGGTGCTGTACCGAGGCCTCTGTCGAGGAAGACACACTGCCAGCATTGTCTAAAACGCCTGCTGGTTTTGTCGGGTCATTGTCTTCGGTTAACATATCACTCTACCTAAAACATCAATCCACCCAATTGATTTCCAACAGTTTCTTCCAAATTCATTCAAAATACTCAAGTATAATTGCACATAGGCAACAGAAATATTTAAAATCTATAATATAGAACGGTGACGATCCTATTCTAATCCATGAATTATTTATTATACCAAGCTTTACTCGTCTAATTAATCGTTGTTATATAATATTTGAGTCTCAGCAGTGGATGAAAAATCTGATAAATAAATAAATTTCTTCGGGTTAATCCTTAAAAGTTATCATGGCTGGAATTTCAGCTCAATAATTAATTTCCATACTTTTAATCCGATATTAAATAATAAAATCCACATTTTTAATCGCATTTATGTTTTTCCTATTGCCTATGTAAAATGAAAGATAATACGATCAGGTGAAATTTCATCCAGGATAGCATTAACATGATTTTTTTTTTCGTATTAAAGTTCGAAGGGTTAAATGTGAAACCTTCGAATACAGCTCGTTTACGTCTCTATATATGTCTTTTTCGCGATTCTATTAGATCAAAATACTAATTGTAAGTGGTCAAGATCTTTCGGGTCTCTCGATGGTATCCGAAGAGGATCAGGATATAGGAAGGATAGTACGTCATTAAGCCCTGCCAATTGCGTGTCGAATAAGAGGAGGTGGAGTGAAGCATGGATTGGTAGTAGGCGTGCACGAGGAACACCTTTGGAGTCGGCCAATGAAATCTCTTTTCGCGTCGTTTTGCATTACGTATTCTTTATGTTGCCAAGTCACACTATCTTTCTCTCTTTTTCTCAGAGTGCTCCGCCCTTGTGCGTGAGTCTACCTTCGGGTCCGACTACCTCCGACTACCTCCGATCTCCACTTTCAGCTCCATAGTTAACTCCATCGCTGAAAGAGACTCTTGCGTAAGGGGGGATGGGAGGGGGGCCCTTTCACACCACAGACGAAGGAAACTCGTAACTCTATCAAGTGCGACGACATTGCGTTAAGCAAAGAAATGAAAGAGAGAGAGAGAGAGAGAAAAAAAATAATCAGCTTTTATCTCCTTAACTCGAGTCTTGAGAAAGACGGAAGTTGCGAGGCTGGACACCTGTACCCAAATCTACTAATATTTATCTCATATCTTTCTCTCCAAAGCCGATCCCTAATATTTCTACGATCTACTAAAGGTAGCGACAAAAGAAAAGAAAAGAATAATAGTCGCTGATTCAGCCGAAAGATTTGCCAGTCGCGTTGCAAGTTTCACCAGAACGATAAGCAAAAGAAACGAGATGAACGGAATTCCGTTTATCTAAACGAACTATCTACCGGTATGTCCAGACAGACGTTACCAGCAGAGTGTTTGTCGTCTGAAGAAGTTGCTTAGTTTGCACATACTACAATAACCAAAGAGAGACACAAGCTTGTACGTATACTTATACATTATCTCAAACTTTTATTCTAATTAAGATACTTACTTACTTATCTAATTTAATTTCACTTGGAAAAAATCTTTAAATATGTATTTACGTACATGTAATCTCTTCGTCTAACCTTCCTCTTTTAAAAAGAGAAGCTGAAAACGTGTGCAGCTTCCTTCTTAGTCACACACACGTTTATTCCTTCTGGTTCATTCTTTGCTTATGCGCTCGAAAGAAGGGAAAAAAGAAAAATAAGAAAAGAAGAAGAGAGAGAAATAGAATAGTTGCAGCCGGGCAAGACAAAAGGTTCTTGTCCAAAAGGACCCAAGGCTTTGGTACGGGTCCTTTGGCAGAGCCCTTACGAGTATGCAAGGGATAGAGAGAAGAAATTCGAGAGACCAACCGCTTCTAAGATGCTTGCTTTTCGATGGATTCGACTCGACGTGCCTACGAATGCGTGCTCCTCGATTCTTCTAAAACTTTTCTCTATCCTCGATATCCTTGGTCTTCCCCTTTTTTTTATTTTCTTTTCTCATGGCTCGATCAAACAAGTCCATGAGAATATTTATTTCTTTTCTTTTTCTACCAACCCAATATATACGTATACGTAAACATTCAGAAACTTGAAGAAAATAGTTCGAAGAAGAAACTTTTTTCTTATATTTTAAGAATATTGACAATTAAAAAGCTAGTTTTTAATTATATACTTTATTCGAGAAAAAAAAAAGAACAACATTAGCAATTGATATTTAATAAACGATGTTAATCGATGAAATATTCTTGAAATCCTACGTTTACCTTTAAATTCTGATCTCTAGCTTACATATATTCGATTCATTTATTGTCTTTAGCGCGAAAGAACTTTTAGCAAACGCTTGCGTTCTTTGATACTGTGAACGCGTAAGACCAATTAAAATACATTACTGGTAACGAGCCGAATTAGATGCATATGTTACGCATGCTCAATTGATAATGACGGTTTTCAACAGCTGTTAGCTTGTACGCGTTAACATTTATACATGCTTCTGTGTACGTATATACCGAGTATGAAATAGCAGTGCAATGTGAACAATCCAAATATTGCAATTAATTGGAAAATTTATCATCTACTTGCTGTTTCTTATTTTTCAGAAATCAAAGTAAATTACTTATCCATAAAGAATGTTTTTTCAAAGTTGGCGGGCCACGTGAGAGAGTTTGACATTGTAAGAAATGAACAAAGGAAAATCTTACAGTGTATTTAAATTGAAAGAACAAATCAGTTACGTACCTGGGAAAAGTTTGAATTACGTACTTTCACGGGTATACCTTCTTCCGTTGCTATATGTTTCTTTCTTTCTTTCTTTCTTTCTTTATTTCTATCTCTCCCTCGCCCTTCCGATCTATTTGCTTCGTTTCTCTCTTTATCTCATTTTTCTCGCACTTTCCACATCCGTAGTAGCATCTCGCCCACAAAGGACTTACGTCCAAAACGATGAACCAAACACGTTTCTTCGAAAAAAAACTTTTTTCTATTCTTTGTTCTTCTAAGTCTACGATAATTGAATAAAATCAAAGGAAATATCAATTATAAAAAAGAAACTAACACTTTTCTAATAACAAAAGGGTTCTTTACGAACAATCTTTCCAGCCTATTTCTTTTATTTATCTTATCAAACGAAATAAACAGATTTGACACACAGATTTGATACACTAACGCTATACACCACCACTTTCTTTCTTCCCCAAGAGTTTATTTCTCTTTCTACCTTGTTTAATACGATATTAATGAATATAAATTAAACAAATAGTGTCGAGCTAAAACTTTACGCGGAACCATGGAATCGACCAGGTCACTCCTTTTGCCTTTCCTCTACCGTTCTTCCTGTATTTTGTCTCTTTTTAAAATCTCTTTTAGCCTTTTTTCCCTCTGTTTGCGTCCCTCAATGTGCGATACACCACAGCCTGGCGTGTTCTGAGCATGCGAAATGTCGCCTGGCCACCCCCGCCCGATAGTCACGTGGTCGTTCGACTCCTTCCATCTCCCTACTACCCCCTCTCCTACTACCCCATCTCTTTCTCATTCGGTTTGATGAATTTCTTGATGTTATTCGGTCCTTCTATTTTCATCTTCTTATTTATTTCAATACAAGTTTTTACACGAGATGTCTTTATTATTTTATTTTATAAATAATATTAAATTTAAAGTTTTAAAGCTAATAACGATTGCTACGATGTTGAGAATTTATTTGACGATTCGATTAATCAAATGTTTAACGTGTTTTTCAATGTCACTATGCAAAATGGTGTATTGGAAACGAATGACTAGTTGGGATTGTAAATTAATAACAAAATAAATCAATTTTCTTTATATTTTTAATACAATTCGAATGAATCAGTAGTTGAGCTTATTCTCGTTCCTTGACGAAACTCAACGATGATTCGTTTTGATCGTCACATTGTCGTCTGTTAAAGACAGGTTTTTTCAAAAAAGTGGGGGAATGGTAGAGGTGCCAGCATGAGAGAAAAAAAAGAAAAGAAAATAAAAGAATGAAGGAAAAGGAAGAAAAGGAAGAAGTAATTAAAGGAGATGATCTTGGAACGATCTCGATAACAAGACCCAGCGATTGGTGGAATTCGATGTACTTCGATGTATTTCGATCGTTTCTTCAAGGCAATATTTACTTTCTATTTCTTGTTTAATCGGACAAGCTTATATATAAGTATATACACAATACTATTTAAAAGAGAAAACTTGAAAAGAGCAAGAAATCTTGTATGAATTTCTTTATTTTCTTACAATTTTGAACAAGGATCTCTGCAAGCTCCACGTGGTGAAATCCGGGAAATCGCCGGTGTTACTTGCGATCTATCGAAATTTAATTGTAAATCATATAATGCACATACTATCGAGCAAATGGCTAACGTTTATTATTTGTTTTCTTCGTCTATAAATAAGAGGTCAAAGTTCGTAAAAAGACACGTTCCTCTTGATGGGAGGTGGTCCGCCGTCGGTGCGTCACAACCGTTCGATTTCTCGGAAGTGCGAAGGAAAAAAAAGAAAGAAGACTCTTTTCTTTTCTCTCCTTTTCTCTTTTATTATCGATCACGGTGTACGATAAGCGAGCGAGCGAGCGAGCCTTCGAGTCGAAATGCGTTAGCTTCTTGCTTTTGTCCTAACATCGAAATAAACTCTCGCAATGCGATCTGATAATGAAATATATCGAGTTATAATATAATAATAATTGTTTAATTACATAAAGAGAAATATTTTAATTACAACAATTTGCTGTAGACGATCATCGCAATTTTATCAATTTGAATTAAAAACAATTCAACGAAGTAACATATGGAATTTGAGATTTTTGGGATAACTGGATTATCATCTTCCCATTTCTACGCGATATTGAGCTATTTTAAAATAAAACTTCTTTCAAGGAAGAAGAAAAAGTCTTGGGGAGATAAGATAAGTAACTTGTACCTGCGTCTTTTGATTATGCTAATGAAGAGGAAGCGAAATAGGGGTAGGAAGTTTGTTTCAGCGCTTCCATCATTTACATCGTCGTCCCCATAGTCGTGGATTCCTGCGTTCTCCGTTAGACGGATTCTCAAATTTCCCTGAAAACTTTACATAAAGTTTCTAAGGACGACGTGCGCTAACATACTCCTAATTTGCAATGCATATAGTTCAGCACCTAACTTTGTTCTTCCGCAAGGTTCTATTATGCGTTATGACACGTGCTCTTACAACACGACTCGACGATGGTTTATGAATATCCAAAAAATGCATGTATAATATATGCATGTATTATTCATGATTCACTCTTGTTATCATATCATTTCAAATTTTCGCATTTCCTCGATATGTAATGGGAAAAATATCCCATCCGATCGTTTAAACAATTTCATTTTTCGAGTAAACCGTAGAAAGAGATTAATCAATGGATGATTCTTCTGACTGGTACTTACCCATCATTATGCGAACATACTAATTCCCTTTGTCGAATATTCGCCACGAAACAACCCCCGATGCGGCTCGTTTTCTTGTCCCTCGGATAATTCCTATTTGTCGTGCAAAAGGGCAGCACGTGCTCACTCTCGCTCTCTCTCTCTCTCTCTCTCTCTCTCTCTCTCTCAAAGGCGCGTCAGAAATGTTCGTATTATCGACCCATGTCCGCGCCGTTGTCTAACTCGTACACGTTCAAATTTGTTTTTCTGCACGCGTGTGTGCGTTATTATTATATTTCTCAACTAGTTTTAAGATCGATGATACTCTTTTCTTAAAAAGAAAGGAACGAAAAGGAAAGGAGAATTCTAGGCACGTTTCTCGATGGATAAACGTTTCACACCTGTCCTATGACATGTCCTGTGACGGGTTACGTTATCAAACGTAACTCATAGTTTCGTCCAAGTTTACTATAAATTGATAGAAGAAATCTAACGATTCAACCCTTTAATGCATCTATCTAAATGACGGATTTTCCCATTGTATTGTGCTAAAAAATCCGACATTTTTTTCTCCATCAATCTAATATAATTTAGGAATTGTACTTATATGCCGACTTACATATGTATCGAGTATTCGTATTAGCTATTGGAAGAAAATAAATAAAAATGTTCAACTTGTTCGCGTTACATTTCTCGATGACAATCGTATATTTGATTGCAAAAGCATCTACATGTATGTAGGCAAGAAAAATGTTTATACATAAAGATGCATGGAGCTCTTAGGAAGGTGAGCTCGTATGGAACTAACTAAGTAAACGACATATCTTTTACTCCCTTTTATTTTCTTGGGTGGGAGAGCCGGATTGGGGAACACATTCTCACACAAGAACACTTTGGAGAACATCGACGAGAGTAGACGAACACTAACGCGCGCGTTCGCCACGTTATACGGGGTGTCTCAGCTTATTAAGAAACAAATACATATTGTTTAATATATGTACGTATGTTCATAGCATTCGTAGCAACCAGCATTCATGTTATGTCATCGTAATCGTCCATTTTGGTACTCGCGAATAAGGGAAAGAAGAGCAACTAATTTAAGATCTTTAAAAAGTAAGGACGATTTATCTCTTTTTCTTGGATCTATGAGGAATAGGATAATAGATGAAAGAAAAATCTGCTAAATTAATTGATCGCTATCGTAGAAATGTATAAACGTTTTTTATACGAGCTTCTCGTTCGTGGGAGCGGATTAAAATGATTGCGTCGGTTATCGGCCTGTTAATCGCCAAACCAGTTTTTTTAACTCTTCGTTTAGTTTCGTAGAAAATGTCGATGTCTCGAATCGAGTCAAGTGTAAAGAAGGGATCAAACTATTGTAACAATATTTGAATAATAAAACGTCGAAGAATGGGAAAGGTAGAAAAAGTTGGAAAGTAAAATGGATGGAAATTTCAATTTAGCAAAAATTATTAGGCGTTGCTATAACGGGTCAATCATGTGGCACGCACTCATGATTTACGAGGGTTCCCTGGGGCGGCTAATTTTCGGACACCCTGTGTGCAAGCATAACGCAGGCGCAGGCAGCTGTCACCTTACACCCATGCTGTAGGAGGCATGGGGCTGTACGGCGGCCATTCTCAACTTATCTCTAGGATCTTTGTAAACATGTCGTGAAATCCGAGTATCCAGGCAGTGGCGTAGGATTGTGGCCTGGTTGGAATATATCTCTTGTTGGTGGTGCTCTAATGTAAGAGCCTCGTCACGGCGCGTATTCCAGACGCCTCCAAGATCCTCCTCCTCCTCCTCCTTCTCCTTTTTAAGAGATCGCAACGTTGCGTGCGCATTGGTTGGTATCCTTGACGACCGAGGACTATGCTCGGCCAACGTCACTAAATGTGCGGAGTACATCTTTGTTCCGTGCTAATAGAAGCTTCTTTTTTTTTTCTTTACTCTCTTCTCTTTTGCTTTTTTTATTTTCCCTTAGCCTGGGGGGTAAATGCTTACTACAATAGTAAACGAAAACCATCATTTACTTCCTCCTCCTTCTCTTCCTCCTTCATTTCCCCCATCAAACTTGCCATCTTCTTTTGATTTTCCTTCTTTCCTCGATATTAGAAATGTTTACGTACGTACTTGTACGTGCCTTTCTTTTTCTGAAAACTCCAAACTTTTTCTCGCCCCACCTACCAAAAGTAAGTACCCAAGTTAACCGTATTTATAAGTTTTCATAGATTATTATTTGATCGCCGCACGATATTACGAGATCGTCAAAGGCAGTAAGGAGTCTCGAGATTTACCAGACAAGAACCACAGTAACGTGAAACATAATACAAGTTGCACCAGCCAGTCCTAAGCTCAACCATGCGAGCCAGCCAGCGGCCAAGAAACGCGACGCACGAATCAGATTACATCTTGCGTTCGCTGCTTATCTTTATTCTTCACCTTACCTTGCTTCAATTCACCTCATTTCACTTCAGTGACAACCCTTCAAGAAACGTCTTATAACGCGCTCGCGATATTCGATCGTCCTTGAAGAAATACCCAATAAGAAATTACAAACAATTCAAATCACTTAATAGATCGACTTTTTTTATCCGGATATTTTAAAAGGAGTAGAAACGATAAAAAAAAAACCCTCTCTAAGATATTAGGAATAATTTACAAAAAATTTTATTTTTTATCATACAATCTTATAGTAATATATTAACCTGTTAGCGGTACCCTTTCGTTATAATTAATTCTTTGTTATATAATAATACTTTTTTTTTAATGAGTACCTTATCGGTCATAATGATTTTCATTCACGTAACATCTCACCAGGTATGAACGTTAAACCTACCACGACGGACCCGCCGTAAAATGACCCTCACTCATTTTAAACTTTCTCCTAGAATTTCTTACCATTTATACTGTTATTTTGTGAGTCAAAAATTCTTATTGCATAGAAAAAAAGACAAATATTTTTTCCTATACATATATTATAAAATATATGATTTTTTGAAAACTAGTCATTTGACCTGCTGTAGTAGAAATAGATATACACTAAGCATCAGAGTTCTGTCATACTGTACATCTAAACTCGTGATATATAGACGACGTTTAATGTTAATCCAACATTGCCTGTAAAGTTTGCTTCCGCAGATGAGGTTTATCAGATATTTATCATTTCTTTATCTTTCATATTATTATACAGCGGATAAGAAAACGCGATAATAATAGATAAGTAGTATAGATATCATTTTTGAAACAATAACCATTTGCTCGAAAAATAATATAAATATCTCAAAGTTTTAGTGCAAAGAATGAAATATTATTTAAAATTATCTTACTACGTTACTACGTTACTCATTATCACCAGCACTAGTTTGTAAGAAAACTGGCGCTTGTGTACCCTGAGCAACTTGTATGAGCTGTGGTTGACTTTGAATTGGAGCAGTTTGGATTATGATAGGTTGATTGCTACCTCCTTGAACCTGCATGCGTATCATTTGTAGTTGTTGAGGAGTCAATTGGATCTGTAAAAATAAAGAAAGTTAATAAAGTTTTATTGAGAACTCTGGTATTAACAAGAATATCTTCTTTTATAGTATAATTACAGGTATTTGTTGGATTTCTCCAGTAGGAGTTACGACTTGTTGTACTATTTGAATTCCTCCAGTCTGAGAAGTTGGAGTTTGTTGAGCTTGTTGTAATTGGATTATTTGTTGACCCGAAGATTGTTGCGGGCTCTGCACAGTAACAGTTTGAGTCGTACTCGTGTTGGATGTCTCCTGAACAAACGATCCAAATGAAGAATACTAATATTTTTATTAACTATAATTTTGTTACGTTCGTTACGTTATAGCATCTAATAAACGCAAAAGAAATTACCTGCTCAACTGGACTACCAATGTTTATTGTTTGTATTTGTCCTGTGGAGGGTTGTACAATTTGTATAGGTTGAGTCGCCGTACCATTATTCTGTACATTTTGATTTGCCGAAGCTTGCTGCTGCGCCAATTGAAAGTAATAATGAACTTGATCAGAGTTCATGGATGTGCGCACTGTGCTTTCTGTTTGTGCTTTGCTTTGTTTAAGTTCATCTCTAGGTACAATATCGATAAGAAAATCAAATTGATCGTATTTAGTTATTGCCATTGCTATGTCATTCCTCTGAAGAGTGCGTCTTTTATTATCTTCCGTGTGAACCCATGCTCTAAGAGTAAGCTCGTGAATAAAGATTTCTGCTGCTTTAGAAAAAAGCATTGGGGCTTCCGCGCTTATCATCTTAACATCCCCATCCAATTTCATTATTTTTTTTATTCTCGCTAGAGGTAGAGATTGTGTCTTTTGATCTATCTGTTAATCAAAAAGATTATATCGTAACTTGCAATTAGAAAATTCCACCAGATAAGTTTAATTGTCCAACTAAAACAAGTTATACTTATGTTTACTTACTGTTCTAATCTTTTTTATTTCTTCCGTAACTTTAGACCAAAATTGTATTAAATTTTGTTGGGCTTCGGAGCTGCCTGGCGATGCAATTTGTAAGTCACCATTAGAATCTCCTTCGACTTCGCTATCCTGGTTACTGCAAAATATGTAAAACAAATATATATATATATATGAAACAATCAGTAATATGATTCAATTTTTATAGATTGTCTATTACGGGTATTCATGAGTCGCGGAGAAATGTGTAACGAGTATATTATGTTAATAATATTTATTGGTAAAAAAACACCGTTTAAACTTTAGCTTGTTAAAAAATCCCTAACCTAATATAACCTCAAAATATTAAGACACCATCTTTACCAAACATACATACGTATGCGTAAATGTATATATTTACTTACGTATTCACGAAGAACACTGACATTCTGGTTTCACTATATACAGGTTTGTATATATGTGGAATTAACCAAATATATATAGAACAAAATTTTTCAACGAAATGATATAACACAAATATGCTTAATGTGAACTACTTCACGACTGGCTTTCTGCGTAACGACCTATCTTTTCAATTGATACTCCCAGAGCTTTCTAGGTTGAGGATCGATCCTTTTCTATTACGCCTAAGTCTAAGGTATCTAGGACGCGTTACCAACGTTAAGTAACTCATTACATTAAAATATAAAACAGACAACACTGTTTCTTTTATTGTTTATCAAAGAAAATACACAACAGATTTGATGTTTACAGTAGAAATGGTGCTGCCATCTTTTGTCTAACATATTTTCGCATCAGGTAGTTTCCTACTGCTACATGAACTGGCGTCAAAACAATTCTTCAGTTGTTTTTTTCTTCGCACACAATAAGAAAGTTAATAGTTAATTTTAGATCTAAAGGTTTTTTAGTCTTTAAACGCGTGTTAGAATCTAGCTAATCTTTCATTTGTTTAGGACAAAATTGCGTAACAATCATGACTGATAACAATAATGCCTGAAAGATACACATACATACCCAGTTAACACAAAACGTAATTATGACGTAAATTGAACGTAAATCGAACGTAAATCGAACGTCATATTAACGTTTTGTGTTAATTGGGTATGTATTATGTAGTTGGCAAAACGAAAGCCAGCAATATCGAAATACCTACATACCTGTTACTTACTTATTAACTTATCAATTACATATCTATACTTATTAATCCTAATTGCTATTTGTCGCGTATTGAAATGTAAGTGTAGGTGCGGTACGTATTGAGAAAATCCTTTTATAAAACATGCAATGAATTTTGTCTTCTTTTATTCGTATTTTGTTCAAGAATATTCATTTTTATCTTGCATGGTTTTATAGCTACAAATCTTTTGGAAAACATGATTCAATACTTCATTAGCCGTATGAGTGTCGGAATTACTTATCCTTAATATACTTCCAAATTCTCTAATATAATGATCTAATTCAATGTCATTCGATAAATCCTTCGTCGACATATATTTATTCGTCAATTGGGATAACTTTAATAAGTCAGAGCTAAATGCTTCGTCCAAGTCAAATAATTCTAATGCTGGTGGTGGTAATTCTTGAATGCTCGGTGGAAAGACCTCGAGAGAAATACCATATTCGATGAGAATAATTATTTTTAACTAATTCGTAAATTTCATATTGATATCTTTGTAAAATTCTTACTGATGCTTGGGTGGGTGGTAAAGGTGCCTCAAAATTAGGCGGTATCAAGCTCAACGATTTATGTTTTATTCCCAAAGTTTCATATGCCTTTATAACAGCTGGTACCATATTCAAATTAATTGAGTAAAACTGATGCTTAAACAATTTCATATATTCTCTTGGAATATCAATATTGTCGAGATCTTGGGTACAAACTTTTGGATTGTCTGCTTGTTGTGTTATATCTGGTACGAAATTGTATTCCCAAAACTGAAACATTCATATAAACTAGATCGAAAATCAATTTTCCTCTTTGAGTGTAATTTTGTTTTTTTCATAGACTTACATCGACGTCATCTGGCTGAAATTCTTTCTCAGTCGTATCGTTTGAATCGAAGAAATCAAATATCATTTCTTGCAAGGCACTATTTTTCTCTTTCTCGATATAGGAATCCGTAAACATCCTAGCCGAGCCCAAAACAACTAATTTACCAGATTCGTTTTTACCAGAATAATAAGCACATATAGGTCTATTCATTGGAATAGCAATTGAGCCGCTTGACAAAGCAACCATCGATGGTCGTACCACATTTAATGTTGCACCATATGGATACAGAAAATTGATGTCTCTGATTAATTAGAACATATACGTACAATAAATAGATATACAATATATAATAAATGTCGTTTGCATGTTTTATTAAATATGATCTTACGAGTATTCGTTATGGTTCTTCAAAAACATTGATTTGTTCGACAAACCTTGAGAAACAAGACACACTTTCGGATGTAACGTTTGATTATAGCTCATACGTAGCACACTATCTAAAATGTTAATATCATATATGGATAATAATTTATTAAATATTTATTATGAAAAACTGAGGCGCGTCGACCTCTTATAATTTTCTACCATTGTTCACCATTACTCCGAATTCTTCTATTAAAAAATTAATATTCGTGTTTGATTTATTTTCGCCACCTTCGCCTAACATCACCAAAACGTTACCGCCAGTGTTAACGAAATTCCGAATTGTATTCATTTCTATTTCAGTGAATTTATTTCTCGGTCCTGGAAGCACCAATACCTTTCCACTTGCCAGTGATTCTTCGGTGATCGTATCGTTGTTTCTACAAGAAATAACATTCCAATTGAATAACGAAACATGCATTTGTACGATAAAAATCATTGACAAATGTTACTTACTCGATGAATTTCCATTTTGGTTTTAACTTCCTTTGCAATACTTTGAACTCCTCGTTTAATTTTCTTCCATTCTTTGATGCATCAAAAATGATAACGTTCACATTATTGTCACTACTCTCACCACCAAAAATGGAACTCATTGTAATCTTTTTTGTTTTCTTTCAAATAGTATCGGAAGAGATTGACGAAGGAGATTTTAAATTGCACTCGTTCAAGATAATACATGCTATTCTCATTTACTCTTAACATAAAATTCAGTAACCCCGACGAAACGTCACGTTGTCAACGGCAACAAATCGACATCAAAACCTAGCCAAATGATAGATAGGTTTGTTTATAGTTAATAGTTTTAATGAGATAATTATTAAAGAGAGAAATATATACAAATTATGTATTTCCCTTTTTGTAGTATAACATTTATATATATATGTAAGTATATAATATTTAAAATTTTTTATAATAATCACAAATGTAAACAACGCACCCACGTACGTATTTTTAAATTTGCCGCTTCTCAAATCGATAAAAGCATTACTGCTACACGCATGTGCATCGAGCGCTTTTTTGACAATTGTTTTGTATAATATGGTCAAATTAGTGGATTGGTATTTTTGTTAAAACTATTACTAACTGTGGCATCGGTATCGATACGAGGCGTTTAGAAGTTTATCAAAATTTTCTCAATCTTTCTAAAATTAAAATCTAGTCCTGTTTGTATTTTGTGTCCGTTGATAGGCGCTGTCCATCGGGCCTTACTGAAGCAAGCTTTCGTAACAACTTCAAATGTTGTAAACCGGTCAGCCACGTGTTCGAACAAGTGCCTTTAATTGACAGTCTTTAGTTTGTAAGAAATAAGGAAAATGGATGTTTCCGAGCAAGGCGATAACGAGTTAAAACAATTACTGAATACTCCTGTGAAAAATGTTACAGAAGATATATGTATGGCTCCGCCATTATCGGTAGGTTATAACATATTAATCTATTGAGCTTTTTATTTTATCTAAAGAATGATTTGTAATTACAGACTACCGTGCCACGACCCAGTACGTCTCAAAATGTTAATCCACTGACTACCATGAATCCAATGGTACCTAACGTGCCAAATAGTATTAAAGAAATTCCAGAGGCTTGTGTACAGTAAGTCTTTTTGCTAATAACATTTGTTAAAGCACTTTTATTTCTAGCACTCGACTATTTATTCGTGTAATATTTCGTAGAAATGTTGTTTCTACAGTTAATTTAAATGCAAAGCTGAAACTTATGTACATTAATACAAGGACTAGAAATTCAGAATATAATCCAGCAAGATTCACAGGGTTAATTATGAGAATACGTAATCCCACAGCAACAGCTCTAATTTTTCATTCTGGAAAATTAGTCTGCACTGGAGCTAGAAGCGAACAAGATTCATATTTAGCAGCAAGAAAATTTGCTAGAATTATACAAAAATTAGGCTTTCCGGTAAGATGTTATGTACTCTTTTTTTCAAAATAATATTTTCATTATATTCTTATTATACTTATTATTTATTTCAGGTCAAATTTCTTGATTTTAAAATACAAAATATAGTTGCTACGTGTGATCTTAAATTTCCTATTAAACTAGAAAATTTAAATCACAAGCATGGTCAGTTTTCCAGTTATGAACCAGAGATATATTCAGGTTTGATATATAGGATGGTTTTGCCAAGGGTAGTATTACTCATATTTGTCAATGGAAAGATCGTATTAACCGGTAAGATTTGTAAAATTTAGTAATGTTGAATTACAATAATATAATATAATAAGAATACGTGTAAGATTTTAAACGATTATTTTTTCTTATTAACATATCTACCAATATCTTTCCATATTAAGATTATTTTATATTGCAGGTGCAAAGGATCGAACTCAATTACGAGATGCATTACTTAATATTTATCCAATATTGAAAAGTTTTAGAAAGTAGTAAGACTATATTATAACCATTGTAATTATACTATTTTATATACTTATATATAATATATAAGTATATATAAGTATATAAAATAGTGATTACATATATATATATATATTTAAGTAATATTTTTTATAATTTATCAAAACACACTTTACACATAAACATGATAGTTTATATTAACCGAAAATGTATAATAAATTATTCCACACAATTATTTCATATCTTATTAATAGGAATCGCAGTGGAAACTTCGGAGTGTAATGATATGCTCGATATTTTGTATCTAGTCATATCATAGTTGTTTTTTTCATGGAATTTATGACGAAGCTGAATGATAAATGTGATAATAGAATATATAGAACGAATTGCTAAAAACGAATAAATGTTTCTTCTTTTTTTAGCTTATTTTTATATGCAAAATCCTCCGTCCCGATCCCTGACGTAACCCTGTTTATACATACGTATATTAATATATACATATATATATTTTACACTTTTTTTTATATCGAAGAACTAAATTGTTTTATTTGGTAATAGCATTTTTTCGTGTGATCGTTTTAATTGCATGTCTAATTAAAAAGAAACATTTTAATAATTCATGCAGACTAAATGAATATGCACAAAACTTTCTCTCTCTCTCTCTCTTTCTTTTTTCCTTACATAAGTATATATTATAGTTTTATTATTTAATACACATATAATATTTTTCCATTGAGCAATAGTACATAAAGTTATTCAATTTGAGTGTAGATACTCGATAAATAATATTTCTATATATTATTGGCTTTTTAATAAACCACATTTATACCTTTCTTTGCAGCTATCGGTAATTTTTCTCCACGGAAGTAAGGATTCTCTTCCTAAAAAATAAAATCATGAATAAGGAAGAATATAGAAACTCAAACAGTCGTGAACTTACACGAAATTCTTCGACGATCTGATCAAAATTGGAATTCGAAATTCGCATACCAGGAAGATCATTAGAATTAGGACAATCTGCCATGTGTTCGGTATCGCACATACAATCCTGTACGCTTTGATAATGACGACTAAATGTCGCCGTATTCTCAAACTCGGTAAGACAGTTGTTTTCACCTGATAGAGATTAAGTATAGATTTTTCAAGTTTAATTTATAAATTAATAAACAGCACGTAACAAGCCATCGTGTCAACGTGTAAAACAAGCTACTTAATTATTTTCTCTACTTGCAATATAAAATAATAACGAAAAAGGATCACTCACTAGTGTATCCTATTGGACAAGGATTCGGTGGTGTGCAATAAGCAGGTAATGCATTTTCAGTTTTTTCATCTTTTCCATTTTTTATACCAACAGCCAGCATCCTGTGTCTATCGTTACCCCTGTAATAATCATTGGCATGCTGATGACTCCATAGAGTACTATGTTGTAGGTATTCTTGATCGCGAATACTTGGATTAGGATTAAATGTATCAACGCCTTCGTAATCAGCCGGTAGATCTATCGGTATCTCTTTAGCCTTATCAAAATCATCGGACAAGCGAGAATTATCAACGTAATCAGCGTAAGAATCAACCACGCCGATCAATTTACTTAATCTGTCTAAGACATTTTGAAGACTCGTATCCAAAAGATGGTCCTCCTAAAAATCGACAGATTGACTAATTAAAAACTGGTCAACTCGTTAACGATAATCAAGATATAATAGTCAAGATTAATATTACCTGAATTGTAGGTGGTAAATATAGCGATGCTTGGGTAGCAACCGCTATCGAGAGAAGTAGAAAACAGTGCGGCATAGCGAGAGAGATAGATAGAGAGAGAGAGAGAGAGAGAGAGAAGGGAATTATACTCTAATAGAGCTCTAACAAAGCTGCAATAGAGAAAATATTGAAAATTGAATAATTAATTTAAAAATTTCATGATTTTTTTCAATAATTTTGCTTCGAAAAAAATAGAACCGCTCGAAATTTTCAAATGATTTTACTTTCATCCTACGACTATACATGTGCCGAATCTACCATTAAAATTTCAAAGCAATCAGTTAAACCATTTTTGAGATATCGTGTAGAAGATGAGTTATAAAAACACAGTTTTGAGAAAAACGCGTATTTAAACTATGATGATATACACGTGCGCTCTTCTAACAGCTGTTACTTTCCAACAACTTCGAATATTGGAAAATCATTTTAACCAGTATATTTTAAACATGTTTAGAAATCAATGTGTGCAAAAAAAAAAACTTCGATTATTTCAATAATGGTCATTGACATCATATTTTATCGAACAACTATGTTTCTCTACTTGATTATGCGCGTCTGCGAGAATAGAAGATAGAAGAAGTTCTTATCATTACCAGGATGCGATGGGAGGTTGGTCTAAGTAGATGAACGGAACAAACGAAATGGTCCTTGTCGAGATATTTCCCCCGATGGCTGCCAGTTTTCACGTCAACCGCACTCTCGACATTCTCGAGAAGAGAGCGCCGTTAGTGGTCTTGCCCAGTATCAAAGTATTGATCCTTTTGATTTTACAGGAACATCGCAAAAAGGGAACCTTCCAACTCCCACGCACTCCTCTCCATTATGATGTTTTCGTCAACCCACATTCGTAAAGCCAAATTACGAGCAGACATTTTTTATTTACGAATTCAAACGAAACGAATATGTGCATATATATGTAAAATATTATATATACTTGCATGTACATACATATGCTATTAACATAGTTTATTCGTGGAAATCAATACACGCGAACAACGAATCAAGGAACTTCTAGGAGAGAAGGGGAGCTATAAACGATGTCTACAAGGATATAGAAATCTCTTTCTTATTTCCAGCTTTTCTCTGTATATCAAGAACTTTCTAGTATCTGGGATCTTGAAAAGATATAGAATAAGGGAAAGAAGAAGAAAGATTTCCAGCGGTATATTGCTAATATATTGTTATTACGAAACAAACACTCTAGGAATTACAATAAATTAGAAAAATTGTATTTTCAAACTAATAAAAGCAGGGCGACTAATAGATGTTTAAAAAACGTTTAGGTATCATCTGTAATGAGAACGGAAGGGTCCTTTGATATTTCTCTTTATCCCCTATTTCCCTTTCACCTTTTGCAAAATGAAACCCTTATGTATGCTCGATAAAAGAACGAAGCTCGGAGGAAAATTTCAGTCGCGATTATTGACAATGCTTAAAGCTAATTATAATTTTATTTATATTTTATTTAAACCATAATGGAAAATCAAATACGAAGGGTTTAAATAATTGGGTCTTTATTATCTTTTTTGACAACTTTAAACTCATGGTATTGAGTGTACAAATATGTACATACACATATTTGGGAAAAGATGTTCGATCTGCATCCATATTCGATCTATAACTCTTTTTATACCTGAGTGGGCCTGATCTCGTCACGGTTGAAAATTCCCTTGTTCTCTTATCACTCACTATTCGATAAATTTTGAAAGACTAATGAATTTATAATACGCATATCCATATATATATATATATTTTGTTTAATGATGTCAGCCAGCGTTCAGTTATTACGTTTTATCGCGGCGTCACAAGTATTGATCCGCGTGGAGGGACTATGCGAATAAAGTATAATATATGTATATATGTATGTATGTATGGATGTAGTTATCTCTCCAAAAAATTCCGGAAATACTAGCTCTTATCCCTCTATCTTTTTCCATCCTTTACTGGAACTTTTCATCTCGTTTATTTGTCCTCTTCTGTCTTCCTTCTCTTTCTCTCCCCTATCGGAATTCCACTAGATGAAGGGTCTCGCGCCAATGCGTCAGAGCACTTAACGAAAAACACATTAGCATATTCGGTGGACCCTGAATTTTGCTGGCACTGCAAGTCACCGAGTTAACAAAGTCAGGTGGTTCAACCAAAATTAGTTTATTATACTCTCACCGCGCGAACAATAAACCCTATATATATCATGATATTATGTGTATTTAAATATCTCGTATTTTTATTCATGCAAAGAAGATAGATCGAACTTGTGTAAATATTCTTAATCGATATCTTACTATCGATTGAACTTGTTTATTTTTTAACGGTAATAGTGCAAACTTCCAAGTACCGAATTTTCCACGATCGGATCGAATCATGGTGTATGTATATATGCACTATCTCTTTAACTAAATGAACCTAAAACCCTTTTTTCGACTTATCTTTACATTTTATAAGCTTGATAATATTTTCAAATAAATAATATATGTTGGATGGTTTTATCTTATGCATTAGACAGAAAATTCGCGGTGAGAAAATCGCGCTTTGTCAATTCATGGCGTCAAACGTGGATTAATAGTCAAAACAATCTAAAGGAATTCGATGAATTCGTAGGACTTTGCTGATTTACTAAGGCGATCTTCATGGTCGAAGAAATGTATGAACTGGCTCTTTTGTTGGATAAAATGTTCATTACTGGGAACGATTTGTATTGAGAAAATGTACTAAGACATTGATACGATGCCGGGGATCATCAAGTATACGATCAAATATCTATTCAACGATGGATTGTTCGGTTACTTTCTAAATTCGATCATATTGAACAATAGATTGGTCAAGATATGTCGCGAATTAGACGCTTTGGGTTTCGATTCTAATGTCTTTAATAATTTCAACTTGTCGAGGAGAGACCACGAGAAGGATAGTGTGTAAGTAAACGAATCACGATTCATAAAAAGGCAAATTAGAAAAGAATATATTGTAAAATCGAAAATGATCCGTTGTTATGCACGATGACATTGGTGCAATGAAAATTTCACAAAATTTCTTCCTTCATTGACAGTCTATTAGAAAAAAGAAGAAGGGAAAAAATGGGAAAAAGTATAGAAGATCTTTGTCGCGATTTCGTGACAGAAATGATCTTAGGAAGTATGATAGCATCGGTAGCACCCATCTATTCGCGGTACGGAAGTGTTTGTAAAGGAGCAGCTACTTATGATTCTCCTAGCAACGAAAAAATCGATCGGACCGTAAGTATTGAATCGTCGTTGGAGACTCCAAAGAATTCGCAAAACACCTTCGCATCTAGGAGCAACGAGGACTCGTGTCGATTGAAAAATACTTCCGACTTGCTCAAATCTTTAGAGGAAAATGAAAATAATGAATGGTGTTCGGACTGTTCCTCTAGAGATTCCAATGGGGCCAGTTTACAAGTGGCTTATTTGCTCCAAAACTCTACGTTGAATCGTCGCCGTCGTATGGTCTCTTTAAAATCAAAGATAAGAAGAGGACCACGATTATCTTTGACTTTTATGACAAGGGTCGATCCAATTTTCCATGAATCGTGTCAGATCGCGATGAAAAGAAAATTTCAAACGATTAACGTTTGCCTTTGGCTAAGTGACGTAAATCAACGAAAAATATCCAACAAAAGTACTGTATTGAAACTACGATTGATTTTAAACATTCGTAGAGATTACGTCAAATTCAAATTGACTGGTAGAAAAGGTTATGAGACGAGATCATGTTTATTCTTTACTAACCGCCGAATCCGATCACCGATCTGTCAGATGAAGCATAGGCATGAGTGTGACGACAAAGTTATCATTTTTAAAACTAATGGTTGTCAAAAGAAACATCTTCCTGAACGGCATGGTAAAAGTAGAAATCAATCGTTAATAGAAAATATCGATCAAATCAATGATAATTTCTCGTCGAGTTGTTCAAAACCAGGAAAACGACTCGACAAAATTTTATGTGATCGTGCCGTCGAGGAGAATTCTTGCCTTCCTTTTAAAGAAACTCCGATCGTCCAAAGGATTAACAAGGATTCGACGGGCATTTTAACAAACAAAAATGAAATCTTGAATTTAACAAAGGAAGCAAGAAAAGAACATACGAACGAGGTTTCAAAGATTATCGAAGACGTTTGCAGTCAAAGTTATTGCAAGTTACAAGCCGAAAAGATCATTATACCAGATCATTGTACCAGAGGAAATGAAGAAATCATTAATAATTGTTCATCGAAGATGAACATAGACAGTTTAACGACTAGACCAATTTTTTCTAAAGGAGAAGTAAACTCAAAGTGTTCTTGTTGTTCCAAAGTTTCTTCTTTTTCTTCTGCAGAAAAACAAAATGACGAGGATGATGCATCTAATGTCATCTTGGTAAACGAAGAAAAGCTTGAAAGTAAGTTAGAAAGCGAGCTTGAAGAAGTGCAGAATGCATCAATGATTGCATCCACGATGATGGTAGATTCCTTGTTCGATATTTCAAAGAAGAAAGATTATCAAGTCTTATGTCCGATCTCAAGAAAAAATAATTCTACGAGTTATGATGTATCGTTGTCGATTAAAACGACGAGAATGAGAAGGTTGTCGAAGTTTTACACGTGCTCGAATTCGAGAGTAAATCCGACGAGCATTATTGTTCCTGCCGTTAACATCGGCGTTCAAATATCTCCACGATCGAAGATAGAGTTCAAAGATGAGAGATTCCTTAATGACGAATCTTCGAGACAAATGAAGATTGAAATACTTTCGAAAGAAGAATCAAAGCGTTTACTTTTACCACGTGAGAAACCAAGTAAGAAACGGTTCCTAGTGCAAAAATATACAAATCCTTGGTCAAGTGTTTGTACCTGCGGTACTTGGACACGTTCTTATAATCTAAAACAAGACAAACTTTCGAGGAACCAGACATGGACGTCGAGAATAGAAAGTAACATTGGCCTTCGAAGTTCTAATTCGATTTCAAAGAGTTTTTATGAATCATTTTATCTTAGTGGCAAAAGGTCCATTTGTAGATTGAGAAACGTCGTACGTAAAAATTTACAAAGATTTATGCGGAGAGATAACCGACAAGAAGAACTGTCTTACAAGAAGAATTTCTTTTTTGATGAAAAAAAAGTAAACGACGAGGAGAAGAAAGGAACTCGATATGACAACTATTTCTTTTACGATTTACAATCGTCTTCCGACGATGCTTCCGAGGATGCTTCCGACGATGCATCCAATCGATGCTCGAAAGAATGCAGGAATAATTATCTACCGATTAGTACACGACGATCGATTAAAAGAATTAAATCTCGTTCCCGCAATCGCGATATCTTTGGTAAGACGAAATACTTTTTCGAAATGAAAAGGAAGGACGGAGACCCTAGAAGAAAACCGAAGCAAGTAAACGATCGATTATTTAGGAAAGAAAAGAGGATGCTGGTGGATTTATCGAGTACTATGAGAAATGAGGATAAATCTATCAACGATCTTGGCCTAGATTTTCGATCCAAGTTGGAGCAATATGTATCACTTTGCAAGAACATTAAATATTATTTAATAAGCAATGATAAAAAAAGGGACGTTGGTAATTTGTTATAACTAAAGTATAAATTTGTCAAGAGTGTGTTAGCGCCGTGATTCGTGAGAAGGATTTTACTTCTGCTAAACGACGAGAGACTATAGTAAAATTCGAGTTATTCGGGTCATAGAGACTGCCACTGCGAAGATAAAGAATGACAGAGCTACCATTCAGAGAATAGCAGCCAGCCTCTGGAGCAGATCGATATTTCCTGGCAACCGTGGAGAGGGTGCCCACGCCACTGCCGTTTTACCCTCTGTTTGTAACAATGCGAGTCGGCTCCTAACGTCTAGCGATGGATTTGAACCACCACGCCGCACCGATCACATATCACCAAAACTTATCTCAATTATCTTCCCAAACAACACGGTCCTTTTTTTTTTCCCTTCTTTTCTTTCTTTCTTTTCGACCCTATTTAATTAAAATATTGGCTCTAGTTTTTTCCCACTAACCCAATATTATTAAATTAAAATCAATGTTTCAATCAATTAGCTAGATATAGTTTAAATATAATGTACCAAAACTGTGCTCGGTAATTATCATTTCTACGGTTGACCAAATAATAAAGACAAATTATAAATGAGCATTTGCGTTTAAGGGTTGTCGCCAACTTGGACTCAATTTACTCGACTTCATTACAAATCGACGATGTATGCGTGAGCTATGAGTATAGCATATGCGTAAGAAAGGTTTCAATTATTTCCTGAGGACTCGCCGTATTTGTTCATGGTAACAATCAACAGTTACCTGCTCTAGTATATCACAGTAAGACGATATCATTTCAACTTGTAGCCAATATTCTTTCGCATAATCACTTGGACCATTTATCGAAGCTAACGATCTTTTAACGTAGAAGAGGAAATTTCAAAAGCAAATAAATAATTGATCGCAAGTATAGGGTAGAAAAGCTATCTTCCGATCACTTTATCGGTTAACGTAATTATGTTTAAGATCGTTCATTATAGACAATGAAAACATTTAAATACATATTAAAATGTTGAATAAATGACGAGTCTTTAATGATAACCTTATTAATATCGGATAATAAGGTATGGGGAAAGATAGTGTTCAATCAGAGTTTGATCCAAGCAAGGGGCACGATCGTTGAATGTCGTTAATACCGTTACTATGGTTGTTTGCGCGTGCCGTTTTGTTGTTGCAAACGGTTTTCCCATAGCAGTTGTGGGGGTGGTTGAAAGAGATGGGATGGAAGAAGCTCCGCCTAGTATGCCCACGAGTGGGGTAGATAGATAAAGCCGATTGGTCAGTGATATCGATGCGTCTAGCTTGTCACCCAATGGGAACGTCCGACCTCGTCGGGATGCGCTGTTTCAAGTCTACTCCTCGAGGACGATGATGACGACGACGACGACGACGACGACAACGACGACGACGACGGCGGCGGCGTCGACGACGTTCTCCGTCGCGTACCCCGCATCATCCTGTTCTCTGCTAGCGCCTATATCTGGATTTCATTATTGGTGAGTTCCCTTAGATTTTGTTTCCTTTTTACAATCATATTTTCAAATCCCAATATCATTTTCACTCATCCCTAAACTGTCCCTATTTTATTAGACATTTTTGTGTTTTATTTTTCATTATCTGACCCACACACACACAAAGTTTGAAACGTTTTATCTAACATAGCTGACAATAAAGTCGAAATTAGGAATCTAGTCTCTTATTCGTGTGTTAACGACAAGTGACAAGTGAGTAATGATTGATGGTGATGATAATCTCTGGTGACGTGTTTTCTTTAGTGATTTTGTTAAAGAAACTTCACGATTTGGCAAATTTGTTTCCTGGAAAATATATATCATCGGTCTTCATGTTTAGAGTCCCTAAGTTTTTCTCTTTTTTTTTTTCAGTCACTAATAAATAAGGGTAAGTGAACATTTCGAAGAACTGTGATAATACTCTTTGCGATAGTATTAAAGTTTTATATACCGTGATTGTGCGAGGACAATGTTCTGTGTAGAAAAAATGAAAATCAAATTAGACAAGCTTTAATTATTAATATATTAGCTTAACTATTATTTACATGGTAATACCGATGATTAGTCCTTTTGATAAAAGCATGGGTCACAAAAAAAATCGATAAACCGATCAAAGAGAGAAGAAAAGACTTGATGAAGTAGTTATCGACATGGAGGATGCTTAGTGTCCATTTAAGAGTTGAGTCAGCGTTCCCCATCAACGTCGTTCCACCCTAATTCGTTAACACGTGCTGTGCATTTAGTGCCTTTTGTTCGTCACGTGCCATTTTAATATCCGACTGTCATTTTTTTGTCGCGTTCGGTGCCTTTTATTTCATATTTTATCTCTTCATCTTAGTACACCCTTGTAATCTTTTGTCCTTTGTTTTCAAGATCATTTCTTGATCATTGCGTCACGTGACTTTTTCTTTATCCACCCTTTTCTCTCTCTCTCTTTCTTTCTCCTTTATTTCTACCATTTGTCAAAAGCAAGCGACATGGATCGATTTGAAAAAAAAAAGTATCCATCGATTTGGAACGCGCGCGAGCAACCAACCCTTTACGTAATTTATCACGTGGCAATCGATACTTTATTTCTCTTGCATATTACTTTTGCGTTTTGATATTCATAGTAAGAGAAAGTGTATTATAATTTTTCAATAAACCGATTAAAATTGGTATTCCTTAATTATGTTTGAAATTATTTTAAAACATTGCGATCGGTTGTGAAAACAGGACAGACGAAATACTCTGAGAGTTTAAGTGAGAAATACGAGAAACGTACAGTAGGGCTGTATTCTGTTTCTCTCTTTCTCTCTTTCTCTCTCTCTCTCTCTTCTCTTCGGTCCCTTCAAGACAGAGATTCCCCGGAGAGATCGGGGATTAGGGATGGAGAGTCTGCCACTCCAAATAAACACCCCTACACTCCCATACTTTTCTACCCTTATATCTTTCTTTATAATATATATATATATATATATATAAAAGTACGTACACAACTGTATACAGTCGATAGATAAGAGACTTAATAGGAATACGCAAACAGGATATAATCCAAAGTCCTCTTTCCGATCTGTTTTCTTCGAGTAATTGTAAAATTGTCGTCCATATAATTTATGCGATATTCTGATTCTTCTTTATTTGATGATGTACTTTATTCGAATGTACTCTACGGCAATATATTTACATTAAAAGAGTTCACCCTATTATCTCCTTGAAAATAAGAAGAAAAGAAAGAGAGAAAGAAGAGAATTTCGCAAAGATTTATTAGGATTTTTAGTCAGTGTTTAACGACGAGTTGTCACTAATCCTTTCAGGGGTTCTAGTATCGTAAAGACAAATCATGTGACTTGGCCTACTCTAGGGACTGCCGAATAACAACGCAACACGACTGGAATTAGTCCTGTAGCAAACCCAATAATTAGAAAATGTCTGGATTCGCGGCAGCGGGTCTTGTGGCCTTCGATTCCTTCAAGTCTAAAGCGTCGGAGAAACTTTCTGGGTAATGTCAAAAATCCTTTAAAAGAAAATTATTATAGCGCTAAAGCTTTTTCTTTGATTCTTCCTTGCTTCTACGATAAAGGCATTGAAAATTGATGAACTCCTCTTAAATAATGTACGATATAGATTTAGAAGGAGTAATGCCGGCTATGAGGAATTCGAGATGCCTCCAGAGGCTAGTAAAGACAACAGAGGTTTCGAGGATGAGCGGGGATACAGCAGACAAGCGTCTTTCGATTCTCTTCCGGAACCAACAAGACCACCATTACGACATATCGATACTTATTGCAAACCGGAATGCCCATGTTTATCCAAGAGATACACCATTGCCGTATTGGCTTGTTTAGGTAAATTGCTCATTTATTTCCATATTTTCATGGATATATTCTTGAAATATCGTTGACAAATCTGATGGAGAAACACGATTCAATTTCCAGGATTCGTTATTTCGTTTGGCATGAGGTGCAACATGGGAATGGCAAAACTGGTGATGAAAAATACGACCGAGGAAGGTGAACAATTAAAGTTTAATTGGACTGTCGCAACGGAAAGTGCCATGGATTCATCCTTCTTTTGGGGTTATCTCATAACACAAGTCCCGGGTGGATTTCTAGCGTCCCTCTATCCCGCCAATAGAATATTTGGTATTGCTATCGCGATATCTTCTTTCTTAAATCTTCTCGTACCTGGTGCTCTTAAGGTCGATCCAATCGTCGACATGATCGTCCAAGCTATGAAAGGTTTCGTTGAGGTATGATTAACTCTTGTAACTTTCACAACTTTTGCCCAACCCTATTTATATATGTAGGTATATAATCTTAATTAGATACTTAATAAAACGTATTAGGATATTTTGATTTTCTTTAGGGCGTTACATATCCAGCCTGCCATGGTATTTGGAAATTCTGGGCTCCACCACTCGAAAGATCACGATTGGCTACCTTGGCATTTTGTGGATCGTACGCAGCGATGGTGATAGGAATGCCGCTTTCCGGTTTGTTGAGTCATTGGTTCGGCTGGACTGCGTCATTTTATTTTTATGGTATATTTCTTTATTATTTCATTTCAATCCAATCAACCTTATAACCAATATTGCAATTATTTAATCCATTCTAGGTAAAAAAAAAAGAATGTTCACATTTCAGGTATCGCTGGTTTAATTTGGTATTGTTTCTGGCTTTGGCTGGCTTTTGAGAAACCATCGAAGCATCCATCGATTTCTGCCAAAGAGCTTCGATATATCGAGGATTCGTTAGGTCAAGGACAAACTGTAGCACCCATACCTACTTTCTCTACAACACCATGGAAAAAATTTTTCACGTCTATGCCGGTCCATGCAATAATCGTCGCTAACTTTTGCCGATCCTGGAACTTTTATCTCTTGGTTCTTTTTCAAGCCCGCTTCATACACGAGGCCTTCAATATCCCGCTCGTCGAAGTACCTACGAGTTATTATTAATGCTTTTCTCTTTTTTCAAAGTTATTCAAATATTTTTCATTAACTCGTTCAATTTTATTCTGAGAGTCTTGGCTAATTTAATTATAAAACTTATTTATATAATTACTTATATGCACATATTATTATTATGTATCCTATATTCTCTAATTTCTTTACTTTGTTCTTTAATCGACAACTACCGAACGAAAGAACGAACGAACGAATGAACGAACTAACGAATAAACTAATATAAAGTATTATTTTTTATCAGACTGGCATGGTCGGTTCGCTCCCGCATTTGATGATGACATTTATCGTTCCGTGCGGAGGTCTACTGGCGGATTATCTTCGTAGACGTGGCATCATGTCGACGACGAACGTCAGAAAGCTCTTTAATTGCGGTGGATTTGGCATGGAGGCTATCTTTTTTTTGGTCGTCGCGAATGCAACTATGCACAAGAATGGCACAGCGGCGAACTTTGCTCTTATTTTTGGTGTCGCCTGCAGCGGTTTTGCTATTTCTGGTTTCAACGTAAACCATTTAGACATCGCACCGAAATACGCGAGTATTCTGATGGGCATGTCTAACGGTATCGGGACGATAGCTGGTCTTCTGGTGCCATTTTTCGTAGATAACATTACGAAAAATAAGGTGAGTAAGAAGTTAGATCGATCGAAATAGACTTTATAAAATGAAACTTCATATATTCCACATAGATGAATGAGTGTATTCATCTATGAGTGTATTCATCCTCGTTATCAAAAGGAAACCTATACATCCAAAATTGATCCTAAAAATAAATGTTTCAGGCTGCCGAAGAATGGAGAAACGTGTTTATCATTGCCGCCTGCGTTCACTTTTTCGGAGTTATCTTTTATGCCATTTTTTGTTCCGGAGAATTGCAACCTTGGGCTGACTCTACGGCCGAAGAACAGAAAAGTTGGAATCCTATGAATGAACTTGGTCAGACTAAACCACCTGTACCACCGCCGCCGGCAACAATGCAGTCCGAATTTATTGTGAGTTTTTTTTCTTCATATTTTTATATTAATATTCTGTTAAATTATTTACAGTTGAAGACAATATTTATATTCATTCAGAAACAACCGTCCCTCGGAAATGGCACAAACCCAGCCATTACCGATGATTGGAATGATTATTCTCAATCGTCGATTACTGCCGATCATACTTACGGTCAACAACAAGAAAAGACACCTGTCATAAGTTACGGATCGACGGAAACAAATAGTAACAATCCTTTCCACTCGACGAATCCTTTTGCCACGGATTTAAACACGACTTTGGTCCAGCCACCGGCCAGAGACGATTACGCGCACGACGTTACTCAGAATCAATGGAATTAAAAGATTTATTCGCATGATTCGCTACTTCGTGGCTAAAGAAAAAAGAAATTAGGGAAGATTTTTTTAGCGAGAAAATAATTTATTCTACTCGTTTATTTTTCACTTCAATTGTTTCATAAGCGCAAACGTTCGAGTTTACGTATATATATTCTTATATAACTAATATTTATTTTCATTATTAAGAAAGAACTAAAAATCCGCCTCGGAATAGACTAATACATTAATGACGACAAAAGCAAGCAACTGGAAAAATAAAAATATAATGCGATTTGCTACATGGAATATAGAAACATTTGACAATAAAGGCCAAGAGACTCTTAAAGAATGAATTGACAGCAAAATCAACGTATATGTATTATAGAAGAAAAATGAAAAAGAAAGGTAAAGGACAAAAGCTCTACCCTGAATACAAAGTAATCTACAGCGGAGTAACAAAGAGTCGCTATAGCAATAAAAATGAAATACCGAGATTACATACAGCAGGGTGATTATATATCCCCATGAATCTTAGTTGTAGTCAGGCTGAATACAAGAGAACAAATATACTCTCAATTTACGCACCAGAAAACAACAAACCAAAAGCACTAAGGAAATCATTTTTGAATCAACTTCAAGTCACAATTGACAAGTGACCACATGAAAAATATCCGTGACAAATCGCCAATAGGATACAGAAACGTAGGTCATCCTCGAAAAAAATGGAGCGTCAACCTGAGAGAAAAGGCAGGCAAATGAAGATTAAACAGGGCGTTTCACCTAAAAAGGAAGAAGAAGAAGAAGAAGATTATTAAGAAATGATGGTATATCTAAAGGGAAGGGGATACGGAGAATGAAGATTCTCTTTAAAAAAGATAAATGCCTGCGCGCGAATGGATTAGAATTTTACCATTTTATAATCAGAACAAAACTTATTTCTAGTATCTCGCTATTGCGAATGCTAAATGAAATAATTAATGAAAGTAACTATTTGTGAAAGACAATATTATTATTCCAAATTTTGGTTAGCTTAGAAAGATTTTGCGAGGTGTTTAAGCTTCAATTTAAGCTTACATAATAAATCGTTAACGATAAAAATGAAAGTAAGAAAAGAGAATTAACAATCTCTTTTCGTGGATTATCGAATTATAAGTATTATCTACGTATAGGCAACTGCTTTGAGATCAAAGCGAAGACAATAAGAATCTTTTTGCCGACAATAAGCTCATTTTACGACAATAATTAATAGAGGACATACCCTTTAGGTGTGTATACATTAGTGATTGATTAATTGATCGATTACGCGATAATTTGGTGAAATTTTCAACAAAAGAAAGATAAACATGTAAAAAAAAAGGTCGAAATTTGTTCAACTATTGCGACTAATGCAACGCAATCGTTGAAATCAATATTAAGGTATTATTCATTTTTCTCTCTATGTCGTCTCCTTCTGTCACTGTATCTATCTCTATTTCTCTTTATAAACCGACGAATCAAAATCGTCGTCTCGTGATGGTAGAATTATAGCAATAAATTAGTGAAAAATTCGTTTCATCTATGTGGATATATTACAACAAAAGTATCTTATCGTTTAAAATCACGCGAGTAAGCTCAACGCGTGAAAGACAAAGTTTTAATGAAAGTAATCCGCAAGGAAGTGATAATATTATTGAAAGTAATAGCGTTATAGTTAGATTAAACGCGATCAAACTCTAATATTTAATTCAAATCAACAAAGAAGAAATAAAAAAGAACAAAGTGAAAAAACGATGAAAGTAAATTGAAAGTAAATCGATATAGGTTTCATTGTGAAATTAAGAAAAGTATGTTAAATTATACATGGTTTAGATGTATTTCTATTATCTATTGATAATATATATGGAATATATACATGCTCCATTCTACGTATACAGATATACACGAAATTATAACTATAAATGTATATATGCAGGGAGTTTCCTAAGTACCTGTAATTAATTTCTCGCGTAATTTCAATTCAACATTCATTCGCAAGAGAAACCAAAAATTATTCTTATTTTAAATCATTATTTAACAACGTTCCCCTGATAATTGATGTTGCAATTTCTATCGGTATTAACGTTTTTATCCCCCTACTCTCCCTTTCATAAAATAACGTAACTAACAAGTGTATCATATAGATACGTGTATATACACTTACACGCATACTTAACGTATATATATATATATACCCAACATTGTTAAAATCTTATTTGATCACAAGTTAGGAAAGAATAAGTACTAAATTATGTGGGTAAATAAATGGATCATCTATTTGTATCGTTTCGCGGGGCGAATCGTAATAATTCATTGTATACATATACACATATACATATTACATTTACATATACATATACATATACATATATATATACATATATATATACATATACATATACATATACATATACATAAACATAAACATGAACATGAACGATATACATATACACATAGAAATACATGTGTGTTGATAATAAGGAAAAAACGGGAGGTAAGAAAAACTATCGAACATCCTCCTTTTCGTTGCCCTAAGATCTAAAAAATTAGTCAATTTATGAGAGACCTTTTTAAGATGACAGTTATATCTATATAGATATCGATATACGTGTAAAATCTAATGAAACGATAAATTCGTATATACACATACATACGCAGGATACACGAAGATATAATATATATATACGTATATGCATTGTTATTATTATTGTTATTATTATTACTGTTCGTAAGTCGTATTTAAAAAAAAAAAAAAAAAAAGTATAAACGAGCAAGTTTATAGACAAATACGCGTCGTTAATAATTATAATAATTATACCAAATATGTGCAATATACATACGTATGAGCGAACAATGGTAATATTCGTGCGTTAGGTAATCGTGTTAATTCAAATTGACGAGAGCTTTATGACAAATGTTGCATAACCAGGATTAACTTATAATTAATCTGATTCATTATTTTAGTTACAACTTTTTTTCTACTACGTATATACGTAATTAATAATTTATATGTTTATCTAGTTTCAAATGTTTCCTCGATCATTGTTCTAGATTAGGAAGATTTATAATTTAATGTAATTTAATCTCGTTTAGGGTTAAAAGTCAAATGTGGTAGATATATATATCTTTCTCTCTCTCTCTCTCTCTCTCTCTCTCTCTCTCTCTCTCTCTCTCTCTCTCTTTCTCTCTATCTATCTATCTCTCTCTCTCTCTCTTTCTCTCTATCTATCTATCTCTCTCTCTCTCTTATTCTTTTTCCAGGGAGGGAGAATATATTTAATTGAGAGATAGTTGGGTACAGTAATTGATATTTGTATGAGATTTGCAACGTGTCGACAATAATGACGAATTCCTTAATAATACATTACACGCGTTAATGAATGTAAAAACAGTTTGAGAGTAGATTAGGATTTATCGTGCGATATTTGTTATGTCTATCTATGACAATACTGGCATCAAAAGAGTAGGAAACGACACAATCGAGAGATCAGCTAGAACTCGTTATCGGTGTCTTGAGCAATTTCTACTCTTTCTGCAGAAAGAAAAAAAAAGCGATAAAGCGGTTATGACTACTCGTCGAATCGTTATTATCAAAATTGTTCCTTTTCTATTAAATCTTCAAGTATTAGTTAAGATCGTCGATTTGATTTTATTAAACATACGTTATTTTTCGATTGAATGATTTTAATGAAATATTTCTATTTAATGTTATAAATACGTTCGACTCGCCTATTTTGGGTCCTTTGATAACTATATTAAATTATTCTAAGCGATATCATTCGCTCGTTAAGTATACACTTATATAGGTATGCATATATACATACATACATGTACGTTTATATGCATATCTTGCTTGAATATGAAAATATTTTGAACGATAGAGACTATGCTGATAATATTACAATAAGAGCTACGATTACGTCGTCTTATCTCTGACAATAATATTCAATAATAAAATTCGTGTTAGAAAAGTATATTGGTGAACCGCATTATTTCAAAATCGTGTAGAGAAAGAGTTGAGTGTATACTGTTTTATAATTTTTCGAATGTAAGTTGAAAAAGGATTTGAAAGAAATAGTGATGCATCGATTATCAATTAACAACTCGATATGTTTTCCTTTCCAACACGATTCGTTAATGATTCATGTTAACACAAATTTTCTTTTTAATTGTAAATATGTAGATTGTAATCGTGGCTCGTCCTAAAGTGGAAAGAAAAATTCCAGTAACATTATTTCGTTAAGAATGTACTATATGTAATATTCACCATTATACATTGGAGTAGTAACCGGCCTAAAGTTAAAACGCAGTTTCATCGCTGATGAAATGTGGGGCGATAGTAATGGGGCTTAGGATTGGGGAAAAAAAATATAATGAAATCATTCTATAATGTAACATCGATTCTAAGGAATTATTACATGAAATATCTAGGATTAAGTTCTAATGCTGTTCGAACAATAATACTGATGCATTAATATATGCATACAAATAAGTATATAGATATATAGCTGGAGAAATGATAGTCAAAGATGATAAGAGTACGATGAGGATGATAATAATTAAACGTGACAATATACTTACACTTATTATATACTATGTATTAAAAATACGGAGTGTACCGATGCAGAGCTAGCAACACCTGCTGCAAATCATAGTTTTGCAATAATTGTATGTTTTTTAAGCTTTATCTTAAGCCTGAAAAAATATAAAATGAAAATAAAATCAATTCAAATAGATTCAAACAGATTAATAAATGTTTATTTGAAAGAGATATATGTATATTTTCTAAAACAATGTGCTTCATTATGTTTCAATGGGAATAAATATAATTGTAATATAGATAAATCATTGGTAATGTTTTTATCGGTACACTCGGTAGATAAACGCTTTATAATAATTAGCTTTACATAAGTACCTACGTATACATGATGTAATGCTTGTATGCACATATATAAACATCAATTTTTGACGTATAATACTACATATGTTTATGTATATCACTTTGAAATCAATAGTAAAGAAGAGGGTAGATATTATTTTCATCTTGTACGCGTATAAGATTGCAAACTGAGAGATTCAAGTTGATTGATTCACATCCGAGGATATATAACTATAAGAAAATAAGAAAAAAGAGAGAATTTGGATGTAAAAAAAAAAAAAAGAGAGAAATGAAAAGATGGCTATAAATGGGAAAGATAAAATACGAGATAACATTGTCGATACTAATAAATATATTCAATAATAATAATAATAATAACAATGATGATGATGATGATAATAATAATAGTAAAAAAATTAGTTATAGGCGATGATAATAATTAATATACTCGTATGCCATTATCGGAAAAGCAGGTTCCACAAGTGTTTATTTTAAGTACGCGTATTCCTGAATTTTTCTTTCACATGCAACATATGTACGCGTGCAAGTAAATATTTATATATGTATTTGATGATGTTTATTATTATTATTATTATTATTATTATTACTGTAATAGACAATAACGCGAAGAAAAATTTAAATGGAAATAAAAATAATACATTTTAATGACAATAATATGACTAATGGAAAAGAATTCTTTTTCATCTTGCGATCGTCTTATCGTAATCAATAAATGTTATATTTCTCGATATGTAGACATATAGATATTTTAATGTAGTTCAATCGATGTTTCTTCGAAATTCTCCCTCAAAGTTATTTCATTTACATATATGCATATGTATGTATGTAGTTGAGAAAACGTCTTGTTTTTTTGTCTAGCAACATTTTAGACGATTGCATGAGATCGACGAGAGAAAGATAAGCGTATTAATTGTGATTATAATAATCGATGGCTTTCGATAGCTCGCCGTTAGTGATATTTAGTATGTACATATATGTATGTATTAACTTTTGAACGTCCGTACGTGTGAGTAAATTCTTTTTCCAAATACGATACCCACCGGGCGGCAAAGTGTTTAATCTTGATTAATTACGAAGAAAGGAGAAGAATAAGGAAAAGAAAATAAAAGTACATAGAGTTGTATGTAAGCTAATAAAAAGACGTATATTATATATTGTGAGACTCACACGAAATGCAACGCAGTGCAACGCACACGTATAGTTACGATCTCTCATTGTTATACCGTATTTCTGTTTTTTCGTGAAAGTTTAAATTATAAGCCTCCGCGGTTACCAGTGACGAGCCTGGTCAGAAAGGGGGAGAGAGAGAGAGAGAGAGTTTTGCATCACGCGAACCGTTTTGTCATTTCGTCTGCTTCCTGTCCCGAGAAGTACTAGCTAGACCCCTTTTCCTATGCGATTTAAACGTTGCGTTGGGTACGAACGTTCCATTCCGCTTGATGATAATGTTGTGTATCCGTTTCTCAGTTTTTAACTTCTGCGATATTTTTCTATTCAATTAACATCGAGAAGATTCATTTGATAATAATGGAAAGAATAAGAAAATTTTATTGCAATTAGTAAATTGTCAAAATTAGCGTTACCTTGCTAATTTTTATTAGTATATAAAATTTGTATTAGCATATAAAATAATGAACGCGTTAATACCTTTAATTCCTATGTTTTTTTGTGCATGAACAATTCGTTATTGCACGAATAAACTCATGCAAAATCATCGACGGATGTATTTACAATTCGTAGATTTGTAGAGTACGTAGAGTACTTAGAATACTTACAATTAGAGAGAGAGAGAGAGAGAGAGAGAGAGAGAGAAAGAGAGGATGATTAATTCTTCTTATTTAAAGTTAAGATATGTATGTGTGTACGATGTGTGTATGTAAGTATATTTACCTACGTTATACGATTAAACGTTCTAATTAGAAAGAAAAAAGAAAATAACCTAAGAACGTTCGAGTAATCACCGAGTTCGAAATAATAAAGATCATTTTCGCGTTTAAATTTCTCGTACGACGTTTATGGAGATCATTCTTTCTACGATTTAGCTTCCTCTTCCTCTTCCTCTTTCCTTTTTAGCTGTTAAAAGAAACTTAAACAGTTTGGAAAGATTTCTTGATGCATATTTATTTCTAATGCATATTTATCATAGTTGCCACATTAAAGGGGTGGTCACCCTGTGTGATGGGTTGAATTTGGATTTTCTAATATTCCAAGTTGTTGCTCCAAAGCTACAGTTGTTAGAAGAGTCCTAATAGAATGTTTTCATATGTAAATGTATATTATCATAATTGCTTTGATAAAATGTAACATACATTTTGGTGCAACAAGGTGGATTTTTTTGCAACGATCGGAGAAGAAGGAAGAGTAAAAGAGCAGTAGGGGAAAGTGAGTTCTCCACGTGTTCCGGCACCGACACGAAGGCTCGACAGCTCACTCGAGTTCGTTCCTCTGCTCATTGCAGTGCTTTCGGCCACTCGGAGGCCCAGCACGCATGTTTCTTAGACTTTGCTCATAGCGTCATAGCATCATAACGTCTCTCTCACGATCAGAGTACGAAAAACTTTTCTTACTTTCTAATATTTAGTCTTCCGCCAGATCGTTCCTCTTTTATTATAGAAGATACCTTTGTATAAAAAGTGCTTTGTATAAAAAGCACTTTGCAAGGAAAGCATTTTAGTTTAGTATCGTTTATATTCGTCTATCTTTTTTTTTTTTACGTGCCTGAATGATATATTACAAATACGAATCAGAGGAGTGCAGGAGATGGCGATCAATTTCGAGAGATATCTTTTTTTCCTCGTCCTTTTCTCAGCGATCTTCGTCCATCAACGTGAGTAAAACAAAACTTTTCATTAATTTCTTTGACAATAAATGAATATACATAGTGTCTTGTTGGATCGATGGATCGATGGATCGATGGATCGATGGATCGATGGATCGATGCCAAAAACATTTTCACTAGCCTGGCAGACACAATTACTATTCCTCTCAAGTTTATCGCACAGTCGTCACGTTTTTGAAAAGCGCGAAAGTGAAAATTAAATTTGAAATCGATTTTTAAAGTAAAACGTGTAAAGAGGAAACGTCGTTGTCAAAAGGGACGTTACAAATATTTATTTATGAGATAAATAATGTTATTACTAATAATTAAATTTCCTCTCAATAATTTTATTGGGGCATTTATAGGGCTAAATATTATATCATCCTGGAAAAAAAACATATGATACAATTTATGTAAAAGAAACACCTTGTAACGCAGAATCAGTTGAGATAAAAATCTTGTAAAGAAAGTAAAAAGTGACCGATCTATCGATAGAAATCGCGACGGCTCGCGACCTTCACCCACTTGCCTCGTTTCTATTTATCTTTTTTATCTAACATAATGTAAATGCAATGATCCAATAATAATGAATTATTAAAGAGTCATGTAATAGTAATAATTATGCCGTAGTTACAATACACAATAAATATGTACTTTAACTCGTCCTTTAAAATCGACCTATTTTACTCGTATAACGCGATCTCATTTATTTTTTTCTTATTTTTTCATTTTGTTCACAGACAACGTAAGCGCTCAGAACAAAACCCTGAAGGACCTCTTCAACAGTACATCGTGCGCTAAACCGCCTTTCGAGTGTCCACATCCACAAATCGAATTTTATTTGTACACAAGGTAAACTTGCTCGTTGTTTTTAAACGATAAAGATTTTCTCGCGTTTACTTCCCTTTCAGGGGATCTTTTATTATGAAAACACGGAACGTACAAACGTTTTATACATTACAATTAGATGTTAAACTATGAAGGAACTCTTCTACACACTGAAAACCTCGAGATGAAGATTTAATCTCGGATAAAGAAACTTTCCTTTTCAAGATCACGATCATTTCTCATCTCTCGTATCGAAAGTGTCCTCCTTTCGTTTTCTACCTTTCTCCAACGTTTACATATGTGTACGTATATATGAATACGCATTCGTTACACGCTCGCTGAGCTACAGATATTTACCATTGACCCTGCTTACGTCATAGCCACCTTGACTATGGTGAAATAAATTTGTAAATCATCAGCATAAACAGCCCTAATAGTGCTTATCTTTTTGCAGAATTATCTTAATAGACTTTATAATTGGTGTCTCATTAATAATTAATTTCTCAATTTTTGTAAATGCCATATTAACCATATATACCATTTAACTGTAAGAGGAATTTTCAAATTATTTCATTATTTTGTATTATGTCCTTACCTCTTATAATTATTTTTTCTTTTCTGAATGTTTGTTTTGTAAAATAAAGTAAAAAGTAATATTGCTTATTAGATTTTTTATTGAAAATCAAATCATTTGTTTAATACTAAACCTACAACGCGCGGGGTTAAATGTTTAAAAAGGTTAAAAATTATGATCAACTTACTTTAGTCTTACTTTATACTATGTCATTATATCCATAACTACACTGTATCCATATATGCACTACACACACTCGCTCACATATGCATATCACTTGCATAGGAAGAATACACGCACACGCGACGCGAAATAAATTACATACTTAAATAATATCGTTGTTACACCTTCCGACGCTCGAAGATAACTGAAAATTAATATGAAAATTAGTTACGAATACATACGAAAGATACCGAACATGTACGAAGGTAAATATCAAATCTAACGACGAAAATGACAACGTTCGGTTGTCAACACTGGCCGAGGAATGACAGAGAGGAGAATTTAAACAATACATTCTAACAAGCTCAAGTCGGTAGTTAGGGAATAGTTTTTCTGTGTGTATTTCATATATAACGAATTTCCTATAATTCACCAAGAGATGTTAACATAAACCGATGCTTTCGACCTAATTATTTTTATATCAGATGAATTTATCGGAAAATTTGCAGAGACACGCAAAAAGATCCTTTACTCTTGGACGTCCGAAGCTTCGAGTCGCTCTACTATTCCAGGTTCAACAAATCTAATCCAACGAAGATCATTATTCATGGTTTTGGTGGCGGTAGAAATTTGGCACCTAGTACGGATCTAAGACGTGGTAAATAATTCACATATCTCCTTAATAAATACGAATTTATCCAATTGAATTGGTTCCTATTAAGATTCAAACCTAATTTTATTGGCTTATCAATAGTAAGATTTAAAAGGAATGTTTGATATTTAAAATTCTTCATTTCTAGCGTACTTCAAACGAGGCAATTACAATATCGTTATTGTCGATTATGGCACATTGGTACGCGAGCCTTGTCTTTCTCAGATACAATGGGGACCAGATTTCTGTTCGCGATGTATAGCGCAATTGGTTAGGTACTTGAGGGATCATCCTCGAGGCACGAAGGTAGACAATATTCATGTTCTTGGATATAGCGTGGGTGCTCATATTGCTGGACTGATAGCCAATTATTTGCCTGACGATAAACTCGGCAGGATAACAGGTAAATTCAACATTTATTCTCTTTTATTCCCTTCTCTTATCTTCTCTCTAATTACTTTTATTTTTTCTACCGACTTTCCATTTCTTTTACCTGTCGTTTAACGTTTCACTCGCTTCGTAGTTATATATTTCTTTATTTTTCATGGCTCTGCTAATGAATAGTTTTGTGCCACAAACAACACTGTATATTTCTGTTCTGTATCCGTTTCACTTTCGGTCATTTTCTGGCTTACTTTCGAAAAAAAAAGAAAAATAAAGATTCACTAGAGCTTTCTTATCTCTGTTAATATAAACGCGCCAGGCAGCCAGCCAGCCAGCCAGCCAGCCAGTTAGCCAGAATCAACTTTCACTGGCACAACTTATCTGGCACACTATTGTCGTCGCATTATTAGACTCGATCATTCATTTATTTAAGAAAATGACAACTTATTAAATTGTTGGTCAAATTTTAAGCTAGATAAAAATGAAATTAAATAAAGTCGATAATCTAAAATCGAAAAGAGAGAGAGAGAGAGCAGAATCACTAAACTGCTTGTGATTTTTTATGTCCTATCCAATAGGCCTCGATCCAACGATATTTTTCTACATGAACGGCAACCGTTCGATGGACTTAGACGAGACAGACGCCCATTTCGTCGACGTTATACATACCGGTGCAGGAATTTTAGGCCAGTGGGGCCCGAATGGGCATGCAGATTTTTATGTCAATGGGGGATCGAGCCAACCTGGATGCGCGACCTCTTCTCTACTCCGTGAGTACGATCACCAAACTTATTTTCCCGATTTCATCAAAGTGAGTTAAAAAATATTAACCCTTTGTGGTCTTATGTCTGCTCTCAGCCATTACAGCAAAGAATCATACTAATCTTACATTATATTCATCCATGTATCAATTTATACTTTCTCAACCTGTGTGGTTTTTTTTTGACGACCAATAAATAAGTACGACACCCATGTCTAAATTTAATACGACCGCAAAGGGTTAAAAAGGAAAAACATGTTAGCTAAAACACACCTCGGTTAATTGTATTATATTCTTATCAATAGTAAGAGCCGAATAAAAGTTTTATCTCTTAGAAACTCTCTCTTGCGACCACACCAAAGTAACACCGTATTACATAGAGTCGATCACGACGAAAAAAGGATTTTGGGCAGCACCCTGCGGCAATCTTTTCTCTTACCTGATCGGTTGGTGCAATCCGCCGTTGGAGAATTACATTCTCATGGGAGAGGACGCGCCACATACGTTAGTTTTCAATATTATATAAGACGTTATGTGAAATAGATGAAATGTATAATCTATTTACTCGTACCTTTTATTTTGTTTCATCTATTACATTCGTAAAGAGCACGAGGCATCTTCTATCTGTCAACAAACGCACACAGACCGTACGCCCGAGGACTTCCCGTAAAAAAGCAGCAACAGACAAATCGGAAGCGATCGTCTTACCGCCAGTATTAAGCTTGCTCAAGCAGCTCATTAATATAATTATAGAATAGCTCACGTCTATCAACCTATTCGCGTTAATTATTACATTGAAATAATTTATAGAAAAGAAAAATAACACGCACTCGCGAGACAACTTTCATTTTATTAATTTCAATAATTTATTGAAAGAAAACAATTTACGACCTACACATTTTTTTCTCAATTTTTTTCATGCCAACCTGTGAAATCGTCCAAAAATGAATTATTCATCATTTATATAACAACCTCTGTCGCAATATTATAATAATGCATATGTATATGTATTTATGTATTATCAATACGATCAAAGGTTGATTTCGAAATTGATTTCGAATCATGTTATATTCGATTTATCAATTTTCAGGATACATCTCAAGCAAGTTTACAAATTTACACATGTATGTATGTACATATGTATGTATGGGTACTGGGAGTTTATTGGATTTCTCAGAAAAAAAAAAACGTTTCTCGTTGCCAGAGAACATGCTTATATGATTTTTTATGTTAACAACAATATTTATTATATAATAATTAAGGACATAATAATAACTTCTATGGATTTACATTGTCGCACTAAACCTTAATATGTATGTATAATATGCAATGGAATGATTACAAGTTCCCGATACAATATCATCGTATCAAGTTTACTTCGTTTACGGGTTTTCTATCTTCTCCCCTTCACCTTCCTTCCCCGCCCTCTTCCACCCTCTTCTCCTTACAATTATTTTCTTTTAGAGATTTTATTTGCACGAGATAATCATTACATGTATATAAACGAGTTTTAACAGTTTTCTCTTTCTCTTTTGCACACGCACAAGCAAACGCACAAGCAAACACGCACAAGCACACGCACAAACACACGACAAGTATACGCACAAGCACACGAACTCTCTCTCTCTCTCTCTCTCTCACCCTCTCATTCTCTCCCTTTCTATCGCTACTTCGAGAAAGATTTATATGTTTTTTTTCTTCTCAGACGAGACGCTTCGTTAAGATGCCTGCAATCAAAATCCCAATTTTATTCTTCTTTCTCCCTCTTTCCAATTTTTCTTTTTATTATTATTATTATTATTATTATTATTATTATTGTTTTCTTCCTTAAACGAAGATGAGAAGGCGTTTGAAAGTTCTACGTTGAAAATGTAATGTTGATCGTGCGGACAAAATGAAACATTGTCCCCTTAAAAAGCAGGAAATTTGTTATTTTTGTATAATAGATTTTTCACTTTTTTTTTTATCATTCGTTTAATTTAGATATTATGCAACAAGAAAAAAGCATTCTCATATCCTAAATGTTAAATAACGCAAGATCTAAAAATGGACCTAATCTTAAAGTTCCCTCCGTAAAACTAATTACGAAATCAACAAACTTCTCCTTGCTGCAATGCTTAGCTCTTTCCACTTTTTTCCTATTGCTATTATATTTTCCTTTGTCCTTTTTTTTTATCTCATATGTGGCGATAATTAAAAATATTAAAATATTTATATTTTTGCGTCAGGTAAAGACGCGAACGATGACATCGATGAACCATCATCATCATTATCATTTGATTGCGATAACGCGACGAACACGCAACGCGAATTCGCTGAAATCATTTCGAAAGGAAGGAAAGGCGGTTTTTCATTGCGTAATTAATATCTATGTCCATGCCATCATTGCGAATTATACGGGGTAACAGGTGCATACGCTTTTATTTAAAATCGCTTTTCTCTTTCCTATCTCCCTTTCCTTCAATTCGATATCCCTGTCGCAAAAAAAAAGAACCCGATATTAAGTCGCGTATTACTAAAAATCACGCACGCGGAAAAACCGCAATTGTGAAATTTTGTCGAGAGAGAGAGAGAGAGAGAAAGAGAGAGAGAGGGAGAGAAAGATTTTCGAAATAAAAGAGAAAGGCTGTAATGAAGATAATAATAAAGTGTCACCACGTGTGAGCCACAACTTCCGACCTTTACGTATATATATATTGATGATTTTTTCACGAATTTTTGCACATTTTGATTTTTAATTGAAAAAACAGACATGAACACCACTTATTGTTAACCACATTTCTGACTTCTTCAAATTTTTTCATGAAATTTTAACCAACATTCCGTCAAAATGTTAGCTCTCATAGTGCAATTATCGATTTATCAAATAAATATCTAAAGCTTATAGTATCATGCTATCGCGTATCGTTGTTCCCCTTTCTTCGTAGATTTCTTCTAATCCAATATCTTTCTTTCCACACAGTCTCATTATCGATGTCATCGTTCAAACCACGACGGCTATTCTAACAATTAAACTTACGAATTCGCCTTAAAGACTTTCTCTTTTTTTTTGCCATTTAAGTATAATGCTGCATATTTAGTAGTAACGAGTACTGTTTTTGAAACGCATTAGCGAGATAATTGGTCCTGAATGAAAAAAGATAGAACCAAACGACGCTTTTGACATATGTTCATTTTGTTAATTTTTTTTGGGGGGGGAGGAAGAGGAGGAGAAGGAGGAGGAAGAGGAGGAGAAGGTGGAGGAGTAGTCAATTTCTATTTTTTTGTTGTTTTCTTATATTCTTTGATTCTCTTCTCGTCTTTCTACTTCCTTCCTCCTCCTATTCCCTAAGATTTTATGACGATCTTTTTAAGACGGATATTACAGCGATACGATTCTACCATAATAATTCGTAAAATATTTTCAAATATTCTTAAATTTATAGGATATTGGTTATTTCCCATCTCTCTATTCCCCTTACGTTCTCTTTGTTGTCCCATTTTTGTCCGCATCACTTTACGTCTCCTCCGATTTTTTTCTCAAGTTCCCTTAATTATTTGATAATTGCCTTTGCCCTTTTATCATCCTCGTTTCTTTCACGTTCATACCAGATCGAGATCATTTTTTAGGGCTAAATAATTAGTGGCAAGCACGTACGTACAAGTAGGATAGGCCCGTTTGTAATTTCTTGACTTTTTGTTAAACAATAACAACAATATCTGCAGATATAACTTGTGATATTTATATCTCTGTATGTATGTATATATATATATATATGTTTTGGTAATATACACACTTATGTACGTATACATATGCGCAGCCACGATCACGAGTACGTTTATGCAACACATAGAAACGACTTACGTTCTTTTTTGTCTGTAATTCATTATTTCCCCAATTCGTTTGATAAAACGAATGTTTGATGTAACATAGAGAGATAATGGAGAATCGTAAATATTATCACATATGAGTATGCGTATGTGTGTGAGTAAGCGAATGTGAACGCGTGTGCTACTTATACGTATGTATATCTTTTACACATATATATTTATGTAGGTATGTAATATAGAGGGTGTATTATAGATGAACAGAACAACCGGTTGATGCAAGAATGACGCTGTATGTAAAGTAACATTTTCTTCATTTCAAGTCCCGTTTCCGAAAAAATCCTTTTTGAAAATTCTATGAATTACACGTACACACTGAATTTTTTTCATCAGTTAAATAAACATTCTTGTTCCCTTAAGCTTTCATATACATTGTCTTCTATGTTTTATCTTCGACCGGACGCTCTTCTTTCTAACATACATATTTTACTTACGTTTAGTATCGTCGCCATCTACATAGGTGATATGGTGGATGGAGCTAAGATTTTAATATATGATATTCTTTAAAACCGGACCTAAAATAGAAATAAATTATTCCTTTATAAGGACTTAAAGATCGGTCGCACTTTATTCTCTTTGTCGTAAGTATTTATGGGATAGATGAGTCTATAGTTTTGAGTGTTGTGTATCAACGATAAGAGGACAATGGGGAATGTTTCAAATTTGATGTATAAGAAGCATACGATCAGAAAGTTTTACCCTTTGTCGAGCAAGCTTATTTTAGACCGAGTACGGATGCAAATTGATCGTTCCGAAATATGCGAGAATCGAAAAGTAATAAAAACCCCATTGAAGAACGCGACCGAATGAAAAGATAATAAGATAATTATTACAGCACACTCAACTTCTTACTCCCATTATTCTCTAAAACCCTCAATTTCACAAAATTCTTAACATTTGCTTTTTTTTTTTTTTCTTTTATACTGATTCTTACATATAAAACCACACCTCACTCGGTTGAAATGATTAATGAAATTGAAATAAATAGTAGAATACTCATACATATCTGTTCATTTCGTTATTTAACACAAATCGCTAGAAGCCAAACGATTAAAAGCGCAGGCTCGTAACCGCGTTGTCGCTGGTTCACAGATATTTACGAGTATTCAACTAATTCTATGGCGAAATTTTAAATACTTATTAACATCTACAAATGTTTAAAGTTTCCAACAAAAATCTGAGATTATACAACTGGACATTGTTATTGTTAGAAATAATTTTCCTCTTTTCTTTCTCTCAATTTCTTCGTCTCGAAGAAATATTTAGCTTCCGGTTTGCTTCGATAATGCCTTCTCCTTTACAGACATAGCAATTGTTCTAACTTTTTTCTTTTTCTCAATTATTCTGTTTTTACATCTTTTTTTTGTCACCACCGAAAGTTTTTATTGTTTTATTATTTATCCCTTTTTTTTTCTATCTTTGATCATGTTTATAGGCATTGGTAGTAGATAGCGAATTAAGGCGTCGTAAAGTCGACAGAAGCTTCGTTGTTATCCTTTTAAATAAATATGTATTATTTGTTATACTTTGCTGGTTCGTGTCTTTCTCTCGCTAGTTTGATCATTCGCACATTCGCATTCGCATTCTCTCTCTCTCTTCTCTTTTTACACGAAAAACACAAGTACCTTATGGTCACATTTACTTAATTACTTTACTTACTTATGCACGAAGCTCATTACGCCTTTTTTTTCCTTATTACATTTGACAATTTACTTCTACTCCTTCGAGAAATGTTAATACTTTAATTATTTAGCGTGCATGCCACTCGTAACACACGTGCTGTACGTACATATGCGTGTATATGCAATGTATGCTGTTGTGTCTTTCAGTGTCTCTTTTCATCTCACAATCAGTCCAACAAATTTAACACGAACAATATCGATTACTTTACAAAGAGTCTTATTAAATCTACGTTGGAACGTCGAAAGGACCATGACAACTTTTACTTACGAGTAGTATTTTTCTTATTTTAGTTTTATGAAGAACTCTATTCGGGATAACTTGATAATATATATATATGTATGTGTATTATGTGGTATGCGCGCATGCGTATACATACATATGTATATATTATATATATTTCCGTGCGTAAATGTGTGTGTATATATATGTACATACACACTTGTGAAATATGTGGGTACCTCTTCTATTGCAAATTATTTTCTTGTTCTTTTACCAATATGTTTTTACGTCAATTTCAAAAGAACTCGTTCATGTTCATTCGGAAAATTATTCTTCAAATGTGTTTTACATCTATATAGAGAAGTAAAATTAGATATATGTATGTATACATGCATGTATATATACAAGATACTACACTCCCCCCATGAGAACATATTTTTAATTCTAAATCTTTGGTGGTATTTATTGTTATTTAGTTTAATCATAGATCGTTTAATATCTGCTAATTGTAATTTTTGTTTTCTTAATTCCTATATCTCTCTTTCTGTCTGTTGTTCGTTTCTTTCTCTTTCTCTTTCTCTCTCTCTCTCTCTCTCTCTTTCTATCTCTCACACACTTTAACATATTGTTGTTTCGTCATACTGTTTCTTTCTCGTGCAACATATTCCTGCAAAGAAACGACGATCAGTGATTGCTTAAAAATTCTTTTAACGCTTCTAGTTGTTTTCTTTTCTCGAGCATTTTCTCTGATCTCGTCTCGAAATAACGTCCATATGCAGTCCATATGTATATTATATATCTCTTGAGTCTATCTTATAGAAAGTGTTGGTATTTTTTTTTTGGAAAGGTATAATAAAGGATGGGCGTTACCTCGATTGAATATTCTTTCAACTAATTTAATCCTTCCTGTCTCCGTTCTCAGGTTCCTTGAGTGTGTGCCATTGAGCTATTGGACGCCTTGGAGATGCCAACATGTCTGACCAATGTCTCAATTCAGTTCCACTCGCGTTGTATCCCAATACAACCTTGCCAATTGGTTCCGAAGTACCAATGCGATCATAATCTACCACTGTCACGACCAATTGCACTTTCTGTAAAATACATGGACATAATATAAACATTAGAAATAGGATTGTTGTACAAGTCAATATATTGGGTTGGTCAAAAAGAAATATATTTTTTTCTACAATTCAATGGAAGAAATCCGAAATTTTTTTCCACCAACTCAATGTTAATAAATATTTCTTACTTGGATCTGCTCGAATGGGACTTCAAAGGTGAACGATTCGTTGTAATAAGGATTTAGAGTGCACTTCTTGATAGACGTCTTTTTTTTCTTAAGCCTTTTACCATTTTGCATGAGTGCAATCTTGACGTAAGGGTCCGAGAGACCACCGACGTCCATCTTCTTTAGATTCTTAGCTTCAAGGATGACTACCGTGAGTTTACCAGCAGTTGGCACATATCTCAGGGAGAAACAAATATCACCTAATTTGTTATCCTGCAATGAATTATTTTCTTTTTTTAATAAGTCTGATCTTAAACTCTTGTTTCTCTCTTGTGTTCAATAAAAAAGAAGAAATTAGGAAAGATCTACCTCTACTCTGACTATTGTTTCTTCTAATTAATATCTAAACGACCAACCCACCTGGCCACCCTCTCCTTCAACGCTTTGCAATTCTCGCCATTCCTCGATGGTCTGTGCGAGATCGACCTGACACAATGGTACCTTCACCTCACCGATTTGATCGTGTTTTGAAAATCTGTCAAAGTCAAATATCGCGAATACTAGAGTTTTATTCATGGCATCCGCATACGGTACATTCTGTAAGGATATAAATACGACAAATAAAAAATTATCAATGAAAATGTGTGATGATAAATGAATCGAATTAAAATAAGAGACAGACAGACAAACCTTAAAAACAAATGTTTCCTCGAAGACAGGGCTCAGCGTCTTTCTGTGGACCTTTGTCTCGAATTTCTTTTTCTTATCCGGTAACAAGTATACCTTTACGTAAGGATCAGAAGTGCCACCCATATCTAAAGCTGGCAATTCTTCGGCCTGTATCACCGTTACTGCCAAACTGTTTGAATTGAAGTCATACTCGAGCTGAAAATTCAATACTTGGACAACTTGTCTACTTACAAGGGCTCATACCAGACATTCCCTCTTAGATATTTTTAAACATTTGTAAATGTTTGAAAAAATCTGAGAAGGAACTCCTGGTATAAGCCCTTTTTAGACGCAACTTAGACGTTATGAATAAAATCGAAATATTGAACAATAATAATGACAGTTTGGTGTTTAGGATTCGATGCTATTTCCTTCTTCTACCTTGTATTGAAGCTTTCCGAGCTTGACTTCGCTCTGTTTACTTTCAGCTTCGTCTGGTTCTTCCGCGTTATCCGTGAGTTCTTCCATATCAGGCTGTACCTAAGGACATCGAAGTGGATTCCACGTGTGTAGAATTTTATTTCTAATATCTACGAATAAACACGGTACACCGAATACGTACCTTATCCTTATACGTACTTCCAAGTAGCTGAACTGACTTTAGATCTACCGCTCCTTTTAGGCCCTTCTTACCATCCTTGGAGCGTCTCTTGCGACAGCATCTTCTTATACAGCAGAAACAAATTCCAAGGACGACTACGCCGACGGCTGAGTAACGAGTACGACATTAGAAAGTAACCATTCGATTAAATTTATGTATCTACATATCTACGGTACGCAGATTTGCGTATTTCAAGGGCATGTACATGTGTAAGAATGCGTCACAAGTGGGTAAAGGGAGTGTTTACCCTGTCGAAGACAAAAATAAAGAAAAATAAAATATATGTAAAGGGAGAACGGATGGATGTTCTTATGCGTCTACATAAGAAAATACGCATCATCCAGATTTTTCTTTCTAATGACACTTTCATACCGAAATTAGTCCTCCGTTTTGTTTTTTTAATCATGAGAAAACAAAATATAGTTTCTATATTGTATAGAAATTTAATAAGAGATTTAATAGAAAATAAATTGTTTATTAAAAATATCTGCTTACCTATTAAAATCGCGACTAAACCCCATGTTGGTATTCCTATTTCTTCTGCCAGATCTTTCGATAGCGTTCCGAGTTGATCCTTCAGATTTTTCATTGTGCTTTCCGTCGTTACTTCCGATTCGGCCTCTGAAAAATGTAGAAAAAGAAAAAAAACAAAACAAATTTGTCAATATAACGCAATATTATTTGATTTCATGAAAAATGTGAAGAGGAAAAAGAATTTGAAAGGTAATTGAGAGGGAATTGAAAGAGAGTTGAATGTATTTTTAAGAAACCCACCGCTTCTTGCTGCCTCCTCGGTACTGGTAATGGTCTTCAGTGTCAATTGGGGAAGATTCGACGTCTCCTCTTGCGTTTCCACATTTTCTAAAGTAACTGCCACGGAGGTTGGTGCCGAATCCGATGGCGCTTCCCTCTTAAAAGGTGGCATTTTCTGCACAATTTCAAAATCTCCATTAAATAATGCTGCTATTTATACTTTTTTATATCTTAACAAAAGTCCTTCCGTCTGAACGGAATTTGAAAGAGAACACAAATAGATATTCTCTAAATACAATCAAGACTAATTAGATAAGAAAACGAACAAATAGTTTATTCCATTGATTTTCCAATCAAAATGATTTTGACAATAGTATTTATATAATATCTCCGTGTTCGTGCGTTTGCGTACGCGTTCATTTTCTCTAATCTGTTGTCCGCTTCCGTGGAAGGTGCGTCACTTTAAACTTACATGCATATCGCTCATTCAGAACACGCTTACAAGTTCCGATAAATGAACCTTTTTTCTTTTTTTTTTTTTTATCACGTTTAAAACGCGTTTCAAGGTCAAAGTCGTGTTGATACGCCTGGATTTATAAAAATAAATCGAGGAAGCTTTCGGTATAAACGTTATATCTATGTTGTTTGAAAGTTTCTAACTAACAATGTCAATTAATAAAAACGCATTATAATAAAATCACAAACCGAACAGTCTTCTTCGGAGTATCTAACAGGTAAAGAGAATGACACTCTTTTATAAATCTTTGAATCCATTTTTCAAAGTGATTGCTTAAAAACATTAGAAAAAAATTGTAACGATTCGAGCACGACGGGGAGTAGTACATATCGTGACGATATGAATGAAAGACAGTCGTTGATAAGATTTTCCATTTAGTTAGACCTACTAATTAAATGGGATAACTTTCCAATCTTTTTTCCCCTAATTAAGAAGGACATTATTCGAGATGTTTAAAATCTCTCCAAGGTAAGATTAAATCAAAACAAATGTTGCAATATTTGTTCTTTTATCCGTTCATACTTGTTCCAAGCAATAGCAGCATCTTACGTGTGCCATGTAACGTATGTAAAATCGATACAGATGCCTTTCAACAGGATTATTTCATCACCTTGTGAACTTGTTCATAACGCTCTGAACCGCTACGACCGATAGCAAAGGTTATCCTATACACGCTTGTGCTTATTTTCTATTATATACCTACTCTTAATATATATTATAAAATGTAAATGATTGCGCGTGAGTTTAAATATAAAACATTTCTAACATCGATGTTCACTTTCCAAAGCATCCCGTAAGCCAATCTATGTATTTTTAACGACAACAACAAAAATTCTGAAATTTCTCATCTACTTCTTTCCTTTTGTCATATTTTTTCAATATATATTGGGTTGGTGGAGAAAAACTGTCGGATTTTTTCCACCAACCCAATATTCCGTCTAAATGTCAATTTTTTATTACTGATCTGATCTGAATCAGATTTATGCGAATTAACCAAAATCCATCCCGGTATTATGTACATTTTTATGTTTCTATGTATGTGCCTAAGTTTGTATTCGTCATGAGTATACATACTTGAAGAAAAGCAAATCGATACCAAGCGGATAGTTATAGACTCTGCCGGTCCAATAATATTACCACGATATGTTATTACACATTTTCAATGGCTCTTTGTAACTCTAGCTTAATTAACGGTAAACTTGGGATTCATTTCAAAATTCGGCGAGGAAAGTTCGGCTAAAAGTTTACCAATTGATTTATTACAGAAGACAACATTGAATATTAATTTAACATTGGTTATCCGAGTAAAGTATATCGCTTACACCATGTAAAATATTCGAAAATGGAAGCTTTCGTTTTGTTATCCAGCTAAAAGATTAATATGGAGTAATTATGATAGTTGCAAAGAAAAAACTCGATCCCAACGCTTCTATCTTTCTTCTCGTTATTTTTTTTGACGAAATCTATTTTCACTCTTTCACTTTAAGGTAATGGTCATTCGTTAATACTATCGTAGTATTATCCACATCCTTTTCTCAAGGACGTCTCTGTCACGATCTCAACGATCCAACGCCCTTTCAATATGAATGAAAAATCCAACCCCCTCCCCCTCCTTTCTCTTATAAAGAAGCGTTATGGAAAAATTTTTAATAAGATCACGAATTAAATATAAAGTCATACATAGAATACAATTATATCGTCAAGAATACGTTTTATACTTTCTTCAAGTACAGGAAATAATCGAAGGACGATAGGGTAAGATCCATGAAAAAAAATGAAAATCAAATTTAAGACTTGGATGCGAACTTGGAAAGAAATAATGAAAGATAAAAGCAAAGTTTATCTAATGCTTTAAAGAAGGGGAGTACCTCGAAAGGTATGATTCTAAGTCTTCCGAGGGAGATTTGTGATAATTCGAAAGAAAGAGAGACAGAGAGAGAGAGATAATTGATCGAATTTTGCGTATGTAAAGTGAATAAAAATCGGTTCTAGGGAGAGAGAGAGAGAGAGAGAGAGAGAGAGAGAGAGAGAGAATTTAGGTCGAAAAATCACGGTGACCTGGGAGTAAGAGGAAGAGGAAGAAAGGGAAGGAAAGAGAGATATCGATTCCAGGGAGCGTGGCGTGTCACCATTTCGATAACCGCTTGTACGAATAACCGATATACAAAAAGATATCTATGTAATTATAAAAATATAAAAAATATATATATATATTTTTTTTCTTTATATTTATTTAAAGGACTTAATAAAGATTAAGAGAGAGATAAGAGGAAATAAATTTACTCACTAAATATAATATTCCTTATTTAATGTAAGATTTTGTTCAATGCGTTGTCTGGCAACCGAAAAATCAGCCTCGTCGTTGTTCCCCGTCGTAGTCCGATGGAAGAACAGACTATGTTAAAAAGAAGAATTTAACGTAGCAGATCGATTGTTCGTCCGTTGTATTATCTTTCCACGTAAACCCGAGCGAAGTAAATGGATAGAGAAAAAATGACAAAACTATATAGAGAGACAATGATGCTGAAGGAGATTAATAACTCGCATAATTATTGTTCCGCGATTAGAGACACATCGTTCTCGTCCACCTCGTCTTCGTCTTTATCGTCGAACGCCCTTGCGACATTAACGACGATGGTAGAACGCTGGAAAATCTATCCGTGGCACAGCTCTTCTACAGTGGAGTTAGGACGCGAGTGCGCCTGACCGGTCGGTGAACATGGCCGACCCCCGTACAACGAAATCGATAAAACACGTTACGTTTTCCGCCGTTTTGCGCGACTCCGAGAGATGAAGAGGAAGAAGAGTAGGAGGAGGAGGAGGAGGGAGAGCAATAGAAATAGAATAGGAAAGAGTAACGTCGAGAGAGGGATGATAACGCAACACCCCTGCGCTCAAAAGAAGAGACTCTTCGCGCCGACGTCATTGATGTCAAAGATATTTCTTCACATAAATCGCGGTTTCTCTTCGAACAAACGTTCGCTTTTTCTATTTCTAACGGTTCATATATTTATTTTTTTTTTTACTCAAATAATTTACAGAAGTAAAAGGCTCAATTTCAACCACCCCCCAAAGATTAATATGATCGATTGATACAAGTGTCATTTTCCTGGGACCAACGTTACCAACAAGGACTGGCACAGGAAGGGGTTAACCAAAACATGCTGAACGACGAACGTGCTAAAACTTCCCAACTGTTCCTATCAACTATCTTATTTCACATACCTACTCACGCAGGCACACTTTGATTGAGGCTAGGCCTCGTTCTACTCAAGACTAATGCAAACATCATACACGCAACGAAGATAATAAAGAACAATCTATCGTTGATGTTTACATTTATAAGTTCTACAAAAATTTTTTTTCTTTTACGGACCGTAACAATCATCGACTTATGCGCCCTGAAACCATACTGAGCTGGTGAAAGACCCCCTATATCCTCCAGATACTAGTTCAGTCTTACGACTATCACCCTCTCCAGCAGCTTACCAACTCAATTTGTTAGGCAGGTAGGCCTCTAAGAGTCAGGTCCGTCCTCCAGCGTGTCTGCTGCCTTCTTTTTTAGAAGCATATGCCGTGTTGTCTTTCAGTTATTCGGGAAGCACTGAGCTCTTAGTAACATGCATGTGTAACAGCTGATCAAACATTTCCCGCACTCTTTTGACGCAGCCATTACCACTGAACCTGGTATCCCATTCGGACAAAGAGCATGGCACCTTCTAGCTGCCTTTCCCGCACGAAACTCCACCTTTGAGGCAAATCGCGGAAAAAACCCAGCCAGTACACCATCAAGCAAATTCTTCTCAAAAGTTTCTGCGATAAGCAATGTAGCCAGCTGAAACCTATTATATAGAAATATATATAGAAAGAGAAAAAAGATAGAGATATACGTTAACACGTTCCCTGCCAGACCGTTTTTTGAAGATTTTCCGTTCAGGCCGCGTGGGGCGTATACGGCCCACGCTTTACAATTGTATTATTTAGTTTCTGGCATATGCTTTACAATAATTAAAATAATGCAAAAATCATAATTATCAAGAAAAGGATGTATAGTTTAAGATGCATAACACAACAAACCAATAAATTTATTTTTCTAGGAATTAGTTTAACAAATACCTACGTACCGTAATACTTACCGTATTTCCTTCGTTTATTGTACTTTAAAAACACACTGAACTATAAATAAATCACAGCTTTAGTTAAGCAGTAATTATTATATCAACGGCACGCGAATAAATGACTGATCGAAACACGAGAAGTGCAGTTAAAATAAGTTGCGGTGAAAAAAAATTGTCTTTCACGCCGCGTGGAGCTTATACGCCCCACGATCAAATGAGCGCATCAGCGATAGTATTAAAATGCCCATAATTGACTGCATAATGAATTTTTAAAAAATTCTTCATTTTACAATGATAATATCAAATGGTTTAAACGGGAAGTTCAGCGTGGCGCGTATGCGCCGGATGGGAACGTGTTAATAGTACGTTTGCACTGACGACAGTGCAATAAACAAACGAGCCAATAGGAACACTGCAACTCAAAAAGAATAAAAGTATCGTCCAATTACAAATATACAATCGGACTAACACCAGAGTAGACTTTTTTTTAAATATTCTAATTCAATTTTTAATCATTTTTTCACCTTTATAGTTTTATACGATTGTTATAAAATAATATTATACTTATATAAATTATTTGAATAATTATAAAATATGATTATATTTACATCTTTATTAAATATTTTCATTTTTCAAGGTCACAATTGTTGAGAGACTAATATTTGTACAAGTTCATCGGGTGATCTTGTGAATAAACCAGTCGGATTTTTATATAAATTTTTTGGATCGTGACAAGCTTCGTAAAGTTGTTTATAAATAGCTCCGATTACCTCGAATGAACGTTTCTTGGTAACCTCGCGATGATTGTTGCTTTGTAGTAAATTTATTTGAGGTAATAATAATACATCCGGCATTACTAAAAATGCTTCCAATTTGTTCTAAATGAAATTACGAAAATATGTTTTTAACATATATATATATATATGTGTGTGTTAGAATAATAAATTATATTAATAACTATAATAACAATTAAATTAATAAATATTTTAGAAAATATGATTTATTTATTACCGTGAATTCTTTAACGCTTAATGGATCCATTCCAGGAATATCAGAAAGAGGACCCTTTTCACGTCCTTGTAAAATAGTATAAATTGATCCAAGATTTAAGTTTGCGACTAAAGAGCTAGCTTGTTCCGATGTAAGAGTATCAATTTGAGCATCTGACTGAGCCTATATTTGATATATTAGAAAAATTAATACATAAGAAAATTACAAAATTTAACATTAACATTTAAATCAGAACTAATCGTTCACCTGCAATCGTTCTAATCTCTGATCCATATATTCATATAATCCTAATGTTGATTGTATTTGATGCATACAATTAAGAAGATACACAGCCATGTCAACCGTTGGTAATCTTGAAGCTGTTTCATTAACTTCTTGTAATAATGGATCAATGATACACGATACTATCTGTAATAACGTAATTTTTCTTAATACTTATACGATTTAATATATTATATAAATACAATTGTATTTACTTGAAGCATATCTTTTTCTCTATCTTCGGCTATACTAGCCACAGATAGAATTTCATTCAAAAGGTATAGTAATCTTGAAACGGATGGAGCTGGCACTAAGTCATTTCCTGGCGGTTCAGCTCGTTCTCCAAGAGCTATTCTAGTTTCTCTTTGTAATCTACTGAGAAAACTTTTCTCGCTTAATATTAACAAATCATATAAAATTGAATCAAGAATGCTATCCGGTATAACTTGTTGAATTATAGCACGATAAAATCTTATTAGAGTTGTAACGGAATATAAAACAGTAGCTGGAGCTTCAACAGAAACTATATGCTCTATTCTTGATTGTAGCGGATGACAAAGTCCTTCCGTAATGTTACTTAGACATTGCTTAATTTGATCAGATACATCTAGAATAAATATTCTTAATAATTGTATACAGGAACTTATTAAAAATATTATTATTGTTATCAATTTCTTACCAGTTTTATCACAATCCTTAACTAAAATCAATATGTTCTCTTTTTCAATAGGAATTGCTTGATGCAACCAAGCAAGCATATCACCAACATATCTTTTATGATCATGAGCATGCATTTCTATAGGATTTGGTGTTCCACCGACAGGTTCACCTAACGTTAATGCGTCTATAAAAGATCCTACTAGAGCTGTTTTTCTATTAGAACAATATTCATCTAAAATATACCTGATAAAAGAATTTTAAATAAATAATTTCAAATGTGAATTATTTTATTTAAATATAAATAGTCTAACTTACTTGAATAGAATAGGTCTATCTTGCAATTTACTCATTGCTTTAACGAGTAAAGGTGCTAACTGTTCATCTTCTATATATTTGCATTGACTCTGCGTCCATCTGTATAACCTTTCCAAAGCAGCTTCTTGAAGAAGCGTCATTCTTTGCATTATATCTAATGCTAGCGTTTGATAACCAGATTGCATCAATATTCTGCAGTTACTATGTATTTCCTTTAAATTTAAATATTAATATTTAAATAAATTATCAGGTTAAATGTTACACCAGTTTTTACACACTAATGGCAAACATTCTTATGTTTTTCTATGGCTGGTAGATCATAATGGCCTAAACGGAAAGCTCGACAAAAATAGCTTGGCACTTAACAAGTTATATAAATTTGATTTATAATACTTTATTCAAAATCTTACCTGTACTCGACTAAGAATAGTAAAAAATTCTTCAGTTATCGGAGACTCTCTGTGAGATCCATGCAAACTTGTTATCTCTGATTGAGATAATTGAAAATTCTTGATAAATGCGTTTGCAACTTCTTGTTGCATCGATAATATTTGACTACAAATTGTTTACAAATGTTAAATATTATTTTTACAATTAATTATATATTACTTTTTAGGAATAAAATACCTTTCATTTTGAAGTTTTGTTGTTTGTTCAATAAGTTGGGAAGTTTTAGTTTTTGTAACTTGTAAGCGATTGGTCATGCATTGAACTGAGGTATTCATCGCTAATACATCTTGATATATATTATCTAAACAAGCTTTAACTTCTCTAAAAGATGATAAAAAGTCTTCGTTAATGGCAAGACTTCTTCTTTCTATTTTACTTCTTAAATTCCGACGAGCATTTAATGTGTTTTCCGTAAAAAATGTTGACAATTCTTTCAAAGCTTCCAATGTATCCTAAGAGAGAGAAAGAGAGAGAGAGAGAAAATAAGAAAAAAAATTAAAGGAAACGTAATTTACATATGTAATAACCAAGTATATTTAAATAATAGTAGTAGTATATAGTAGTATATTTAATATATAAATTATAATTATTAAGATACCTTGTCATGCTCTACTCTTGATTCGAGTAATTTATTAACTCGTCTAACCAATGCCGAATTAGTATTTTTTTCACTCATTGCAATTAGCTATTTTCATAATCGTTAGAACAGATATCCTTTAATTTGTGATATATCATATAGAAGACGTCACATAAGTTTGATAAAAAAGTGAAAATTTAAGTTTTTATATATATATAAATATATTTTTTTTTCTTTCTTAGTGGCGCTAGTTACGTCGATTTGCGCGCGCATCTCTCGTGAATCGTATGTGACCCTATTTACTTAAGTTAATGAAATTACCGATTGTACTTAAATGCAATAATAATTATGACATTTTAAGTAATTTTGATTTTTATATGAAAACATTATCAAGTTATAAATATCAAAAAGAATATATTTAAAATCATTATTTTATAATACAAATTTAAAGTTTCTATTTATTTCTATTTTAATAAATATATTAAAATATCTAAGCTCGTAGATTTATGGCAACTTTTTGATACACCGATGAATATTATTTATATTTAAGGTCAGAGTTATTAACACTTTACCAACCGGCAGTCGATTAATCGATTTTTTGTTCCCAGCGCTTATGGGCCGGCAGTCGATTAATCGACTTTTATTCCACAGCGCTTACCGACCAGTAGCCGATTACTTTTCTAGTTTCTGTTAGATTCGATTAGGTTAGATTGGCAAGTAGCAAGCATTTCTTATTTTGTATTCAGATACTCGTTGCTTTGCACTGAAAGCACCCATATTTTTATACAATTTTTAAAAATTTAGCATTCACGATGAATGAAAAGGATAGTGTTGGTGAGTTTTATTTGGATGATCTGTCAGATTGTCTTAACAGCTCTTCAGCAAGTAGTACTGATGACGAAAGTGATAACAGTAATGTAATCATTCGGAAGCGACGTCCTCTATTACCACTAATTTACAATGATTCAAAAAACGATGGTATAAATAATAACGTTGAAGACAGCAGTGATACATGGTCGACGAACGACAAGACTGTGATTTTAGAACCTTTCGAAGGCAGCCCCGGCGTAAGAATTATGCCAAGTTCCAATGAAAGTGTAATGGATATTGTAAATTTATTCATTGGAAATGACTTGATTGAGCACTTGGTGAGGGAATCTAATAGATATCATTATCAAGTCATAGAAAAATATAAAATTATATCAAAAACAAAAAAATGGACAGACATCACAGTATCTGAAATGAAGAAATTTTTGGGCCTAATAGTTTTAATGGGACAAGTAAAGAAGGACGTTCTCTACGACTATTGGTCCACGGATCACTCTATAGAAACACCATTCTTCTCAAAAGTAATGAGCAGAAACAGATTTTTACAAATAATGCAAAGCTGGCATTTCTGTAACAATGACGACATTTCTCCCAATTCGCATAGGCTTGCGAAAGTCCAGCCTGTCGTTGATTATTTAAAGCAAAAATTTAATAATGTATATAAACCAGATCAACAATTGTCTCTGGATGAGTGCATAATTCCGTGGAGAGGTAGACTTTCAAACAAAACATATAATCCCGCAAAAATCCCAAAACACGGAATACTGGTCAGAATGTTGTCTGAAGCTCGTACAGGATACGTATCTAACTTTAGTGTGTATGCTGCTGATGAACAAGAATTAGAAGAGACGGTATTATCGGTCATTGAACCATATAAGAACATGTGGCATCATATATATGAAGACAATTATTACAATAGTGTCAACATGGCTAAAATTCTTTTAAAAAATAAAGTGCGAATGTGCGGTACAATTCGATGGAACAGAGGTCTTCCTCAATCACTTCAAACGGCCAAACTTTCAAAAGGCCAGCAAGAATTTCGTAGAAATGACCATATTCTATTACAAGTATGGAATAATGGCAAAAGGAACGTAAATATGATCTCGACAATACATTCTGCACAACTGGCGGAATCTGCAAGCAGAAGTAGGACATCAGATTGCCCCATACAGAAACCTATTTCAATAATAGATTACGATAAACATATGAAGGGTGTAGATCGCGTAGATCAATATCTGTCCTATTACTCAATTTTTAGGAAGACAAAAAAATGGACGAAACGTGTCGTAATATTCTTTATCAACTGTGCACTTTTTAATTCCTTTAAAGTATATACAGCTTTAAATGTAAAGAAGATTACATATAAAAATTTTCTGCACAAAGCGGCAGTTTCATGGATAGAAGATTGCGAAGCTGAAGAACAAGATAAAGATCTACTTAATTCTGAATCCACAAGAATCACATCCCGATTTGATCATCCCGGAAGACTGGCAAATTTCGGAAAGCATAAACTGGTAAATATAGTGGCCAACGGTCGATGTAAAAAACCACTAAGAAAATGCAGAGTTTGTTCAATTGAAAAAAAAAGCAGAACAGGTTTCATCTGTAAATTTTGCAACGTTCCACTACACAAAGGTGACTGTTTCGAGCGGTATCATACTTTAAAAAAATATTAAACAACTTCTTTATCGAAAAATATTGTTATATAGATTATGGTATATTTTATGTAAATATTAAACTGAAAACGATTTTGATAGATAAAATAAAAGATTTTATTAAATTTAGTTATCCTATAATAACACAAAGCGTACAATTTTACCAGAGCATAAGAAAATCGCATATATTTCCGCGCGACAGTCTAAACTAAAACCGAGCCGGTGTCTCGGACGATCTGCGGCTGAGTGGCCTGTGAGAAGGGCATAGGATTCTCGAACCGCTACCGGTCGGTAAAGTGTTAAAATAAAAATATATATACAGTAGAGACTCGATTTCGTTTTGCTCTCAAAAGTTTGATCCCATCAAAGCGTTTTTCGCCATAAGATTTCATCTCTAACTGTAAGAAATGAGGGAAATATGAAGATGAGCGATGCATATTTATATGTGTGGACAATCTATGTGATGTCGGTAACATAACTTCAAAAGTACTATAAACATTTCAAAATGTAGCATTCATAGCAATTACTTAATTAGTTTATAAGTAGTTATTTATTAAATAATAATTAAAATTAAGAATTTGATTAATTAAATAATACTGTGATAGTATTTAATAGTGTATTTAATTAATGGTTTTAAATTTCACGGGCATTAGGTTCATTGTAAGTTTGATAGGTTAGAAAGTAGCAGTTGTCTATTCTCATTGGTGTATAATAATCAGATCACGCCTACTGAAAACTCTTTTGATAAGTTTCCTTCCTCCGAGACTAAAACAAAATCGAGCCCCTAGTGTATTTCCAACGATTATAAATATAATTGAATATAATTATTAAAAATCAAGTTAATTTAATTTCTAATTGTAAATTGCAATTCTAAAAATAACTCAATTCTAAATTCTGAAATATACTCATAAAATATACAGTACGTAACCTCAAAAACAAGTCTGTATTCTTGTAATAATAGGTGTGTGATGTTAGGCTAAAAGGATTATTTTTTATTAAAATAAAAAAGAAAAAAATAACAAAATGAATACATTAATTAATTGTTGTAAGAATTTGTCTATAAGAACAACTAATAGAATAACAAGTCAATATTTTGTAAAAGAATATGCTACATCTTTGTCAGACTATAATATTAAATGGGTTAGACCTGAAAAAATACCAAAATCAAGACCAGAAAAAAGTGGTGATTTGGGTATACCTCTCGATATAAAACCAACACAATTACTTTTAGGATATGAAAATTCCAAAGAACTGCAAGAGTAAGTATAATTCTACAAGAGTACATAATATTATAAATACATGATGTCCCAATTATTTTACCAACATATTTCATAAATAAACATAAGGAATAAAATGTTGCATAAAATCATGGACTTCTAAATGTTTTATTAAAAAGTTATAACAAAAATAAAACAAGAACACCCTGTATATATTATAATATTGTATCTAAGAGTTAAAATTTTTATGTTAGTGCCGATGATGTTGTAAAAAAATTAGTTTCATTACATTATCATCCTCGGAGAGAAACTATTAATACAAGAAGGGTGAAAATAATGGACATGGTTAAAAGACATGAATTAGACAGTGGATCTGTGGAAGCTATGAGTAAGTTATATTTTTAATTAGACCTATAAAATATGAGTCGTAAGCCTACCAATAATCTGAATTTATTCAATAATCTTAAATTGATTTTAAATTCAATTGAAGAATTTTAATTTAATTCCTTAACCTACGATTTATGTTTGATTTACGTTTACTACGGGCTATGCCCATAGTTGTAGGTAAAGGGGTTAAAAAAAATAAAACAATGCAGCTCATCGTTTAATCATTTTTTTTTAAGTTTATAAACCTAAAATATGGTAAAGCAGAGATTGTATGATTGTAGAATCCGTATTGCGCTGAATGAATTTTTAGTTGTATCGAGGATTGGTAGGGTTTATGTATTACTGATATATCTCATATGTACTTAAATGTATAAACAAATAAATCTTTTTTTAAGTTGCTGCAATGACATCTGAAATATTACAATTACAAGAAAACGCGGTAAACCATCCTAGAGATAAGAAAGAGAAAGTATTTTTAAGGGAATTAATTGACCGGAGAAATAAATTTCTGAGAAAATTGCGCAGATGGGATTACAAACGTTACGAATGGATTTTAGAAAAATTAAATCTTTTTTTCAAAGCATTACCGCGGTATTGTATACCTTATTATCTTTTATATCTTAATCAATTTTAAAACGATACATTTCATTACAATTATGACATTTTCTTATTTTAACTTTGTTCTACAGAGATAAAACTCCAGCATATAGAAAAGATTCTTTAAGGAAATTAACGCAGAAGCATTGCGATAAAATAAAACGAGCAAAATTGGATGCTTATAAAAATCAGTTAGAAAGAGAACAGAAAACGTTTTTTAAAGATAAAATAGAAAAACTTATTTTCATTAGAAAGGAGGAATTAGAATTGGGTTTAGAACAAACTGTAACGGAAGATGACATAGAAAGGGCAAGGAATAAATTGGACGAAGTACTTAAAAGACAAACGACAAAATAAAACATCTATTTTCTTTTACGACTTTATAAATATAAATTAAGCAAACTCTGTGTTAGTATTAACAATAAAATTACATCTGTCCTAAAATAAAAAGTTATTTAAACAAAGTTCATATTGAATAATTGTATTATTTAATTTATTTGTTATTTTTTAATGCAATTGAATTAGGTTTTAAATTCTTTGCACTATAGTTACCATTTATGTAACAAAACTATTTTTCCTTTGAATTCCTAAAACAAAACAAATGAAACAGTTTTATTCAAAAAATTCATACGAACCTTCTTTGTTGATATTATTATGTGCCATTAAAATAATAGTATACTTTAAAAAAATATATATAAACAATAATAAACTAAATATTTGTATTTTGATACGAGACACTGAAATCAGACAAATAAAATCCGAGTTGACAGAGAAGAACCCTAATGCAAAGGGTTTAAAATATTAACACGTAAAATCGAAAGTAGATTGTGTATTTAAACATTTTCTGGTATTTTTTTTTTTGGTTTTTTTCTTTTTTCTTAACCAGTTGAAATTCTTTTTCACGCATAAAAGTGTCCAGTCCAGTTTGATGGACATTTACGACGGAAACTGTAGAAGAAACTTCTTTTATCGAACGAGTCTTTATATCCGGTTTGTCAACTTTGATTCGGATTTGGATAGTTTCGTTAGAAAGCATATATCGGTTGTAAGAATACCTCGAGACGAGCGCAAATAATTGGAGAAATTTGTAGGGAGTGGCTAAGCACCAGAATCTTTCACTATTGTACTTTTATTATGTATGCATCTCTCTTAAGTATAGGTGAATATAAGTGGAATCATCACGTAATATGATCACGTAAAAAATATTGCTAGGTTTTAATACAAATATTCATAACACTTCATATGTATATATAAATATTATATATTATTATAATTATATACAATACTTATAATTGTAATTATAATTATATAAATATTATATATAATATAATATTTTAAATAAAAATAATTCATCTGTAGATAATCGAATATAATTGATTTGGCAAGTTTAAAAAAAAGAAAAAATATACGAGAAAAAAATATATTGGAACATTTCAAATAAGAATTTCTTCTTCTTCAAATATTCAATTTAAAAATCGTTATATTGATCGAATTAAAAGAACAACTATGATCTAACATTTAACTACGATCGTTTCTCATGAAGCTTATATTAAAAATATATTTTTGTAAAAAGAAATAATTTAATTTTTAATCAGAGACATATACAAAATTATTCATTTATAAGATCGGGATAGATGAAACATGATTGCAACAATGTTCGAACGGATATCGATATCATCTTCAATTAAAAAGAAGTATCCTTGAAGAGTAAAAGGTGAATGAAAATGATAGTAACGAAAAGAAAGTAGAAATTGTGATGTAAATTTTAATCATTTTGTTAGGAATGTGTTTGCTCAATTAGAAGAAGAAATTAGATCGACTATGTAACCGTGTGGAATAGGAATTAGAAGTTAAATAGAGTCGTATTTGAGCATAAACCATCATCGTCATCGTCGTCGTTGTTTTCCCATGCGCGTTTCGTGCGCAATGGATCTTTTAGATTGCACCGAGTTAAAAGTGGTCGTCGTCTTAGGACGAGCTCACCGAGAGGAAGAGAGGACAAGAAAAATGTGAGTGAACGTTCGAGGTATATATAAAGGAAGAGAATCGCACCACTGTTGGATGCTGCAACAGTCTGAGCACGCTAAAACTTCTCGTTAAATTGCCCGGTGTTTTAAATATTTTTTCAATAACATAAAACGAAAAATCTTTTCTTCATTAAAAAAATATTAAACAATTTTAAACTTCGTTTATTTCATTTTTTTATTTAAGATTCGAAAAAGAAAGAAATTTTATCAAGAAAAGTTCGACGATGATGTTGCTGGAGGTAAAACATTTCAAAAAAGGGTTTCACGTTCAGGGTTGTTTGAATTTGTTTTCTTTTTTATTTTTTTTTAATTTTAATTAGTTTTTTAGAAGAAGAATTAGTCTTTTAATCTTTTACCATGTGAAACTACTCGTCGTGTTTCGAAATCACCGTGCGAACATCGCGATGCTTTGGGCTCTGTGAAAATCTATCTCTCTCTCTGGTGTGTGTATGTGTGTGTGTACAAGTATAATAAGTATTATAAAATTATTTATAAAAATCTGGGTTTTTAAAAATTCATCTTTTACAAGAATAATCTTCAAAATGTTTCCATTGAATTGAATTATAATTTAAATACTTTTAAAATAAATTATTTAATTAAAAAAAACAAAAATAAAGAATTCTTTATTCTAATAGTTGTTCATATATTTTATATACAAAAAGAAAAAAATAAATAAATAATTTTATATTAATTACATTATAAAAAGTTAGGAGAAAAATGCGTTGGGGATTAACAATGATCATTATCTCAGATTTCTAAGTCGTGTCTTCCGTATATGTGAGTGTGTGTGTGTGTTGAGAGAGGTCAGGATAGAAGTATCTTTTAAATTATGTTTCAAGAGAGAACAAGTTAGGATAAATTGACGTGTGGGTTGGCAATTAATTTCAAACTAACACAGACACACACATACATATTTGTGTATTTCTAAAGCAAACGAATGCACGATAGGCACTCCTTTATAAGGTACAAACTCATCGTTTCCATTTCTATTATGCAACGAGAATTTTACTAACACTATTACAAATGATATATATCTGGTTCACGCATACGCAACTCTCATAAAAGATCGCATGATTCCCATAAAGAACGATTCTTTCTCTCTTTCATTATTTGGAATGTCTTCCTAAGATGACGAAATTACATTTCTTCTTCTTGTTTTTTTTTTCTTTATTTACTTTCAGATATTCCTTTTATGTTGTCTATTGCAGTTTAATCATGCCGAAGTTTTCCCAGAGTAAGAATATTAGACATTTTTTTTATATTTAATTAATTAAGAGAAATTTTAGAAATTTCAATTAGAATTTAATCCATTAATTTGTAGAAAAGAAAAATCTATGATAATATTATTCGATTGGTTTTAATTTAAATAGGAAAAGTAATTGAATTTTTAATGTCTTCATTAAATCTAAGATAGCTTACAAAATTTATTGCTTTTTTAAAAATATTTTTTCATACATTTCATTGTCAATATTAGTTAGAATGGATCAAACGAAAAATTGCAATAGTTCTTGCTAATCAAATAGAAAAACGTGTAGTTAATTTAATATAAATTTTTAATTACTTTTCTTTTTGATTTTTTGAAAAGGTATAACCCAGAAAATTTCGAAAGTAGACGAAATTTTTATCCATGTTCAACGGTTGGTGGCTTACCTCTTGATGCCGCTATTCCAACTGCTATCGCGTGTGCCTTTAAATCTGGAATGACGGTGAAACGAGGTTTCCATGCTTCAACTCAGGCACATTCACCTGCTTATGTGAAGGTATCTTCACCGTTATCGTACAAACCATTACCAAGGACATCTTCATTGGTGTATGTTGCACCACCCATCGTTAAATCTGCATCCGCTGTTGTTGCTACCGATCGAAAATCTGCTGAAAAGGATGTCGATTATATGGTAAACAAAGAATAATTATTTAATATTTATAATAAAATACATAATGTAATAAAAATAATAATATGCCATGTAAATGTTGATAAAATCTAACAGGGAATGATTCTACATTAAGAACTAACATAAGTTGATAATGTGGGATACAATTTGTACAAACGAGACTTTGAGATATCGAGAAAAAGTAAAATTGTGAAAATTTAACTTTTCAGGATTGCAAGTTAAATCAAGAGTATCCACGAGTATTAAATAAATTTTATTCTACATTTTCAATTTATTTATTTTTCATGTAGAATCACACCTCCTGTTTATACCATCTCATCTTGTGTACCAAATTTGGTTCAGTATTTCTAAGTGCAAAATTGCATCAGAGCGTTGCACTATGCAAAAAGTATTCGGAATATTTTATTATAAAATACTGAATCAATTATTTAGAAAAATTGATTAATAAAAAACGTATAAAAATATTTTACTCAATAAACAACAACCGCGATCTTCGAAGGAATAAATTAAATTAAAAGAAATATTACTCTCTAAAAAAATTAATGATTTTTGCTTTTAACATCAAATTTGGTATTCCGTGTTATATATTTTTGTTTTGTTTAAATTTCTACAGTCTTATCCAAAGTATTCGTTTAATTACGGAGTTATCGATGGCTATACCGGCGATTCTAAATCAGCGTGGGAAGAAAGAGACGGTGATACTGTGAAAGGAGAATATTCGGTAGTTGAAGCTGATGGTACTATTCGAACAGTATCCTACACGGCCGATGATCATAATGGTTTTAACGCAGTTGTCACGAGAAGCGAACCACCGAAGAAAAACAAGTCTTCGGATAATGTTAAAGCATTTATACCGGCTTCTATATTAAACGGAGATATTAAAAAATTGCGACAACGTTGAATTCTTCATGGTAATCAATTTTTGATGTTCTTTCATATATTGCATATACTTTTATAAATATAATAATTATTATTTTATTTTTTGTTTGTTTATAGGAACATAAAAGAATCGACGGAATGTAATAATAGTTCCTTGCAAGTAATTAATAATACTAATAATAATAATAAATAAAATAAAATAAATAAAAAATAATAATAAGAAATGGTGATTTAAAGAATGGCGAGGCTTCGATGTATATTAGAATATTTCAATTTTTGTACTTAATGACGCTGAAGCCTAATGCAGACTGTGCTTTAGTTATTTTATCTAAGGTACATAATGTATATAATACCATATATATATACTATATTATTATATTTATATAAACCAACCACATGTGTGTATTTTTTAAAGTTAATTTATTATATAATCAATATTTTATTATCTATCTATAAACGATAATTCTGTATAGACAGACAAATCTATTATATAGAAGAATCGATGATTTAAATATACAAGAATATCTTAAATTTTTTTTTGGCTAAACGATGTTAGCATGCACGAAAATAAGAACAACGAAAAAATGTTGCATAAACTTAAATCATTTAAACTTTTAATCAACAATTTTTTTACACACAAATTGTGTATCACCTAATCACTTAATCACCTATCCTGACACTTCTACCCTCTCTGTAAAAAGAAATTAATTTATTTCACATAATTGCGAATGCACATTCGAAAAAAAAAAAAACTGAACGATGGTTGAATTTTTTTCTTCTGGCAAAGAAACCAACGTTAATGATTTTTTTTTTACAGCAACTTAAATATTTCCACCGTACAAACCATCATGCATAATGAATTTCAGTATGTGATATTAGTTCAAAAATACTGTTAGAAAAAAAACCAACCAGAGTTTGTATAACTTTGTGTTTTGGTCATATTTTTCTGCATAAAATTACGCTGACATCGTTTGGCCGGAAAAAAAACCTTGGACACCTTCTATAAAGCAGTGTTAGAAACAAGAAGAATATTTAATAGAAAAAGAAAACATAGAATAAAACATTCATACAAGTACGCACACACATACACACGCACACATATATTTGCTAAAACAGCTGGACGAATTGAGGTATATCTTACCGAGATATAACGATACATGTAAAATATTTTTTTGTTTTTTACTACATTCGGACAGGTACATTACGAATTATATATTAAAAACAAATTTATTATATATATATATATATACTTTAATAGTTAGTTTACTCGCGCATAAGATTCTGTCCGTTTTAGCACTGCATTTAGCTTACTATAGAAAAAAAATCTGTATAGAAAAACATTTCTATACAATTAATACAAATACTTTATAATTATTTAACAATGACGATGATTGCAATTATAAGAACGCAGATAGCTTTCTCTCTCTTTTTTTGTTTTTAATTAATATAATTATAATTATATAATTAATTTAATTCAAAACGCATCTGTGTGCGCTAAATTTAATTTTTTCTTCCATATCAAAGGTACAAACGGTTCAAATACTTCATTCGGAGCACATTTCTATCCAAAGTTAAGAATTTTTCTTTTTCTTTCTTTTTTGTAAACAACTTGTGTTCCTTTTTCTAATATCGATACTTTGATACCCGTTTTGATACACTTTGATGTTCGCATTAAATTATTTCGAAAGATAGAAATTTGTTCGTAAATAATAACCTTTCACTTATGAACACAAAGAAGAAATAATATAATATAATGATCATTATTAATTCTATCTGTTTCTTGATCTTTTATTACTATTTTTTTTAGCACTATTGGTAGATTTGGTTTTATTCGAGTCCTTGCTGTTATTATGGCAATCCTTGATCGGCGTAGGAACATGTTCTATGTTGCCATTGGACATAGGTCCATTTGAGAAAGGGGTGGAACCAGAATCGGGGTTGCTAACAGTACCATTATTTTGGGTATATCCGGCTTGTACAGAAGTATGATTCTTTCCACTAGTTTCCTTGTTATTGCTAGAGACCATATTAGAATTGTTGAAGTTGCAATTATCCTCGCTGCCACTGTTTCCAATTTGTGACTCCGATTCACTGTATCGTTCAACTGGAATGATCGGGCTGAGGTTAACGGTACACAGTATGGTTATAATAATAAACAAATTTAGAGAAGCGTTGAATGGAAAAAGAAAGCTTGTTATAATCGTGCAATCATTGTCCTATAAGCGTATTACAAAACCACACAGACCAAAAATAAGTTTCTATCATACATTAATTTGTAGCGATGATAGTGGAGATTTGACAAATATATGCGCACACTGGGATAAAGCTAAATTATATCTACGATACTTAAAACAAGGATTTAAGAGAACTACCACTTGGATGTATTACTGAAATAACTTTTTGTATTATAGCGAAGTCACATGTAAAAAGTTTCAAAGAAAATGAATTGATGGTTCTTTGAAGAAAATTCAATTTTAAGACTTCAACGTTTCATGCATAAAATAATGTTTACAGTATAATTATAACTTTAAATAAAGTTATATTTCATAACAGTGATTTCAATCGAATACTTAAATGCTATATATATAGTATAAAATTACTTTTGTAATATTAAAATAATATATATATATATATAAAAGAAATCTCTTAGATAAATACAACTACTTATGCGAAAGAAATTATTAAACTGCAATAAGTGAGTTCTAGAGAAAATAAAACTAAGACAAAAAAAAAATAAAAAATAATACAAAGGCATTGAGATATTCATTTTGCAAATTAAATAGATAATTAGTATCCATTCAGATCCTTACTTTTTTCTTGTGTGTTCTCCACAAGGCCATTAACAGCCTGCAACAAGGAATTGAGATAAGCCAATCAAATATGTTTCTTTTATGCCATTTTAATTAATTATATACAACATAATATAAAGAACGGTCATTCACCGCCATTGATGTGATAGATGATTTAGAAAATAATCTTTCTGCTTCTTTGAATTTCCTATTACGCTTATCAGCTTTGCTATTAGTGTTTTTATTGCTTGCTAAATATCTGTCCCATCCTCTTATTATGTTTCCATACAACTGTGTATCTTCCAGGTAACTTCCTTCAAATGCATAGATCTGACGTTCTAAATTTGCTAAAGTATCCTATGCGAATACAACAATTTTAATTAATTTAAATAAATAATTATATGATATAATATATCTACAAATAAGTTAAATAATCCAAGAAAAGCTATGTAATTAAATAGATTGTCAATAAAATAACAAGATTAGAGAGAGAGAGAGAGATCAACAAGAACTTTGATTCAACAATATAACCTCAAAAGTTGATGAAATGCTGAAGCATAGAAATTTGTTATATTTTAAAATATTTTGTATAAAAAGAATACAAAACAATTTACTTTTAATTATGAATGATTAAATAGGTCAATCAAATTGTTGATAAATTCTTTTTTTTTTATAATAAAGTAATAATAACATTTTACTTACAGCAATTTCAGCTTTACGCTTTACAAGTTCCGCTAATTCAGCTCGTAAATCCACCGAGGATTTTGTCGACATTATTGTTTGTTTCACTTTAAAATGTTAAAGTTTATTATTTTTATTTTAACGATAAAATTGTAGCGAAACGGAAATAATATTCTAGAACACTCGTCGTTCAGTAACGACTACGGCGTAAACTGTATAAACTACAGTATTAACTACAGTTATCCACAATCAGGCGCAGTACAAATCAGGTTTATTTATTTGACTATTTTCTTAAATTAAAACATTGACAACCAATCATAGAACTAATTATAAAGAAATATGAAATTTGTGTAACATTGCACATTGGTCGATATAATTAATAAAATAAAATTATTGATAATTAATAAATAATATTAAATTAAAATCCACATTATTCTTTCGTATTTAAATATCATCCCAGTTAACACAAAACGTTAATGACGTTCGATTTACGTCGTTTGAATGGCATTTTTGAAAAACGACGTAAATCGAACGTCATATTAACGTTTTTTGTTAACTGCGATGTGTAACTTTTCAGCAACGAATAAGAACAAATATTGTTAAATATAAATAAACCTGCAATAGAAAATAGAATAAAAATAATTTTACAAAAAAAAAAGATTTTTGTCTTATACAAAAGATATTTTTACACATTTTATATATGAATAATTTAAATTAATACCTTGAATGTACATATATATATAAATATTTATAAAATATTATATTGTACTTCTTTATATATTTAATTTTTAAGTTACTACAGCATACAACGTTGTAAAATATGAGAACGACGATGATAGAAACTGTAAAAATTATTATTCGTTAGAATATTTTATATTGTAAAATAATTATTATTATATTTATTAAATATTATTTTTTTTACCGAAGTGTAATATTTTAAGGATAATGCTGGTAAAACACCACTGATTGTGACAATTACAGGTTTTTGAGATCTTTGAATCATAATGCACATACTTTTTAATATCTTCGAAGATTTTCCAATCCAATTGGAATTATAAATCGATAATCCAACAGCTATACTCTTTTTAAGGAACCATATACATGATCATTAGTTTTATAATGAAATGATTTTACAATGATTTTATCTTGTTTACCATTTCTGATAAATTTTCAGCTGGACGTGAGCATATGAACAATTGTATTGTTGCTCCAATAACGAGAATGACAAATTGAATTCTTATGGTCGTTGATTTTGCCTGTCTCATTGAAAAGAATCTTCGTCAAAAATTAATTTTTATTTAAACAAGTAAAAACAATTAAAAATAGAAATAAAGTTTGGAGAACTGACAAAAATAATTTGCAATGCGCCGAACGTCATTATCAAAGTTGTAATACAAGTGGTGATGAAAATAATGTAACGCACACTTAACACAACATCCTGCGCATATCTAAAAAAAAAAAAAACAGAAATTAAAAATAATATTCGATAGAACGACTCTAAATGTTTTTGTTTCAATTAAAAAACAATAAAGAAAATAATCAGACTATTAATTACCTAAGCAATTGTAAATGTTTACGTATATAATAATTAATATCATCGAGATTAATGAGTCTTGATAATTCGATAGACAACATTTCAAATCTTGCTGAAGCGAACCATAACAAAACAGCATTTTGACAATCAATGGTACCACCTACAACTGCTAATATTCCAACAAACGCTTGCTGAAAGTAAACTATCTCGTATATTGGATGTGAATCTACTTTGAAAGGATACTTCGCAAAAGTTGGAAATGGTTGGGATAATATTGCTGGTCCTAAAACAAGACCTGAACAAATCATATAAAAGCCAATGGTGATTGTTAAATGAAACAACCAACACTTGTTCACGTAATTCTGTAAAACAACTTTTTCTAACGAATTGGCATGTTCTATGAAATTTTCCATTTCCTGGATTATTGACTGCGTGAAAAAGAAAAATAAATAAAAAAAAAAGAAAAGAAAAGAAGAAGAAGAAGAAGAAGCCAAAAAGAAAGTTGTTAATTTACTTGAAATTTCCAACGTTGTATTCGCATTATGATCATTTTTAAACACACTTGAAAAACACCTGCCAAAATGCACGTAGTTTGTACAGTAATTAAAGTATTATGACGATACTCGTAAATTCCATTAATTAATGTTAAAACCAAAAGTAAAGCTGTCACAAACGTAGACCACCAATAAACATCTCGCAATAGTAATTGTTTTTTTGTTGCATTTAAAGGTGGTGGCCAACAGCCCATTATGATAACACTCAGTTTAGTAAACTTCAAAGCAGTATTTGGTGAAATATTTAATATCATTTTTTTTTCCTTAAATTCTAGTCATGAAATTTCAATTAAAATTATTGACATTCGAGTGGTGACTCGATATATTCGATTATGGCAATTTAGATACGTAACTTCTTGTAAGCACGTTTCAGATATGATGTATATAACTGTGTGTGTGTGTATGTGTATGCGGATTACGAGAGGGTATAAATAAGTTATTAGATAAATTATGTGCACAATGTTGCTTCCTAGTTGTAGCAATTATTATCAATTACTTTGTAATGCATCTAAAGTCATAATTTATATGTATGTGTGTGTATGTATGTGTGTTTGTGTGTGTTAGTAAAGCATCTGTGCTTTTATCGAATTTCAAAAGTTGATTTATTCTATTTCTTAAATAATAGTTTAGCGTGTTTAATTGATTTTAAAAATGTATCATTTAAATAGACAAATTAGGATTCATTTTTGATTCATTTTTTCTATTCTTTCAACAATTTCAAATGTATAGTCTCTAGAAAATGTGTAGATAAGTATTTTATCATACCACTTGCATTTATGATTACGTATTTCATCATGCAACTAGACAAACACATTATTTGCTGTATTTTTTTCCTTACCCCTTTTTTTTTCTCAGAGGATGAATAAATTAAGGTACTCATCTTATGGTTTTTCCTTATAGCTCGTAATTATCGTCCATTCTTTCGCATATTTGATAACTCCATTATTATACTTTTTTTTCTTTTTCTTATGTTAGATTTTCTTTTATGTGTTATTAAGGAATAAATTGAAGATTCCGTTTAGACGATAAGTGAGTTCTTTCTTTTCTTTCAATGAAAACTAACATCACTTGAAAGGTTTTTATTTTCTAAAGAATAATTTCTCACGTTTGCGTGTGTGTGTGTATATATATGTGTGTTCAAAGAATTCAAACATCGAATTGAAAATAAGTTTGTTAGAAAAACAATCGAGAGATTTAATTTTAAAATATTAATCGTATCTGTATGAAGTTATTAAAAATGGTAAATGAAAGTTAAAATATTATATACGAGAGGATTATTATTAAAATTAAATTATTAATAGCAATTGTTTTTTTTTCATCAATAAATATTCACGTTAACAGAAATACAAATAGTTTGATTAAATGTTTTATTTAACTGCAGCTCTCAATGTTGTGAAATATGAAAACGTCGAAGACAAAAACTGAAATATTTATAATAATAACAAAACATGAATAAAAATACAAGTGTCATTTTAATAATTTTGACAATAAGGGTAAGCTTACCGACATGTAATAAGTTAAAGATAATGTAGGTAAAAATCCACGAATACTGATTGTTACTGGCTTTTGTGATCTCTGAATGAGAAAAATTAAGTTTTTTCGACATTGTTTGTGATTTTTCAACCCAATTCAGATTATAAGCTGCTGATCCAATAGCAGAACTCTATTATACATATATTACACATATATTATTTGTATTATTTATGATTATTTGAAAACTGTGAATAAATTTTACCATCTCAATTAAATTTTCAGCTGGATACGAGTTAACAAATAATTGAATAATAGAGACAATATCTAAAACGAAGAATTGAAATTTGGTCGCCAATGAATCTGTCTGTTATTAATATAAAATATTATTACAATAATTTAACAAATTATGATTGAATATTTAAAATCATATTTGATATTATTAAAAAAACTGTTATATGAAATGTTACTAACAGAAACTAATAAAAATCCACTGAAGACAATTAATGTTGTAGTAATAGCAACAGTAGTTAGAATCACAAAACGTGCAATTTTGGTCACATTTTCTGCATAACTGAACATAAATAATATGATTAATTTAATCTTTAAATGAAAAATAAAATTCTTTTTCATTTATAACAATGATAACAAATTACCTGACAATATTACGATGTTTTAGTATACACCATTTGAGATCATACTCGTCTACGATATTTGATATCTCAAATTGCAACATTTCAAATCTTGCACCAGCGAACCAAAGTAAAATGGCTACTTGACAATCAATCGTTGCACCTGATGATGCTTGTATACCAGTTATTGCTTGCATCAAATAAACTATTTCGTACGTTGGATGTGTTTCAACGTTGAATGGATAAATAGCAAAAGTTGGTAATGGTTGTGGTAAGAATATCGGTCCCAAAACAATATTAGTAGCAGCTAAATAAAATCCAAATGTAAGAGACATGTGAAGCATAGCACATTTTTCAACATATTTCGTTAATATTGCTTTTTCGTATGGTTTAGCTTTTTTAACAACACTTTCCATTTCTACCACTATACTCTAAAACGATGAAAATAATAAAATAGTAATATTGTTCAAATTTAAAATAAATCAAATAAATATTAGATGTTGGAATTAATTCGTAGAATTTGACGACAGATAACGTGAGTATTACAGTATTCTGTTTTTACTTTCAGAAATAAATTAATCGTAAATCAGCTTTTATTAAGTGTTAAGTGTACCACTTGTTCCGATCGATAGCTCATAGTTTGTTAGAGGAGAATTTCACTTTTTACGAAGATTGTCAAAATTGGATCGATTCATGGATTGCCTCCAAGGACGAAGTGTTTTTTTTGATGGGGTATTCTGTACGAAAGATGAGAAAAAGTTAGTAGCAAGCCATAAACAATATTTTCATCAATGTCTTCTTTAATTTTCATTTAAAATAAATCGTTATTTGTCTCTCAAAGAAAAAAATGCTACGAATTAATTCCAACACTTCGACAATAAAACCTGAAAATTCGAACGTTGGGTTCTGCATACAATCATTTTTATACTCATTTGTATAACAGCTATTACTACACACGTTGTTTGTATCATTATTTCTAAATTATTTCTATTAACGTATATACCGTACAACAACATTAATAACAACAATTGTGCACAGAGGAAAGATATGAAAAAATATATATCGAGGAGTAACAATTTTGTTTTAGATGCGTTTGTTTGCGGTGGCCAAGAAACTAACAAAGCTACGCTTATTTTCGTAAACTTTAATGCTGCTTCCGGTGTAAATTTCATTATGTAATAAAATTATGTTTTTCTTAAAATGCGATTGATCCGAATGTTATTGGAAAACTGTTTTTTTTAAGAACGGTTGTTTTTATTTAAAGATAAGGGAGGATAAAGGAGAAAGGAATTCTTCTTCTTATTCTTCTTCTTCGATTTTTTATTTCAACAAATTATTCGAAGAAATTATTCGAAGAAATTCTCGTTAATTGTTGGTTAGATGTTCTTACGTAAATCCTCATTTGAAATTCTCCCTATAAACGTAGTTTCACTCTAGAACCATACGTTGAAGGAAATAAATCAGTCAGTAGTTCTTTACACGCTATGTTTCCTTTTCTTTTCTTTTCTTTTTTACACACATATCTGTTATTATCTTAAATTATTATGTGTGTAAAGAAGTTAAACGGTTTCTTCCGGAGTTTCATTCCTCTAAACTTCTTCTTTTTTTTTTTTTTTCATATATGAATAAGTTAATAACGTTTTGTATATCATCCTTCGTAATTATTATAGTAGATTGTTTCACTTAGGTAGTTGATACATATTTTTTCTTCGATATTTTCTTTTTTTCTTCGTTATTATTAACACTTTGTCTATCACGTTGGTCATATATGACCTCCCACAATGTTTCTTGTGACGGCTATGGTGGTTATAGGTGATTGAAGTGTTTGAACTACTTAAATTGTAAAAGTTGAATGAAAATTTACAATTAATGCATTTTTAACATTACCATTAATTAGAATATACTTTGAAATAAAAAGTGGTTCATTGAACAATTACAAATTTTTATTGGAAGACCGAAAATCAAAGATTAGTTTCCCTGAATGAGACGTGTGATTTCGGCGTGGTAGTCAAAGTGTTAAGAAATGTTTGTTCCAAGAGTTAGAATCCTCATTGTTTTCTTTTATTTTAAAGCAGACAGTTGACAGATTATTTTTGCGAAGAAAACAAATTCTCAGAAGCATGTGTCAAGGTTCACGATAATAGAAATTAAATGTAAGTTTGTTATATTGTATTAGTGAAATTTAATTTTTTAATTTATCTTAAAATTAAAGGATAATTAAAAAATGAAATTAATAATATTAATAAAATAGTGGTCAGAATAAACGAATGAAACAAATTCGTGTGATTAATTTTAATTAAATTAAAATTATTTCCTACTATATTTGGATAATTGAAAAAGTGAAATGAAATGAAATGAAATGAAATGACGATGGAAGAATTTAAATAAGAAGAATAATAAAATATCTCTTGGAAAGACAATTAGAACATTGAAGCTTTCAGCATGACTCGTATTGTGCAGAGTTGAATATGTCGTATGCATAGGGGAAAGGGTTGAAATATCCGAAGGTTGGCACTAAAGTGGGATTACCGTTGCGCGAGATTTGTGTTGAAAGTTTGTGTTAGGTAGTGCGAGGAAGGAGGATTATCCTCGAGGAAACGAAAATGTGAGTCACTGTATCACGGTATACGAGCATGTACATGTTTCTCGAGAGTATATATTTAGGTATCTACGAGTTTCAACTGAAGGTGCAATTTTACGATTCGTAGATTCTTCGAATGTTCAGGAACGAACGATTTAGAAAATAACTTCGCTTACGTTTTTCACCAGTTACGATTTAGTTCCTAGAACACACGAGAGTTATTTTTGTTTTAACTATAAAACCGATCTTTCGCGAAAAGCTAAGGAAACGTTCGAAGCTGAGTTTAAGTTTTGTTTTTCATTTCCTTCGATGGACATAAACTTCTTGGTTTTTTATTTTAGTTTAGGATAGAACCAAAAATTTCTTTTTTACATCTAAATATTTATTGAATTCATTGTAATTATATCTACAGTTTTTTCTCTAATTTTAATTAAATAAATATTTATATTGCGTGTGTGTGTGTGTGATACGTTTTAAATTAAATAAAAAAGTGAGATTTATAAAAAGATTGTTATTATTAGAATCTAATTTTCTTTTATTAAACATTCTACGTTTCTCTCATTGTCAGTTAAGATTCTACACATGTATTAATAGAAACAGAACAAATTTAATTGTTTAATTGATTATTGCTCTCATTGTTGTGAAATACGAGAACGACGTGGATAGAAACTGAAATATTTAAAATAATATTATTTGCATTTATGTATATCTGTGAAAAATATTAAAACAATTTAAGAAATAATGGCAAACCTACCGACATGTAATAAGACAAAGATAGCATTGGTAAAAATCCACTAACTCGGATTATTATTGGCTTTTGAGATCTTTGAATGAGAATAATTAAGCAACTACACATTTTTCGTGACTTATCAATCCAATTCAGATTAAACGCTGCTGATCCAATAGCAGAACTCTGTCATATAGAAAATTTTTAATAAAATAATTTATATATACACTCTACTATTTTTTTTAGACTATTTTAAAATAATACAGTTCACTGATTATACTTTTTTACACAAATTTTTTCTTCCAGCACGAATTCCAACAAAATTTATTTCTAATTCTATTAGATTGTTAGGAAAGTAATTTCGTTTTTTCTCAAAAAAAACGAAACTTTCCCTCTTGAAATGTATTTTCAACTATTTCTAATAGTCGAAGGGATTATAAATTAGTCAGGTGTTCTTTGCACGCTATACGTATCTTACACAACACGTATCTATAATTATCGTAAATTATTGTGTACGAAGAAGATATGCAATTCTTCCTACCCTTTTACCTCCACATAAGTTTTCTTACGTGTTATTTCGTAGTTAGAAAATGTTAACATACGGAGAGAGGAATAAATAATTATTTAGGTTGTATATAACTGAAGGGTTTAGTTTGCAGCTAGACGGTTTTCTTTCAAGAATGAAGTTTGCTTCATTTATAGTACCTTGCTGACATTTTTTTATTTAAGTTTACATTTATATTATTAAATTAATTATCATTTTTTATTATCTGGAACTTTAATGAATTATCTGGCATTTAATTATCTGGAGGTTCAAATTACCAGTAGTAAAAACTTAACATTAGATATGGAAAAAAACAAATATATGACCACCGAATGTAAGATGAAAGTATACTAAACCATAATAATACCAACATTAAGCTATGCAGCTGAGACAAGAGCAGATGCTAAAAAAACAAAGCAAAAAAATGAACAACATCGAAGTGGGAGTATTAAAAAAAGATGGAAAGGCAACATACAGTCAACAACAACAGAGGCTTTAGACAAACAGGACAAAATTCTTAGTTAGAATAAGAAGAAGAAGATATATATGTGTATGTATGAATGAAGAGTACAAGGATGATGATACAAAATTATTGAAATAGTCGTAAATATAGAAATAAAATATAATTTATTTCTTTTGAAAATATTTAACAATAACATTTGTAATTTTTAATTATGTGTTAAATCTAGTTTTAATATTATTATATTTTTAATATTTTGGAATCGACAATTGTTTGATATATTAATTAAATATTATTCTATGAAAACGGCTCGGATTGTTGTAAAATATCGGAAAGATGCATTTAAAAACTGCAAAGAAAAGATTTTTTTTTTATCAATGATTAATGTTAAATATAAAATAATTGAATTTGTGTTTTAGTTTTGAAGATTGCAGATATACCGACCAACGGAAATAGATATTAATTTGTATTCGTGCAAAGCTACGATTACTATATTATCAATCTCATTGATCGTATGAAGTATCTTTTACCAAAGGAGTGAATGAAATTTTCCTACAAGTAATTTTTACTCAGTATTTGAAGTTATCCTTTGTTCTATACCTCTTACCGATAGATAATACTCCAAGGACAACGGAGGTAAGATACCATCGATCATTATAATCACAGGTTTCTGAGACCTTTGTATTAAAGAATATAAAGTGTTTTTCATTTTTGGGGATTTGTTTATCCAATTTGATTCGTATGCTGCTGATCCCACTGCTGAACTCTGCAATCCAATATAAATAAATAAATAATAATTAATAATTATTTTTTAATATCAAACGCAACGATATTAATTTCGTTATTTTTATCTACTAAAATCAATTATTTTTTTAATTACTTTTTTTTTACTTTCTTTCTATACAATATTTAATTAACATAAATTGTAAGAAAATATAATTTATGATTTTTCTTTTTTTTTATCGAAATATAAAATTAAAAAAATTGGTTTATAATTGATAGTTTCTGTAAAATTCCATTCTATGTATCTTTTAATAATTTATTTACCATTTCCATCAAGTTATCAGCAGGCCTGCAGCATAAAAACAATTCGAAGATCGATCCAGCTATCAACGAGACGAATTGTAGTTTCAGTGTTATCGAATTTGCCTGTTACGATAACCAATTATTAATTAAATCAATTCGACAGAAAGGAAGAAAATAAAAAAATGGAAAAGAATAAATATAACCAACAAAGAGAAATTCTACTCCACCGAAAACAATGCATACGGTACAAACAGCAATACTGGTGAGTATGATAAAACGTACTGATTTAACAACATTTTCTGCATATCTGAAAAATTTTTGAAACAATCCGTAAATATAATAACATATTTAATCAATATTAATTATTTTACAATTGATATAAAACTTGATGTTATTAATTATGAGACGATTAAACAATGCTGACTTAAAATTTTGATTAAAAAATATCGAACAATTCTTATCCATGATTGAACAATGTTGATTAAAAAAATTTCCTTAATAATTAATGATAAATTTGGATTCATAAAACAAGAATTTTAATTTAAAATTAACAATTAACAATGTTTTTATAATACTGATAACTAATAACAAACAAACAAATAAACAAACAAACGAACAGTATAGAAATCTAAATTACCTTAACAAATCGAGATGCAATTTAATACAAGATTTTAATTCGTGTTCATCGGTGATATTATTTATTCGAATAGTTAACATCTCAAATCTAGCTCCTGTAAACCAAAGTAAAAATGCAACTTGACAATCGATAGTAACACCAACAGCTGCTTGAATCCCAACGAATGCTTGCTGCGAATAAATGATTTCGTAAATCGGGTGGGATTTAACATCAAACGGATATTCAGCAAAAGTTGGAAATGGACGTGGTAATATCATAGGTCCCAAGATGAAGGCCACGCAAATCGCATAATAACTAAACGTCATCGCAAGATGAAACATGGCACTTTTGTCGACGTATCTCTGCAATATCGTTCTCTCAAAGGTGTTCATCTTTTTGATGAAGTCTTCCATCTCAACGGTTACCATCTACGAGTCATATTTTTCCTTTCTTCTTTTCTTTTTTTCTTTCTCTCTACTAAAGAATATGTCCCTTGATTCACGAAACTACTTTTTTTTTTATACGTGATTTGTTCTTCTTATTTTTAAGCGCGGTTTTAATTTAAGCAAAATTATCGAAGAAAAATATCATGGAATTATTTAATTAATTTTCAAAATCTTGTCAATTATTTTTAATATTTTCTAATAGTCTTAGATTCATTCTATAGCTAAGAGTTTACAAATTAAAATGCCGTTTGATTTTTTTGATGTCGGATAAGCCAATTAGAATCATGGAGACACTCGACAACCTTTTTTTCAAGATGGGTTTCTACGGAGTTGTACAATTTATGTTCTTACAGAGTTTTATGGCAAAATAAATTTTTGATTCGATTTGATTTATCCGATTTGTTTGTTTATTTGTTTGTTTTTTTCTTAAATCAAGGGATAAGTGTATATGATTGAATCAATGATTTACCTGAAGTATCGAAGATTGACTTTTCAAAATAATCATTTTAATCCAAATTTGTGACGAACCCATGCAAAAACAAATCGATTGGGTGACTATCACCGAATCTTGATAATGTTCACGTATCCCATAGATCTCGGCGAATAAAAATAATAAAATAATTAAAAAAGATATCCACCATCTAATTTCACGAAAAATGAGTTCCCTTTTGGTAGCGTTTATCGGTGGCGGCCAAGAACCTAACGGCGATACACCGAGTTTAGTAAATTTTAATGCACACTCCGGAGTGACCTTCGGCACAAGCATTACGATGAAAAATAATTTAGAATGTAAATATGAAAACATTTCAACCCTTCTTCATCTTCATCGTTTCCGCACTAAAGCTAGAATCCTTAAACGTAAATGCTTTGCCGATTGGACGATGAATAAAATATAGTCTTCTTTGTCTTACGTTAGAAGCAGAATCTAAGTTTTCTTATCCTTGCCTGAGCAAACATTTATCGAGACGATAGAATTTTATCAAAGAAGAAGGAAATATTCTTCCACTTATGTATTTCCATTTACTTCCTATTTTTGTCTAATTATCATTTATTAGTGTAAATCCTACAGTCAGCTATTACTATTCTCCTATATTTTTCTCTTGGTTTCTAACGTTTACATATTTAAGGATATGTAAGGTTGGAAAGTGAAGTTAGTTCAGTTCATTTTATGACAAGGTATACTTCTGTTAGTATTATGCTCTTATGCAAATTAACTGAGTAATATCTAAGTACATAGAACGTGACTTTCTTGTGTGTACGTTGTTCATACGGTTAATTATACCTCTATTCACGAACACATCTTCGTTAATAAGAATAAATTATAATATTTTATCCTCTTATTTATATATATTTCAAAAATGTCTGATATATACTTTTTATATTACTTAAAATTCGTTTGGTTCTGTTGTTTCTATGTTTGACGTAATAAAAAATATTTTAAAATGTTATTTATTTAAAACAGTTTTAAAATTTTCTATGATTTTTATTGATTAACCTAAATTATTCTACATCTATATACATAAATGAATGTTTTAGTCAAGTGTATATCAAGAAAGGTATGTCTTTGAATTTATTCGTAAACTATTCATCCGATTGCGATGAAATTTTGCTGAGTTGTTTTTCACACGCCCGATAAGATTTTTTTTTCATAAGGGTTTAATTATTTTACAATGATTCTTTAAAAGTGCTTTTAATAATTATTGATAAAACAGAGAAAAAAGTATGTTTTAGAGAGAGATAATAAGTGAATACGTGCATACGACAAGAAAGAACAGAACTATGAATGCTTGGATGTGACTGGTATCGCTCGTCTAAGTGTAGTCGATTGTGTATCATTATGAAATAAATCTGACACGCGAGATCATATTT